>OX632363.1:33901766-34230488 GCA_951751655.1 Ophion costatus
ATTCTGATGCAAATTTTCGTGCAGGATCGTGCAAAGAGGACTTTAGTTTAGCGCGAAGGGGTTGACGAGGCAATGCGGCGTGAAAAAGGGGAAAGCTGCGTTTTGTCGCTCGTAAGTGGCCTCGCGACGCACTGTTCGACGCTATTTTAGGCCAATTACACGCTGCGTCAGTGTGCCCGAGGAGTGAGCGGAAAAACGTAGGGAGAGCTGCGTCGATCTGACGCGGGGGTGGACTTTTATGAGCGAACGAAATGTCAGAAAGTAGAGGAAAGAGCGAGAGGGAGAGAAAGAAAGAGAGAGAACTGCGAGCAGAGGGTATAAAATTACCGAAGTAAGTAATTCGTTGAACAGAGCAAGTAATTTACACTCAAAATCCTCAAAGGAGAGTCTTCGTCGTCGTCAGGATCTCAGAGGCAGAACTTTTCGCGATAACTTGTCTCGCAGTATCTCCATCCCCCTGCAATCCCGTCTTTTTTAATTCGGCACTTGTCATTGCCGCGTGAGAGTTTAAAGTCTCCACTTTTGCTGACACGGCATGTTTTTTGGACCTTCGTATACTCTTCTCCTCTACATGTGTCTCTCTTAGCCTTCTTTGCGTGCGTTCGAAGATCCAAAGATCAGACAAAGAGAGGAAAAGCTTTGTTTTGGAGTTGCCTACTCTAAAGGAATCCAATGGGTCATCGCATTGGATCTCTATCAGAAAGTAGGAACAAGTATGGGAATCAAATTGGATCCCTACGACAATTCCTGCACTGATAAAAGCCCATATCTGTCTCGCGGAAAACCCTCAAATTTTGACCAAACTCATCCTCGATTTTTGGTAATTTCGAAGACACTGGGCTTTACATAACGTTGGACACAGAGAACGACAGAAGTATGAGGACCGTCTTCCAAGTCTCGCGTCCCCAGAATCGTCGCTCCCTATATATAGCAATAAATCAACAGACATTGCTCGCATCTAACGTTCGCATGTACGCTCTATACCGCGCGATGCTTTTGACGGATATCCGATGCTCATAAATATGCGAGTCTCGAACCCCATCGTACAAATTCCCACGCGGACACAGCGCCAAAGAAAGCGTTTGCTCTATGGGCAATTTGCTACGAAATCGTCGTGACCGAGATAAATAAATAAAAATGCATTGTTCGATCGTATTGGATCGACGGAAACAAGTTATTATCGTAATTTTGCGGACGTGCAGAGGGCGAACTTCGCAAAATGATGAATCCAAACGTGATAGGCGAAATGGTTGCGTGGCGGAGGCCCATCTAGAAATCTGATAACTAAGAGACTCGTTCTGATGATAGCTGCTCTAATCCGCGTCTCGAGATGAGAGAAGAACTTGGAAAATATAGATATGAATGTGTACAGCGTTTACCGGAGGCCGCCTGACACATATTTCGTCGTGCGAGCGAGCACGAAAATCGTAGCCGCAATCTTCTCACGCCCACGAAAATAACCTCTCCTGTATCGCGTCGTAACGTTCCCCAATAACCAAGATTGGCTTTCATTTCTTTTTGGTCGAGGGTACCCAAAAAAAGGAAAAGAAGAAGATGGAAAATCCTGGGCCCGTTAAAGGAAGCGAGCTCACGTTTTTTTGCCCATAATCCCACGTTACCAAGAGAGAGAAAGAGAGAACGAGAGAGGGAGAGAGATATTGTGTGAAGAGTCGCGCCGGAAAATGTCCCAGGATCTATCCGACGACTCACAATCGCGATAGCTACAGTTTTTCTTTGGCCACACAGACACCCGCACGAATAAAGTCTGCTGGCGATTAGAAGGGCGTAACTTGTTCGATTCATCAGGTAAACGTCTGTGCGATTTCCGCCCTCTGTCTACCGCCACTTTGATCCACGGTTCCCATAAACGTGTGTCTGTATATGTCCCAACGATAAGATGCGTGTACATAAGGGTTAGGGAGGCGAGTGGCGATTTAGCCACGTATTCTTGACTCCCTTACATTTGGGGGATGTGACCATTCACGAGCCATATCCCCGACATGGTCTTGCGAATATTCCCCGTCTCTCTTTCCCCTTGACTCCTGCATTCTTCGGCATTCTCGCGTTATGTTATGAGCGACAATATCTAATAAAGAGCCCGGCTCGAGGTTCCAGCCCCACGAGGCACTTGCCTCTCATTCTTTCCACGAGTTCTTCTTTTCAAAGCTTCGGGAACGGATGCTAGAGCGAACTGAATGTCTCACGAACATCGGAATACCGAATTTAAAATAATGACAGGAGTAACAACGACAAAGGCGTTGGTGCATGTCTTGACAATTGTTTTCGTTTTTGTTTGTTCTTATGTTGAAGTTAGTGTTATTTCTTCGTGTTAATAATAATTATTGTTGTTATACCAATTTTAATACCGATAGGGATGACGATAGAAACAACAACTATTATAATAAATACTTTAGTTTCGCCGCAGAGTGATATTCGTTACTTCTCAGAGCTAACAATAATAATAATAATAATAAGGCGATAATGATAATAATACTGAAGCTGAAATGTTTTTCCAATTTTAGATGCGTTTATTCGAGTTAAATATAATAACAACGACGATGATAATAATAATAATGATGATGATAATAATAAAGTGTTTTATCATTAATATAAATCGATTTATCATTTTCACAATAATACACTGAATATTAATAAATATTAATAATAAAACAAATTATTATTGACAATAATAAAATTAATGAATAAAAAATGAATTATGAATAATAAATAACAACGATCCAGATGGAGATGGAGCCTAATCCCCGTGGGTAGGTGACTGATAGTTCAGACTGGTAGTTCAGACTGATAAAGTGCGTTGCCCAGAGCAATAAAAATATAATAATAATGAAATTGATTTTTTCCCAATTTTTGATGCCTCCATTTGAGTTAACGATAACTGCAATAACAATAACGATAACAATAATTCTAAAAATCATAAGGCGTATGATTATTTGATTATTTTGTTATAATATATATAATATCTATTATATTTTATGAATAACAATAATTCTATTTAATAATAATAATATTATAAATATCGAGCCTAACCCCCAAGGCTAGGCCAATGTTTCCCAGTGCAAACTGAGGAAGTGCGTTGCCCGGAGCAATAAAATCACATAATGATAAAACAATTATAATGGAATTAAAATGTTTTTTTTTTCTCTAATTTTCGATGCATCTATTTATTCTCAGTTGATTACGCGAAACGATTATTTTTAACAATTGATATCATGAAGGCACATAAATATTCGTAAGAAAAATGAAATCATTCTAAAGGTCCTATTAGTCGAACATTTCGATTTGTCAATCTACCCCGGGACTAATCCTGCGATTAATCGAGTAATTGTCACATTTTTCGCGTAATTGGGATAAGTCGCGCTCGCGGTCGCAACAATGTATCATTTGCTATACAGAGGATGCCTTTTCCACTCGTGAAAACGTCATCGTTGTGTTTCTGCCGTGACCGCCACTAAAACATTTGCACACTTCCCCGACGCGTTCGCTGGCTCGTGCAAATTTCAAAGTTAACGAATCTCTTGGCGAAAAATGTGAACATCAAAGTAATTTGCCACTGGGCGACTGCCGGGAGTGAGAGGGATTAAAGCAATTTCGGAAAAACGTTTTTGGACGCTCGTTTTGACGTATTAGCGTCTACGCCATATATATATATATATATATGCACGGTATATTTATATGGAAAATCGTTGGAGCGTTCATGTAAACGAGTCAAGTTCGTGGGACAGCGATTCGTGTTATCCGTACAGTGATTGCCCCGACCGGGAGAGCCCCGACGTTGTCGCTCACGTCGCTACCGCTCGCGGACCCCTAATAGATTCATTAGGGGTTGTTCCGGATCCCCGAGAGTGCATCGACACTATCAACTCTCTATTCCACTGATACGACTTCCCCTCTCACGTCAATACGCCATGGCACTCTCTCTCTCTCTCTCTCTCTCTCTCTCTCTCTCTCTCTCTCTCTCTCTCTCTCTTCTCTCTCTCTCTCTCTCTCTCTCATTGTCTCCCCGTCCGTCCTCGCAACTGCACGAGGGATACTGTATTTATATGGGGATCTGCATATTCCGAGTATACATGTATGTATATATCTGCTGGTATATGGACACGTGAGAGAGGGGAGGGGGAAGCTACATGTATCCGTCCAAATCTGATTACCCATCGGTAATCAATATCCTCGCGATTTGTCGATTAACGGGAGGGAGAGTGAAGTCTCTACATAGATTTGAACTACCAAGGCCTCCCCGTATATACTTACCCTTCCTAATATGTACAGTCCAGGGTAATTAGATTCCTTTTGCGCTTTAAGGAAGTACGATTACTTCCACGGGGTCCAAAAAGAGTCTAAGTTTATTTTACCCACGGCTGCTCTGATTGATGTTTACTTATACCAAAGTAATACCAAAGAGGGTATTGTAGAAGATATTTACAGTAGAAAAAAATCGACTTGTCGAAAATTAATTACGGGAAATATTATTTCCAGTGATTGTTTTACTTTTAATTACTCTCACGCGGGTTTTTATGTATATGCAGTATTCAGTGAACGCGGAGATACAAAAATAAGTATGATTTTTCAATTATTTTACTTCGTGTTATCATCCACACATAGATGTGTTTACCCTTTATATAACCGCGTGACAGTTATGTAACGAACCATCCAAGTCCTTGCAGAATCCCATACTGACGTTTTATCGTTTTTTCAAATCAATGTCACGCGACGACTACGAACCGTTTTATGGTTTTTTTAGTGCAATTCATGCAAACTAGGTGGCGTTGGTTCGATCGAAATTTGTTCGAAGTTCACTTTCGCGAGATTGCAAGATCCGAGTGTGCGTAAAGTTTGCGTGCGTTAAGTTATTTATTGAAATCTTCCATAACGTCAACACTTTTTTCACTTTTACGTTGTTGAGTTACGAAGGGTAAATTTTGAATAAAACATTTCCAAAGGTATATTTTTGTATCTGCGCGTTTAAATATATTAAAAAATATTTCCAGAATGAAAGTAGTAAAATAAATTCTGGACGCTTTTCAAATTTTTAAAAACTTTCCTTTAAACGTACTTCACTTTAATCATTTCTATGTTATAATCGCTTATATTCTTATCAAATTGCGTTTATTAAAGCAAATATTAAGTAAAAACATTATAGATTAAAATAAAAACATTACAGTATCAATTTTTTTTAAACTTTACTTTAAACTTACTTCACTTTAATCATTTCTATGTTATAATCGCCTATATTTTATATTCTTATCAAATTGGGCTTATTAAAGCGAATATTAAGTAAAAACATTATAGATTAAAATAAAAACATTACAGTATCATTTCGGGGTAGCAGAATGTACACTTTCTGCGTAAGTATTTAAAAAAAACTAATTTCTATTTGAAGTGTCGAGAATTCATTCCACTAGTGTGTATTTGTTTCACGTTTCCTAATATTTTCATATTTATTCCTGTTATTTTTCCACAATTTATATTTAATAAACAATATTTTTTCCTGTGTCTTTTTTCACAATTTATATTTAATAAATAATATTCTATTTTTCCGCAATTCCCTCTCATGTTCATTCAGTGTGGCGAATTTTATGCACTTTCCTTGTATACGCGTTGAAATTTGTTTTCCAATATCGCAAGCCAGTCCGCATCACTTTTAATTTATTTTATAATAACTACAATTGCCAGACCGTGTGCCACGTAAAATTCTTCATCTCGCAGTCGAGACAGAGCGGAAACGAAACAGCTGCGAATACATATTCATACTCGCTCGTCTTACGCGCTGCGAGCATCACAGCAACCCCCACGTTCCTCAACTCGGAGGGTAGGTCGAGCGGTTTTCTTTCGCTGCGCTTTACTCGTTCGGGGCTCTTCGGAATCTCAAACCTTTTCCACGTAATTTCGACAAGCTGGTGTGGCGGCTTTTTTCCTCCTGTTACTTCAATATCTCGCACGGCCCGTCTCGGCGAACATTAAACACTTTCGTTTTACGCAGCACGAAAATGAACAATTACACCAAAAATATTAACCGGCTACATCTATCCAGAGGCCCGAAAAAATGGCCAAATTTCAATTTTTATCTGGCAAACGGTTGGTGAAAAAGAAACGCATTTTTTTAACACCTTTATGATACATATGTTGAGAGCCTTTAAAAGAAAAATGACCAAAGAATACAGAAAAACAATAAAAACATGGAAGCCGGCAGATGATATTTTTCGCGATGTTTCGTAGTAGAAACTTTCCAGCTTAATGACGGAAATCCCTTTAGACAACCGAAAATGAATAATTTTTCATGAATTTTTTAGAAGGGTGATAAAATAATCGCATTATTTTTAAATATTGACATTATCTTATTACAACTTTCAAATGTTCAATTTTTTTCTTTTTTAAACACAACAAAATGGCGGCGTTGTAAGGTATTCCTTTAGGCGTCTTTTGAAAAACGGCCCATGTTATAACTCAAAAAGTTATTGGTCGATATGGCTGAAATTTTGGGAGGTTTCTCACTATAACATTATTGGACGGATATACCTGAAGTTATCGCGTGGATAAATTACTTTTTTGGGGCCAAAATTGTCGAGAAAATGGTCGAAAATATTAAAATTCAATTACAAAGCCTATTTAATTGGTAATTTTATACTTTTTCATATTTTTATAGGTATATCCTTCCAACAATGTTATAGTGAGTAACATCCCAAAATTTCAACCAGATCGATCAACAATTCTTTGATCTATAACATGAACAGTTTCACAAAAGACGCCTAACGGTGGATCTGATAACGCCGCCATTTTGTTTCGTTCAAAAAAGAAAAAATTGAACACTTGAAAGTTTTTATGAGATAATGTGAAAATTTAAACATGATGCGGTTATTTTATCACCTTTAAAAAAATTCACGAAAAGTAACTCATTTTCGGACGTCTAAAGGAATTTCCCCCTTGAACAGTCCATCTGAAATCCAACAGCCAAATGGGTTATTCAAGCTAACAATAAATACGACTCGGTGACGATCGTCGATGGTAAAAATAATTCTTTCTAACAACGCGGCAACGTATTGAACCTCGAACATACAAAATCTATGAAAAAAGTCGTCAATTTTACGTAACTATTAAAAAATGAACATCTAATTTTAAAAAGTGAGATCGTCAACGACTTTTAAATGTTCCTCATCGCGTCTCCTATCAATTTGAAAATAATCCATCGCGAAGCTCTCGAGATATCATGTCCACCGACTTTGAAAACAGCGTTTCGAGAAAAACGCATTCAAAGTTCGAAGTCCGCCCAACTGCTAGAAGCTGTAGCTCATTGAATTTTAGGAATATTTCAATGGAATTTTCAGGGATCATAAATAGAAGGTGATAATATCGCATTAAAATATTGTTGGATAATGCCATTCTTTGACCCACCTAGAGACAAATGTAGTCCGTTAAGCGAACAACAAAATTAACATTTGTTTCTACCGCAGTCACACGTTGCCCTGTGTTTTCCACAAGCTCGGATTCAATTCTCTCGGGACACACTTATTTAGCGAGTTCATTAGATCGTGAAAGTGCCACGCGAATATTCGTAGGTGGCGTGGCTGGAGAACCAACCACATCGTACCCTACGAGAAGTCTAATTTACCAAATGGTACAGAGGCCACACGAATTAACTGCACGTGCACTTTACCCAAACGAGAACGAGGAGAAAGAGACAGGGAGCTTGCAACATGTTCGGAAGGATAAGACCAGCTCGCTTTCTATATGCAACCGTTGTTATGCTCGTCCATTACTATAGCACTGCCGAGAGCTTACCGACTGAGCGAGTGCCTATGGCCTGATTAATACGCGAAGCTCTAGCTTGAGAAAGTGCCGGTTTAGCCGCGGTTTGTTTAGGAGGGAAAATTCATGTGGATTCACCACGTTACAATTTTAGCAAATGTCAAGCATTGTCAAAACAGGGAACAGACATCTGTCCTTCATGCGACGATTGATAAATGAGGCAAATTTTTTGGTAGACAGCGCGTAAACTAATTCGCGGCAGAGCCGTCACCCATCCAAGTATTGGCTCATTACAACGCTGTCAGCATGAATCGGGCTTGCAACGGAATTCAACCCAAGCAAACCCAAACAGACAACTTTGTCCATCTTTATCAGCAAAAGAGTTGAATATGGAATCACTTGAGGCAAACTGCAAATTGATGGGGTTTGCATCGCTGGAATGTGATGAAATTGTCTTTTTTTCTACTTTCCCAAATTTCTTATAGCAGATTTCAGCCACCAAAATCCCCCAACCATTTTTTAAGATGTTTATTGGGAGATCGGCATTTGAAATTTGCAGGCAAAATCTCCTGTCACATTAAAAATAAGTAAAATACGAATATGAATATTCTTTGCATTCCAACGATGCTAACTTGAAGACCATTCAAGTTGTTATGACATACAGTCTCATGGATACAAATATATAAAGCGCATTTTTTCCACCATCTTCGTTTCTTCGGTTTTTCATTCGACGTAGAAGACTTGGCGGTGGCTTCAAAGTTTTCGACCCCGTAGAATGACGTCTGCAACGATACCCCTCGTTGCTCTGTCTGATCGTGCTTTTCCCTTTTCACTGCCACGTTCTTTCTGCCTCATAGCCACGTGGAGAACTCCGTGTAGGCACGAAAAGAGATAGAGAAAGGGAGCTACCCTTTTTTCGTCGTTTCAACTCGACCGAACCAGGGATCAAAGGGGAACTGTGTTCTCACTGTAACTCCCGCATATACGCATCGTGGAAACGTACATAAATATATATATTTCCACATCCCCCGAATGTGTGAATTCTAGCGTCACCTGGACGCAGGCCCCGTGTAAAAAAGAACCAGAAGGGTTATAATAATTTCTCGTGGTGTCTTTGTTCACGATTCTACTTTTCATTTCATATTTTATCCCCACGTGCCTGCTACGCGCTATGTGTATTTGCACATACGTGCATGCCAGATCCAACCGTGGGTTTAATCAACGGAGTGGAATATTTGCGCTGGGCGGCGAGGGGGGTGATGAATTTTCGTCGAGTGAAACAAGCACGTATACCACCAATATCTTCCGAACGTCTTGATTGTCCCGTCGTTGCCGATTCTCGTGCCACGCGGAAACCCCAGTCGATTAATTGAACCTTGCGGTACAGCGTGGAAATGGAATTGGCAGGAAATATTTCCGTTTCCGTGTCGTTTCGGAGAACGGCCAACGAAATTATCTACACGTCTGGATCTGGCGCAAACGGAGAACGGAAGTCGTACTCTCTTCCAGGATATTTCGTAGAGGCGAGAGTATAAGAGATAGCAAGGAAGAGGGTGGAGGGAGGAGGGGAGCAAAGTACTCTTGGTCCTCTTGCACACCCTCGTGGATTCGGGTAATAATTTTTTTCTACTGTCTCTCTCTCTCGCACTTCTGAAAGTTTCTCGAATCTCTCCGAGTGTCCCTCACCATGTTCCTGTCAGGGACAGGTTCCTGTGGTTTATGGAACCTCCAGACGGGTCTCACCCTCCCGAGGACCGACAACCATAGACTCTCGTGTGCTGATCCTTCGCCCAAGCATAATGCGACCATTATCTCCAGTCTTTCGTGAGATATATGCGTGCGTGTGCATTCGCATGTATCTGGTGATTCAGATTCAGGTGGGTCATCCCTTATTTTGCAAGAAAATATTTACACTTTACCTTAATTAGAAACATGGCAGTTTTGACGTTCTTTTTGTTACTTCCTATCCTTCTTTGATGTTGTCCTTTTGATGTCTCGTTTCTGGACTTGACCGAAGTAAAGGAATAGTCTAGGGGAGCCTAAATTTAAGGCACGTTGCGTAGGGTGTGAAAAAGCCATTACTGTAATATCGCTCGCGACGACCCTGGAGAAAGTGATTTTTAAGCTACCGCTTTACGGCAATTTCGCGGCCCAAGCACCCCATCCATTGTTGAAAGCCCGTTCGAGCCTGCCGGGCCATGTACGGCGGTTCTGCTGCAGGAAGCGATTATGAAAATTCCACTCCATTTTGGTTCTTTATTCGGCACAGTAGATCAACCTCTTTATTCCATCCTACTCACGCGATCCTTTCTCGAGACTTCCTGCGCCTTCGTGCATCGCTTCCTCCCGGGCGCGAGCCCTTTCAAAGAGAACCATTCGAGAACTATTCGGACTTGCCAAGATTGTTAACTTCAGCCATATCCCAACATTCGAAAGAACAAAAAACATCGAGCTCACCCAAAGCGAAGCTCTGATAAAACGAGGCCGAGGTAAAGAGAATTCATGTTTTAGGGCGCGATACCTTATCCGAACGAGTCAGTTGACTTTGACAAAAAGGAAAGTAAAGCTGATGGAGATAAGAACGTTGAAACTAACGAGCGAAACGACCCTGTCTGTTTCTCAGATCCGTCAGCCTCCGAATCATCCTGTGACGATGAAGAGATCGCGGATCAATTGGCAGGTTACCAGAAGCGCAAAAATCCGAACGTTTATAGCTCAGCAAAATCACCGAAAGACATCAATAGCCTAGACCGAGATAAGAGAATCGCGCGAGAGGGGGGGGCTGTAAAATTGGACTGCGTGGCGTTGGTCCACGTGACGGATCAATCGCCAACGGAGTCGAGTCAGCCTGTGCGTCATCCATCGCCCTATTACTACGGCGATTTGTTCAAAGTCCCGGAGCAGTTGCAGCGTCCGCAGCCGAGCAAGTATCGAAAGAGCGTGAGCCTGGACGTGCCCGGGGAAAGATCTCGAACGCCCGGATTGCCAAAGCGAAATTCCGTGGCGGGTGATGGAGCGCCTTATCACTCGTCGAATCACCTGTCGGGACAACCCCTACAGCATCAGAGTCAGGATCACCAAGAACGCGAGGATCTCGTGAGTCCTACGTCGGGTAGCGAGTATGCTTTGGGCCCCCGTACCGAGATACTCTCCTCGTGCATCATCAACGAGTGGGATCACACCCTGATGCCGCCGCATCGTTTGTTCAGCCATGATCTGCCCACTACCGTTTGCACCTGCTTGGCCTCGCCGGATGAGGATGAGCTAGAGACGACGACGACGACGACGACGACGACGAGGACGACGCGGATCACGACGCGACCGCAGACGCGCAAGCTGAGACGCTCCCGAAGAATCGACCCGCAGCCGATACTCGTTGAGAACGATCGCGACGAGGAGGACAACGAAGGCGAGGAGGAAGACGAAGAGGAGGAGGAGGAGGAGGACGACGAGGACGAGGAGAATCGAGTAATCGACGAGGGAGCGGACGACGAGGAGGAGGAAGAAGACGACGAGGAACGAGAGATTGATCCCGAAGACGAAGACATGGCAAGGCAGAGACATCTTTACGAAACTGCCTTCGATTGCAAGGTCAACCGGTCTGATGACGACCTCGACGATCTTGATCGCGTCACCAACCATCCGGTTCTTCATACACAGGTAAGTCTTCGAATATGCAGTTTTCCGTTTTACGTTGAAGCTTGCAGAGTACGCGCATTGGGTTAGGTATGATTCGGTATTGCGACGAAACGTACACGGAGAGAATTTTTAAGTCATTTTTACTGTGAAATCACAGTAACTCGGTGACAAATGTGCAATTCTTCAGGTTTTTAGGAAATAAATGATAAATTTTCATGGAAATGAATCAAAATTTACTTTTGCGTGACAGAAATTTAATATATTTTCCAGAATTTTTACTGAAATTAATAGTAAAATTTCATGAAACGTAAAGATTGCGACAATAAGTTAAAAAAGTGCTAATATAAATGAAATTTTTCAGTGGAACATTGAGAAATTTGCGTGTTTTCCATAAAAATTTAAAAAAGGAAGCCGAAATTTTCCGTGCGTCCACCGGAATTTTACGTTCTTTATAGTAAAATCAGTTAGGGCTAGGTCGCCTGACCGTACGCGTGAGCTCTGTTTGCGAGCGTGCGTATACGTGAACGCAAGCTGTGAGAGTGTGCTTGTGTATGACGCAGTATGACGAGCACGAACGACGCCGACCCGCGTTGCTTAGCAACAGCGGTACCGCGCATGCGCATTATAGTACGAAGCATGGGCCAAGAAAGCCTCGTGGTCTCGTGCAGTCTAACGTGTTCTACGCAGTTCTACGCAAGAAAACAAAGAAACGTGAAAAGAAACTTCGATAAAGGACGTCTACAATGGTACGGAAAGATGCCAATTTTGTAGAATTTCTTATTTTGTTATGAATAAAATAATATTATTATTTATAAAAATTAGCAATTATGCATTAATATTATTATTGCTGTTGCTTACTAGCTCTTTACGAAAAAATACAGTATATAGAGTATTTATTTAATCATAGGGAATTAATTTTTCGCTAGGGATTTTAGAAATTTCAAGTTTGTCCAGGTTCTTTTACTGTAGAAACTTGGAATTTTTGAGGCAGCCCATTGTTAAAATTCTACATGAGAATGTGTCAGAATTTTTACTGAAAGAAATGTAAAAAATTATGCTACTTGCTTAAATTTTTACATGAATGAAAGCAAAATATTAAAAGCTAGTGTCAATTTTTGACTATGTGCACATTTGTCACCGGTTTCAAATTTTTAATGTAATTTTTACGGAGATTTCACCGTTAAAAATACTTAAAAATTCTCTCCGTGTAAGGTAGACTGGGTACGGTTGTAACAATTTCTGCTTCTGCGATCCGTAGCATCGTCATTATATGACTAAGCGTTGAAGGAAATGCACGAATAGAAGAATGTTCATCTATCTTCAAATGAGTAATGCAATTTAAATTCAAGGTGCAATAGTTGACCAACAAGATTAATTTCGAAAGAAGACTGCCGATGTTACAACTGAGCCTGGTACGGGGCTCGGTTGTAACAGACACAAAAAGTCAAAGACAACATGTTTTTAATATAGTTTACTTACACGTAGATTACAGAAACAAAGCTTTGTTTATTTTATGGCTAACATAGCACACTTTTTATAATGCTTTAGAATCAGTCAACAATGAGCTAGTAGCCGACACAACATCTAAGCTCTCTCCTAACCAGAAACAAACCGAACATGAAAACAAAAACGTATTAGATAGAATAAAACTGTTTAAGGGGGGAAATCACAGTAGCACACAAAAAAATAGGCATATTTTCGGGAATTAATTTTGGCAGAATAAAAGTATCAATCGAAAATCTGTAAAGTAGGTTTTATAGCAATACCAAAAAAGTACAAAATGTAATTTTTTCAATAAAACATATTTAAAAATGCCGGCTGCGCAGCATAGGCCCCAAGACGCCTATTTTTGAAAGCGTGTCGATGGCCGAAGACGTAGACTCCTTAATTTTTGACCTGGAAGAAAAAACCAAAATTTTTTAGTTTCCATATAACAACAGCTAGCGAGCTACGTAGGATTTTTTCGATATATTGATTTTTCGCAAAATAGTGCATGTTTGCAAATAAAGTTAAATTTTTAACAAAAAAAAACGCCATAAAATCGTCGATAAAAAAAAACTAAGCCATATAAAATAAAAAAAATCCTTCGTAGCTCCGTGGAGAAAGATGTTTCGAAGCTACTGTCAAAATTTCAAGTCGATCGGTAAAGATTTGCTCGAGTTATGTCTTCGGCGAGCTCAAAAAAAGTGGTTTCGAGAAAAACGCGTTTAAAGTTTTAAGTACTGAGAAACCATATGAAAATTTCATATACCTCTAATCTGCAATGCCTGCACCGTACAGTCGATTTTCGTACGCAGTATCCTTTTTCGTCCCTTTTCTAACACGACTCGACGATGTGTCACTCATAATGACAATGATTTACAAATATCACTGTTTTTTATCACTATTTATGTTATATATGTATGCACAAAAGTGAAGCGTCGTGAAAAAGCGTTGTATTCAACGCAAGAAATTTGGGCAATCGGACACTTTTGCCGTATTCCATCATTTGGTATATTATTTTTAAGACCCTAAAGCACCTTTTAAGCGAAACTTTTTTTTTCGAAAAATTGAAAATTTTACTGTGATTTCCCCCCTTAATGTCGAAGAGAACTTATTAACATAGAATAAAGGACTTCTGCTTCAATTGACAAAGAAATAGAATCTAATCAATAGAACTTAGAGCATCTGTACCACTTAAAGGAAAAATAAACACGGTTGGAGTTAAAGTTGGTTGGACTGGTTTACAGATAGAATCAATCTGACTGAGAGTTATGGCATTAGCAGATTGGATTGCCGTCTGTGCATTCTTCGTAAGCCCGAAGTTAGCAGCTTGTGTATTGTATCCATGTTTCTCTTGGACGGCTTCCTATATAACACGCTACAAAAACATGGCAGTAATACTCCTCTTTGTCTGATGATTCGGGTAGGATGTGTTGATCTGTCTCTTGGTATTTGCTTTAGTCTTCGAGCATCCGAAAAATCAATTAAAAGAATTATGTAATGTCGCAACCGTATCCACAAAAATTGTTTCAACTATGTCCATCGCCCTTCTCAGTCGAAAATAATCCACAATGTAGCAACTATCTTACACCAATACAAATCATGTTCTTTTAACTTTCAAGGTCCCATTTATTGGCATGAAAAACTCAATACTCTTAATTGAATATCAAAAGAGTAATTTGGGAAAAACTCGGATCAAAAATACTTATTTTTTCTTGCCAAAATACAATAGGGACATCCAAAGGCAGCTGCAGCGAGCTTTGACGGGCAATCCTTTCCTTCGTACACCCCTTATACTATGGCTCCTCGATCGCGCGTGTTTTCTCCTTGTTTCACCTCTACCCTACTACAACCGTACCCAATCTACCCTACTATCGACACCATGCCCTGAAAGTTGCTGTATCAATTTTTCCAAGTTTGCCTAACGTTGCAAAGCCGACGGCACTAGATGCTTCAAACAAGTCGATTACTTTTGGACTGTATCCATGGCATGCCGTCCACCCACCCGATCATTCGTATCGAATTTGACAAGTCCATTATCAGCAGGGCAGAAGCAGCGGACTGCAGCTGGCTCCTGCGCCGCGTGCAAGTTCCTCAACGGACTCGTCGAAGCAGCAAAAGCCGCTGCACCAATCGCCCCACAATTACACCGGTCTTGTAGTCCCGGCAGTTCCAACCTCAGCACCAAAGGATCATCGTCGCAAAGTCGTGTTGCTTCGTCCAAAGCCAATACCGAATCGCTTGCAGCAGCATCATCATCATCAACAGAAATCCGAAAACAGCGTGTCGAGTCTGTCGCAGGATATGGAGTCGTTGCAGATGAATTCCGGGGACGAGAAGACGTCGTCGTTGCGACTGCCGGCTCGCGGTTACACGCCGTCGCCGCCTTCGACGGCGCCGTTGCCGGCAAAGTTCCACGGTGGTAACAAGGACCACTCGTTGCTGAACATCCGCAGCGCGCCAAACTTGCCGTCCCAGCCGGATCATCCGAGGTTGAAGGAAGCGAGGCTGCCGGTTAAATCATTGCGTGGCAAGGAGTCGCCACAGAGCAGCGAGGCCGGTAGCATACTGGAGATCAAGGGACGACCGAGAGGGACGAGCGGTGGTTGTCAGCAGGAGACGGGCCAGGAGGCGCGAAGAAACGACAAAGAGCTGATACTGGAGTTCAAGGGTAGGCCGAGGGAAGACACGAGGCAACGTCCGAGGAGCTTGGTCAGGGAGACCCGACCGATAATGGAGTTCAAGGGCAGGCCTCACGAGGCAGAGGGCGATTTGTCCAGGTCTCGACACGAGACCGGATTGCTGGAGTTCAAGCTTCGTACGAGTCGACGACGGGTCGGCTACTCGAGCACGGAGAGCATGGCGACCAGCAGCAGCGGCGGTAGTATGGAGTCCATAAGGAGCAGCACCAGCGAGGGCAACAGGTCGACCAGCAGCTCCGAGAGTCGTCACAGCACCAGCCTCAGCTCCCACAGCTCCGACAGCGGTAGCAACAACTTCCATCATCATCACCATCATCACCATCATCATCATCAGCATCAGCCACCGCTCACCGGTTTTCTCACTTATCACCCCAGCAAGCTCCACATACTCTCGCCCATATCCGACAAGTCCTCCCAAGAGCCAGCCTCCGAGACATCCGACAACAATCGCAACAACAACTCCCAAAAAGCATCGCCGGAAGAGGCCGTCACTGATAACCCAACGATCGCCAATACCAACGCAACGTCCAACGTTGTCTCGCCCACCGATACTTCCTTCAAGAAACGACGCACGCCCCAAAACAAAAATCTCATCAATCTCGCCCTCCAGTCGTCCTCCTCGGGCGACGCTGAGATTCAAGGCTCCGACAGCGGCATTTCGATCGAATCACGGGCCGGCGTCAAATGCAAACCCTTCGCGTTTCATCTGCCCAAGCCACAATTGGACAACATCAATCTCGTCGATGACGAACCCGAACTGACCGATCTTCCTTTCGACATGCCGAAACTCCGGCGCAGACGCTTGCTCATGCAGCAAGACGCGACCACTTCGGGCAGCGCCACCAGTGTCGATCTCAGGGACCTTCCATTCGACATGCCAAAATTGAGGAGGAGATTGAGATGCACACAGAGCACCGAGTCCAGCGCTTCACAGGCTTCCTCCAGTCTCTCCGTTCGGGACGTTGAACCACCTGGACTTTTTGGTAAGTTGTGGTTGTTTTGCTTGCTTTCACTGTTGTTGTCCTGTATCTGTGTCAACATGCGCAAGCGCGTCGTTGCTCGGAGGTCACGTCTGAGACAAATTCTTACCGATGCGATCCACTCGGATCAGCACCGCTTGACGCACGATTCCAGTGTCACCCCAACGAGTTTCCTTCTTTGCGGTCAATGCCTACTTGTAACTGTCGAAAACGGCTCATTTTTGGTTTTTTTTTTTCTAGAAAATCGGGATTACCAGTTTGAACAAAAATTAAGTGTTTAAAACCATTTGAGCTGGGTTATCTGATATCAAAGAATCAGATTCCGTTAGTATATTAGTTTGTCCCAGGATTAATCCAAGGAATTTTCAAAATATCATATTGAGAAAAAATTACGTGTGTTTGAATCGGAAGTATACATTGAAAAAAGAAATCCTTCGATCAAGTACTATATTTTCACATCTTGAAAGAGCCCTGAACATTTCAGAAAGATCGATGCAGTAGTTTTTGAAATATGTTGCTTGCCGATTTTGAAAACGTCCCGTGAAAGAAATTAGAAGGGCAGCGATAAAAAAAATTCGCGGCCGATGAGGGTTTGAATATGGATTTCCTACTAGGGCTGTCCACAACACAATCGCGGACTAGGCCCCGACAGGAAAATAACAGGGTTGGGTAATTTATTCAAAAAAGGTCGTGGCGAGGAAAATGATAAAGGGCCCAGACGGGATGCATCAAGGCAGTGGTTGTTACAGGGCATACTTATAGTTTAATAAATAGCGTTCATTATATTAATTTCCGTTAAAATAAATATTTTATTTAAATCCTGAATAATATTTATCTTCCCATTAATAATAATTGGGGGATTAATAATTATATTTATATATATTACAAGATTAACAAATAATAACTTATTTAAAATTAACTATAATATTATTATTATAAATTTAATTAAATTTATAATTTTCATTTTAATATTCACTTATATTTGCAAAGTTACTTTTAAGACTTTCTAGTTTTTAGACTTGCTTCCATAAATGTGATATATTTGAAGTTTAAGGTATCGATAAAACACTAGGTTAGGTCACCAAAAATGAACATACATGTGGAATTTAACTATAAATAATTTGTATTCTATAAACATTCAGAATGTTTGGATAATAAATTTCGCAATACAAACATAGTTTTTTTTTTTTTTTAATAATTCATGCGTGCAGGAATGACAGCACGTATGTACGTACAGCATCGTTTGGTTCCTTCGACATTTTTAATTAAACTAATTTCCGTTCAATGCTCGTGACGGGATAAACAACATCCACCGAATTTTTTGAGACAACTCGCCATTCGTAAACTTTAGATGATATTGTTGGGTACATGAATACATTTGTTTTTTTTTCCACACTTTTGCTTCAATGTTCAAACATTCTTCAGACTCGTTACGTCCGAAAATTTTCTTAATCTCCGCGACGTATCCATTACGCAAAAGCACAACGTTATCTGGCGCTCTCGTACCAATAAATGTGGAACGATTAGAAAAAAAATGTTTACAATCACTTCTCCATTTTCGAGATACTTCTGACCAATCTCGCTTGATATGTATCCATTAATAAAACTGATAATTATAGGGCAGTAATAGGGAAAATACTTTCTGCCAATTTTCTAATTAACTTGAGTCAACGTAAGCAAACGTTTTTTTTTTTTTTTTTTTTTTTTTTACGGCTTTTTAGCCCTAGAGGATTGAGTATTCCAGCGATTTTTTTGAGCACACTTATTTCGTTCACCGTCGGCCCATCGCGATCGAAGAAAACTTGCCAAGTTTTCAGACAACCTTTAGGATTGATTCAACCGTTGGCATGACTCCGAGATGGAAAGTCAATATTTTACATCCAAGGGTGAAATAGGGGTACGTTTACTTGACTACTTAAGTTTAGGCCCCTTAAGCACGCCACTGGGCAATCCCCCGCGACGGTAATTCGTACCCTTTCTCGATCGAGAGCTTACGGGGTTGGGGAACAATAATTAAAAAAACACACGACACTTTTGGAACGTTGCGGAAAGCGTGCCGGGTGCGTAGCTCGTCGTAAACCGTGCCGGGGGCTCGTCAGTGCGGAGAAACGGCGGCGACGACAGAGGGACACCGTAATTCGATGCCGTGAGCGTTATGAACCCACCAGACAGGGGGGTCTAACGACGTTAAATCGTAGTTAACACTTGCGTCTGACATTGAGAGAGCAAACGGGGATGGGTAAAAACCTCTCTCCCGGCATTATTACTCGTCGCCACGAAATGTCAAGGCCAAGATCACCTGACGCTCCCCCCTTAATGGATTGCGGAAAATTGCGTGCTGCTTCCATTTTCACGCCAATAATCAATGCGCGTTATTTCAACTAGGCACGCACCGGCGGCTAACGGGGATTCGGGATATTTTAACCCACACAAATAAGATCCAGTTGGGTCTGGTTATTTTGATGGGAAATTGCTGAAAGATTGATTTCGAAATAACAGTATTTGCAACTGTGTGAAGTTACTGGATGACTTGATGATGTTGATTTTTGCATCGGTGGAATGCAACAAAAATTCTTTTCCACCTTCTTTGTATCATTATGTCAAATATTTTATCATGGAATTAGAATGCAGGTTTATGATAAGGGCCCTAAAAAATATTTGAGTTATTTTCGTAACCTGAATCTGTCAAGAAATGTGAGCTATTAAAAATAACCCCCCCCCCCCCCCTCAATGATTTAAGAATCGGAATCCTCACTTTGGAAGCGGAATTTTTATCAGAAAATTAACTGAAAATCGAAATGTTTACTTTATTGCTTCGTAAGTAAAATTGTCAGGCAAACAAATTAGTTCCTACTTTGGTTATTTAATTTTAATGGATCAATTCAGATTTTTACTTTGTTTATAATCTTCACAATTACTTAATTGTACGTTAATTTACTCAAATATACTTCAATTATACTCCATCTGGAAATGAAGTAAAAATCGAAATCTTTACTTTATTGCTTTATTGGTTTTGAGTAGGGTTTTCAGAGAAAAAGATTAGTCCCCATCTGGTTTAGTCAATTTTAATGGATGGAGAATTCGGATTTTTACTTCATTTACAATCTTCACTTTTACTTAATATTACTTACTTGATTATACGCAATGCTAAACATTTACTTAAAAATAAGTAAAACAAAAGCTGTATACCGTTTTCATTTTGTTTTTCGAGCTGTTTTATTATCGTCAGTCTTACCGATTTGATTATTAATCTACTTATGAGTGCTTCCGGACCTGCGGGACTCGAGAATATTGGTTGGACATTTCCATTCGCTTTGGTGTAACGTGTTTGGGTTTGTTCGGGTTTCGCTGTAAATACTTGTATTCGCAAATACGACTTCCGTTGAATCTGATAACTGTTCATCCGAATTGAGCAATTTTGCCACATTTTCTTGACCTCACGACCGGGTCTATAGCCTAGATCGCTTTTCGACAAGGGCTCCAACCTATCCACGCACATCCGATCCAATTATAAGACTCTTTGTTCGGGGTTTCTTTCATTCGCCTCGTAGAATCCAAGCGCGAAGCAGCGTCTTCGAATTCTATGAGGTCACGGGAGTCTTTGTAGGCTTTGAGGGAAGCCTGTCAATGGACTTCGGGTCTTGAATAATATTTCGCCCCGATATGCTCAAAAGCAGCGTTAGATAAAAGCCCTCGAATAAAAAAAAAACGATACTTTGCCAATCACGGGGAACCAATAAGGCGAGAAAAAAAAACATCAATAGAACATCTTTGATCTTGATTCAAATATGATTCGAGCGATCATATCAATAAATCGAAGTGAATTATTTTTTGTTAAATTCGTCATTATGTCAGAATTTATTCAAAAAGGATTTCTTTGGGGGATATTGCAAACAAAAATCACAAGAGTAATGTTCGATGAAGAATTTTTTGGGCGAATTCGATCAGCAGCATTTTGGCAATTGATTTTGCAAGTACGATCACGGTAGATAATTCCAAAGCTCGAAAGCTCGTTCTCTCCCCCGTGGCCGATTAAGATCGACGCAGGGAGATAGGATGAACACACGCCTATCCTCTCTCACTCTCTCTCTCTCTCCCCCTCTCTCTTTCTATGCCTCTCTATCTCCCCCCGTTCCCTTGGACTCCACGAAATTAGTCGAAGAATTAAGTTGCCTCGTAATATTCAAGCTCTACGACCTTCTCGCGTACTCTCGTGTACTCTCTTTCTCTCTCTCTCTCTCTCTCTCTCTCTCTCTCTCTCTCTCTCTCTCTCTCTCTCTCTCTCTCGCTCTCTCTCTCTCCCTCTTCCTTTCGGTCCCTCTGGCACCATGAGTTTACCGATTTGATGGGACTTTGAACGCGTGAGTGTCTGGCAACCCTTACGAAACGCTGAACCTCGCTCCGACCACGCTGTACTCACCGTAATCGCCCAAATTGCGGGAAAAGCCATTACTGCTGCAAAAAATGGGGGTCATTACAGTCGAGGTTAAAGTGCACAGGGACTCATGAAAATTGTGTACCACATTGGGGGAAAAAAAGGACGAGTGAAATTAAGGGATGACATCCCTGTGACGGGCCGAAAAACGTCGTCTTTATAATTTTTCGTCTACGAGATTATTCATTTGGAATTTGGAAAAAAGATAGGTTATCAAGCGTACATTGAACTTTTTTCGTGTAGATTTTAATACAAAAAAGAACTCAAGTCATCAACGTTTTGCAGTATAAGAAAGCCTCTGTATGAAATATGTAAATAAAAAAGTTTTATAAACTACATAAATGTAGATCGCGTTGTACGTAACCGTTTTTTCAAAACAAAATCACAAAATGGCGAGCGTTTAAAAAACAAGAGGAATTTTGGCGAAATTTTTATTTATATTCGGGAGCATAAAAAATACTAAATTTAAAAAAACAGCTACGTCCTACGATAGCTACCGTAATTACCGAAATTTGGGTTTTTCACACGCACGCTCCCTTTAAGTGCTGCCTTGACATTTTTTCGGAAGGAGCGTGCTTTTTTAATTTTTCTTCATCAAACAACTTTCGAGACAATTTATAACGTTAGAAAAAAACAAATGCCTTTTTTTATGCAATAATGTTTATCTCGTGTTCATTGTTGCTGCTAGCATTGTCGCTGCTAGTTTTAAATTCAGAATATCTTGAAAACGCGTGAAAAGATTAACTTTTCATCCTTCTTTTTGTGGCAACCGTTGCATCAACCGTTCAATGTGGGGGTTTTTGTTGCTGTAAAATTGAAGTATAAAAATCGATTTAACAGACGCTGTTATGAACGCTAAATAATCAATAGAATCGTCTAGTTGCCACTATTGCTAATACAAGATTTTTGATAATAATAAAAGTGAAACAAACGCACAAAAACATTCGTTTGCAAATTTCAACACCTACAGTTTTCTTCCTTTTATACCTCGAGCGGACCTGCTACGAAAAATAACCAGTATCGAATGGAATGCCAAAACCCTTCGTTGATTGATTCGGTGCTATTTTTACTCTCGACGACACATCGAGAGTTGTGCTCTAGAGAACATTCATCTGCCTATGTTCTCTCTCTCTCTCTCTCTCTCTCTCCCTCTCTCTCTCTCTCTCTCTCTCTCTTTCTCCATTCACCGAATATCATGTCAAAGTCCTTGGGGGCCTTCTATACGCCTAAGCATAGCTATTTATTACAGTGGCAACGTCCTTCTCGAATTGCCGAAGAGGGAAAGTGAAAATGTCGGTATCGCGTGTTGCACGTCAACCTGAAAATTTCCGCTCCGCTATACGAGCAACCTATTACGGTCGTTTGATGTATTTGGTCGATAATTAAAGCATACTTCATTTCCACCACTGCGATAGCTATAAATTATCAAAAATCCTCGAAATTCGTCGGATCGATTTGCCCGGGTTCGTACCGGTTTCCGTTACTTCGCGTACGTTCCTCGTCACCAAACGAAAAAATGAACGAAAACGAGCATTTGAATCTGGAGTAGAAATCCTGGTTGGAATGCGACGAAACTTCCTTTTTCACTTTTCATTCGATCATTTGTATTATCTCGTGGCTTTGTTGCACGGAAATGGAGACGGATCGTGCATTATGTTTTCTTCGCTGCCACTCGAAAGGAAAACAGCTGATGGATGTTCGACCATTTCGGCGCGCCGTGAATTGGCTTTTGAAGAGTCGTAGCTGCGAATCGAGCGTATAACGAGAAAGCTTTCGTAGGCTATCATCAGGATCTCTTTTCAGGGTCTCTTTTCCTCCTTTGCACTCTCTCCTCCCCCATCCTCGTTTGTCGTCTTTATTTCCGGACCGTCAATAGATCTCCTCCGAAGACTGATACCGATCATTTTTTTTTTCGGCGCCTCAGACTCTTCTGCATCCCCCATTTTTCGGAGATCCAATGTGGCCGAAAGGTGTCGCAATTACCCGCGTGAAAGCCAAAGCTCTTGTGTGTGCGATACCGCACGCAGGATTGATCGATGGCTTAGACTTGCTCACGGTATTGGGCCAACTTCGACGTCCCCCAGATGGTCTCTCTTCCGAAGGGGCTGCCGCAAGCCAGCCCCCTCCAACATACACACGTGGCACACCCAAACAAAACACAGCCTTACGAAACAACGAAAAAAAAAGAATAATTTGTCCCGAGAAAAAATTTATCACAACAGCTTTGCTGCACAGAAATATTTGTCCTACATTTCGGAGGGAAAAACGATTTATCGATTTATTTGCATAATGAGTAGTGAGAAGAGAAAATAACTCGCTTGTTTTTAATACTCCAAAAGTGAAGTTCCCTTGGGTCGGCGTTTCATCAAAAAATTAATGAACGGGTTATGCCTAGTTGTAACAGTCGAGAACAGCTTATATTTGGAATTTTTCAAAAAAAATCGCGATGATAAACTTCTACATAAATGAGGCATGTGAAAAAATATCATGTGAAGAATACTCTGTAATTTTTTTGTGCAAAAATAGTGAATTATAATCGACTCACAGCCGATGTTCTCAAAAATCAAACGGATTTCCCATAGTTTATCACATAACTAATCGAAGGAATTTATGAAATATCGAATTAAAAAAAAAATGACGTGTGTTCAAAGTAAGAGTCGTGATTATCGCGAAAAACATGAGTATTTTTCGTTCATAAAATCGAACGTATACATCGGAAAGGGAGTCATTCGTTCGAATACTATATTTTTATATCTAGAAAAAGCCCTGAAAAATTTCAGAAAGCCCGATGCAGTACTTTTTGAGATATTTCGCTCACCGACGTCGAAAACGTATTTTCGAGAAAGAAGCGTTTAAGGATGTTGAGTCCCAAATCGCAAATGATAATAAAATTCTAAAAATATGGCACGTTTTTGTATGAAGTATTTCAGAGGTCGTGTAAAAATTTCACGACAATTAGGAAGCTCGATATTGAACAATTAACATTCGCAAATTAAATGTTGTCTTATGGAAACTGATGCAACTTTGCAATAAGTTTTTTTTTTACTTCTCAATTTTGTAATATCTACAATACACTGAAAGCAACGGAAACAAAACAAAGTTTATTGATACATTTTTTTTTTATTTCTTTTAAAAATTGTTCTAAACAAAATGTTAATTTTTTAATAAGGAGCTTCCTAATCGTCGTGAAATTTTAACACGACCTCTTAAATACTTCATACAAAAACATACCAAATTTTCAGAATTCTCTTATCATTTTTTATTTCAACCCCTAAGGAGGTTGAAGTAATGATGATAGAATTCGGAGAATTTAGTATGTTTTTACATGAAGTATTCAGGAGGTCGTGTAAAAATTTCATGACGATTAAGAAGCTATTGTTCGAACAATTAACATTAACATGCTTCGTAGGGACTCAACATCCTTAAAGTTTAGAACGACGCTCCGAGCGTTCCGACAAGCATCAACATAGCAACCTATAAATCCGTCAATTTTCGTCTGATCGCCTTGAAATGTTCAGGGAACATTTATAAGGTGATATACTGTAAAAATGTTCTTCTCTCTCTCGAAAAAAGTGATTGTTCAACTTTTACAACTAGACATAACCCCTTAATATCCGTATTTCGTCAACCCTACGTCCCGTCGTTACCCCCGGCAATTTCTCTGCTGTATTTACCCAGAAATAAATGTCGCTGCGTCAGCGGCACAAACCTGTCACATTTGGATCGCGTCCTATCAGAAGGCCACCAAAGTCAACGTTATACCCACTCGAAACGCCCTTATGACTTGGAGCCATTCACAATGTATACGTACGCCGATAAACACCCACAAACCCATATAAGTGTATATAGATACGTACCACCGTCGCATCCGTTACGACGTACGTGCTCGCCATTTACAATTAGTCCTACACCCCACCAAGGTTGTCCCTGCATGCTGTATAGTTTACCTACCGTCGCGTGCTAACGCGCCATCGAGATTCGCGCGTCCACGAAATTACCGGGTCCCTGCCCCCTCGGGCATCTCACAAGGGACAACCCTGATTCCAATGTCAAACCCTTGCAGAGGGAAGGACTTCGACTGCGGGCATGTCGAGGCTTCGTGTTGATCCGGTTGGGTCTTTTCGTTTCTCAGGACACGTATCTATAATAGAGAAATACGTGCATGCGTGTACGTGTGTATGTGGGCGAAGGATGCAGAATCCCTCGTCTGGTAATTACACAATGACGCCACCTTGCGATTTTAATTCAGCTCTCGAGTCTCGGGCCCGTCGTTTTTTCTCTTCTACGGTGTCAACGTTCCGCTGATCATTCCTCGTAGCCTAAAGCGTCGGGAAAATACTGATTGTGAGCCGATGAAATAAAATCATTTTGATGGCATCTAACGGGAGTACACTTGTCTCGAGAATGGGAATTGCGGGCTAGATTTAACTTTTTGAAGCACGATGTACATCCTCATTTTCGAAACATCCATCGTAGTGGAAAACTACTTTTCTGATTATTCACTGTCAAGTTGATCCGCCACCGTCCCATGTATATTTCTGCATAGCATGTATGTAGACCAATACTTCGAGCGCTCTGGATTGGTTTTATCCAGCGGTGAAGCGAGGCAGGTACACGGGCAATATTGGAAATATCATGCTCTACTTGCTCTCCACTCAATCCGGTCAACCCCATCACGTTGTCCATACAGTACCTGCATTTACCCTCCTCTTTTCGTATTTACAAGAAATGTTGAGCCCTCCACCGACAGGTCCAATCGGTAGTTGCTTTTTTTCGTCAATGTAAAATATTCATCGAAAGCGTTCATCGTATCGATGAATGAAAGCATCCCTGTTGAGGGATGGAAAACAATCTGTTGCGTGGGCGGCAGCAGGAGTCAGAGTTTAAAACGTTTCGGGGGATCGAAGGGAAGTATTCGTATTATCCGAGCTGCGTGAATATTCGATAAAACCCTGACTGACAAAACTTACCCGAGGCGCTATTAAAACGAACGTTGAACTGATTTTCCCCGGTTATCTTTTCTTCCTCGACGTTCTTCGCCCTTTTCCACCCCACCTTCCCGCCCGGACCTTTTCGAGTGCGAACGAGATTAGGATTTTTTCTTTCGTTGAGGAAGAAAAAAAAGGCTTGCCTACGGTTCATGCTCGTGGCACGATCATCGCACGCGCCATTTGACGAGCATGGCCCCGGCCGTGGTTCCGCTTGTACGAAGGTCGTTAGTGAGGGAGGGAAGAGGATGAGGACGAAGAGAGGAAAAAGGAGAATGAGGCACAAGATGAGGTAGAGGATCAGGCCCGGTAGGAGTGGTTGAATCCGGCGCTATCGGCCGCTCTTCGCTTCGCTGAACCACAAACGTCTAGTATCTTCATTCGGCTGATGCGGGGACGAGAAAGCCGGAAGGAAAAGGGATCTTCTCGATAGAAATAGCGCTGGCAAGATGCTCTCGCACATTTATCTCGCGCAAGAGTCCGAAGGATCATCATAATCGATGGTCATTTCTTTTTTGCACCTCGAGACAGCGTAAAATTTCATCTTCTCTCGGGTCTGATCATAGCGGACATTTTCTACTAGCTGTGAAGAATAATACGAGATTGCCGAATCGAACCATAGTTGCAGGTGTCGGTTACAAAGTGTCTGGGCTAATAAGATTTACTTTTTTCATCAATAAAATTGACTTCGCACTTCTGGGCTTCCTGCGTAAAAAAAAAAAAAATCTAAGGTACCCAGAGCCGATTCGCCAACTCGAGAGAATTGTATCGGGCCGAAAGTACACGGTATTTCAGGAGGATCTGAGCTAGATCCGTTTTTACTTGGGCGTTGATGAATTTTTTCCATTTGCTTGAGCTTGGTCTCGCCAATGTTCCGGCTGACCATACTCGACCCGTTCCACTCGCTCCAGAGCCAGGAATGTAGCTTTGCCGAGACTACGACTCTGCTGGTACAATAAATTGAGGACGTTTTATGTTTTCATTATCCGCGTATCTATATTTTCATTTCCTTCCGCCTCTGGGAATTCAGTCGGGCACTGGCTGACAAAGATTGACTCGTTCTACTTGCTTGACCAAATCCGACGGAAACAACCGACAGTGACCAAGATAAACACACGGGGAATTGAGAGTTGCGTTGACGTTGAAGTTTACATTGTTGAAACGCTGTAAAAAAACGTTGTATTGCTTTGCTTCTTTTTGGTAGATTCGGACTCTGACAATCGCTTGATCGAATATTAAGGGGGAAGATACCTTGAGGCGAGGAAAAAAATGATTGATTTTCGTGATTCTGTTTCAAGCAATGACTTGTTTACCTTTTTTGAGACTTATAGCATGTTTTATGACTACTTATGGCTGTTACATGGTCATTTATTTTATCTTTAAAAATGGCGGAGGTGTGGCACGGTCCTCTAAATGAGTTGCGGTGAATGTCGTCAAACGGCGTGACACGTAGCACCGGCGGGGTTGATCTGAAAAAAAGCCAACGAAAATTTTTCTTTCATCAACACTCATACGCAGAATATGAACCAAGAAAAAGTGATAAATTTTGATAATCGATGAGATAATCGCTTTGAAATAAAAATATAGAATTTTCCGAAAAAAATCAACTCCATTTGGCAATTAAAAAAGACTTGTTTATTTTCAAAAACATTTAGGGTCATGTTTTAGACGATAAGGTTGGAAAGATTTGTACCGAATTTCATCAGAATCGGTCGATTAGTTATTTAGCTATACGTCAGGCCAGATTTGAAAGTGCAGTTTAAAAGACCGTGCCATACCGTCGCCATTTCTAAAGAGTAATAATTTAAAAAATACCATGCAGCAGCCAGAAGCAGTAATAAAACATACCTTAAATTTCAAAAACGGTGGTGAAATCTTTCCTTAAAAAACAATTGATGATAATCAGCAAATTGTTTTCCTCGTCCAAAGGTATCTCTCCCCTTAACCTAGTTTTTAGATATCTCCAATCTAAGTGTGCAAATAACGATTCCGGGTAATATTAAAAGTAGAGAACTAAGAAAAAGAAAATAAAATTCCGTTGCATTGCAGCGAAGCGTCGAGTGGCCAGGCCGAAATTCGATTCCAACTGGCTCCTAATGCCCTGGTAGATTCGGCCAAACGATTCACGTACGATTACTCGGTAATTCGGTATCTCGTTACTCCCCCGCACGTATAGGAGTTGCATAATAGAAACAGCTAGAGCGAGAGAGAAAGAGGCAAAGATTTCGAGGACTCGAAAGTCGTTATCGTTTGGGACGATTCCAAAAGTGGCTTAAATCCAATACCAGACGAACCAGGAAGCAGTCACTCGAGACTGGCCTCTTTCGTAGTCCCATCCATATATCGACTCTTCGCTGCGCGAGGGTTCGCGTATATAGGGCATCTTTTCCTCGATTATCTCTTTATCTCGTAATATCTCCCATTAATCCAATTTCCAAAAGACTTTCATTCTCCCAATTGATCCGCGCGTTTACTTCCACTTGACAGAAAATCTCGTTACTATGTACGAATTTCTTACTTTCCGTTCGTACCTACGATGAGGCGAAAATCTGCAAGGTCCATAAAACACACTTTACTTCCTCGTCGTTCTCGAAGATCGTAAAGGGATTTCGGTTATCACAGCGCGAAATATATTTAACGGTCGCCTGCGAAACGCCGCACGAAGTTCAAGCACAAACGACCGATTTCGAGGATCCATATGACTCCTCGAATTCAACATATATCCTGCTACGTGTATTGCCGATTTGTGTGTACATGTCTATACGTGTATGCAACATATATACGCTTTCCAACAACCGCGAAGACCGTTACCCTCCGAAACTTCTCTTTCTCCCTTGTTGACTCGTATTATTTCGTTAACGACGTTTCTCCGCAAGAAATGTACGCTGTTGGAATCTTCGCCGTTCCGGTCTGCTGATAGAAATTGAAGGACGAAGGAAAATCTCGTTACTGGCACTCGCGCGTCTCCAAAGCCAGCATTTTTGTCCTCTTCGCTCGGGATACTTTACAAACAGGAGAAAACTTTCACGTACATGATTTTACGAATCAATCGCTTTTTGCACCCGAGTCTTTCGACAAAATAAATTCGTATAGGCATAGAGTCTTTTCGTTCGGAAGGCATCGGGGGAAACGGCGATTCAGTAGTACACACGCGGTTTGGCCGACATTCAAGGAGGACACCACTGTGACGGGCCGGAAAAAATCGTGTTTTCCGATTTTTTCGGTCTAGGTACTAGATTATTTATTTGCGATTTAGTAAAAATCGCTATCGTATGTTATTGAGCGAACATTGAACTTATTTCGTGTAGGTTTTTATTTATTTTTAATGTAAAATCAACAACGTTACTGGGGTATAACATAAAATTAACATTAAAAAAAAACAAAATACCTTATGGCGGGTGGTCAAATTAAAAAGTTTAATTTTGACGAAATTTTTACTTATATTCGGGGGGTTAAATAATACTAAATGTCAAGGAAAAAAAGAAAAAAGCGTCTACGTACAACCATAGCTACGGCAATTACATAAATGTTTGTTCTTTTAAATTGAAAATCAGACAATTATAGCTAGAGATATCATTCCGGCCAGGTCGAAAAAAGTCGTTTGGTCGAAAACGCGATTGACAGTTTTAATATACGTAAATCGTCGCGCTACCTCCTCTCACTAAATCGTCTGCAACTTGGTCAAATTTCAATATTTTAACTTGAATTTTTTCCCACATTCTTGAATATGTATGCTTTAAGAAAATACAAAAAACTATTTTTTAACCCATTACAGACCCGCCTTAATGCAGTGAAGAGAATAAATTGCGTTCTTAAAGAAGTTGCTATCATCATTTTTCATGTTTTTGGTGCTTATTTTTTCATTGAGATGATATCTGTGATTGACTGTCGAATTCTTAGCTAAATTTTTGAGGGACTGCGAATAATAAATGCAGCAAAACGTGCGTAATAAAACGCGTGCGGATTGATCGTGGCGTTTATATAGCCATCGTCGATAAATCGGTAGGCGATAAATTCACGTGAGGTCGGAATTTCTTCTCCTCTCGAGCGCTTGAAAAAAATATCGAAAACATGTTTCTCGAGTCCGGTATACTTGTGTATATTTATTTTTGCATCGAGCTCACTCGACGGCCGGAAAATTAATGAATTCCGGTTTTTTTCCGATGAAAAACTACCCCTGAGGAATCGAGCGAAGTTCAGTGCGAGAAATAAAAAAAAAACGAGAGGACGAAGAAAACACGGTAACGCGATACAGTGACGCGTCGAGACTCGGTAATCCAACGGGCAAATTGGACCTCTTGGCTTTCAGGTCGTTGAGGTTCGGGAATGCTCGTCTCGTTTACACGTTGAGAGATCCGTGCGTCTGTACCGCGGCGATTCTCATTCCCCGATGCGACTGCTGCGGTTCATATTTCATGAGGACGAACGAGGAACGCGTTAAAGCGTTCCTATACAGATGCATCAAACATTCCGAGCAGGTTCGGAGTGTTTGCTACACAGTGTCGATCGGCCAACCTTGACGGCTCCTACGATATACTACCGTATGGGACATTCCGGCACGAATGGTCCTATAAAAATCAAGATTTCTTTTTCTACTCGCTGCTTTATTATCAACAATCCATTCTCGAAATTATCGATTTCTTATTATCACATACCCTCATATTATTGGACAAATAATTGAAGCAGAAAATATCAACGTTCTCCAACAAAGTTTTAGCAAATATTTTTAATTCTCGAAAACCAGCCGGCCATCGTGGAAAAAATGCAAAAAGTAGTTTTTCTGCTTGTTCGATTTTTTCATCAATTCAAACGGAAAGAATATTCAATAAAATCGGGAAGCCAATACTTTGATGCGGTAATCTGCTAAATAGAAAGAAAAAATACGCCGTCAAATACTGCCCTTGGCGATTCGGCATGAAACGCCCTTTGGAGGAAGCAAAATAGAGGAATGCGGGAGAGAGGGAGAGAGAGAGAAAAAAAGAGACAGAGAGAGAGAGACACTAAGTCGTTATATATAAAGAAAAAGAGGGATGAAGGCGATAGCGATGACTGAAGGGTGGCTCGCAACATCTGTTACAGAATCTTCTTCGATAACAGCCACAGCTTGAATATTATTCGCTCGTATTCTCACACACCCTCGACTCTCTTGGCCCGTCGATTCGCTTCTCTCGTCACGGGAACACGGGAATTGTTGTCCGGCTCTCGGTCGATTTATCATGAGTTTACCAATCGATTATCCACCATTCAAAAATTGTCAAAGTCACCGCAGGCGAAAAAAAAATCGAGCGCCATTTTTTCACGGCGATGCATAACCGACAGACGTGCGGCCAATACTCGAATGGGTGACCGCCTAGCCGCACATCGGCTTGCCGGTCACTCATCTTGCCGCTCAGCCCGCAAAGATATACGAAGGAAAATTAAAAAGTGATAAATCCATCAACGAGGATAACGAAATATTAATGATCATGCGAAAAAAGTGCCCTTCGTGGAAAAAGTAACCATATTTTTGCGATAATAATAATTGTAAATTGAAAAAAAAATGATGGTACGAAAAAAAGCATTGCTATTAATTTCCGAACAAGGTACAAATCTCCTGGGTATATTCGCAATCAGGTCGACAGTGCGTGAAGGTAAAATCTCCGCCCATGACGTCACATAGTGACTTTTTTCGTTCTCCAGGAAATTAAAATTTATCTCTTCTCCTCTCGTCTGTATCGTTTCTTGTCTCGCCCCTCCCCCTGCCTTCCCCTTGTCGAATGGACAAGCGGATCACGCGGAATGTCTTCGAAAAAACCGTACAAACGTGAGAGACAAAAGTTTGCCGCTGTCGAGTCGCGTTTTCCTGCGACTGGGAATTTCCCCCGAGACGCACGCGGGAGAAAATCTCGCGGGTCTCAAACTGAAGCGACGCTGCACTCTCGGGCCTCTTCATCGTTCGGCTGAATTTCTGGAGAACCTAAACAGCCACAACGATACAGAAAAAAACCGCGTTCCATTTGAAAAAGTATATCTTCCATATTGAATCAGCAGGTTGGTTTCCTCTATCGCATTTCGCACTTTACTCGGTCGCCTCGAGAATCGTCGCATCAATACATCTAATCTGGGTACACCACTTTTTCTTATCTTTTTCCCCTCTGCAATTGTTTTCGATATTTCTGGCCAGAGAGGATCGAACTTTTTTTCGATGAATGTTGACTGTCGGCTAATTAATATTAATCTTAAGGGAGGATACCACGGCGACGGGCCGAAAGAAGGTCGTTTTCTCCGATTTTTTTTGTGTACTAGATTATTTATTCGGGAATTGGAAAAAAAAAGTATGCCATTAAGCATACATTGAACTTATTTGCTGTAAATTTTTATTTAGAAAAATAAATAATTAACAACGTTATTCACGTATAATAGAACCGTTGTATAAAATTGTGGCCAAACGCCGGGTCGATAACTCGAGAATGATCGCATTTGTGATCCCGCTGAAAAATAAAAAACTTTTATAATCTATATAAATGAAGTTCTTGTTGAACATATTCATTTTACGAGAAAAAAAATCACAGAGCGACGGGAATTAAAAAAGTGTTATTTTGGTGAAATTTTCACTTATATTCGGGAGCTTAAAAATACTAAATTTCAAAAGCAACGGCTACTTACAACGATTGCTACTGCAATTACGGAAATTTTGGTTTTTTCAGTTTAAAATCGGACTATTATAGCTACAGTTATGATTTCAATATTTAAACTTGACATTTTTTGCCGCCACAGTGCTGTCCTGCCTTAAGGATTTTTATCGCCTTTAATTTGAGTGCCTCCAAAGTTACATTTTTTACTCTACCCTGACCTATAGCTCGCGTTTCAATATTTCTCGTCTCAAGTATAATATGGTGGACTCCATGAAGCTTCGAGGTCAAACTTTTATTGGACGTATCCACGTCTATCACAAATCACCATCCCTTAGCATTTATCGATGAAACTTCCGCACTTTTTCCACAACAAAAAAAAAATTGAAATCTCCACGGAATATTGGTTTCTCCAGCCTTGCCAATCGATTGGTTTTGCTGTCTATAAGTTTTTTGCAAAGAAAATGTTTATTCTCTTGTAGTGAATATGATAGTTGCGTAGGTTTTATCAAAACACTATTTTCTTTTTATTTTTTTCAACGCAAAGACTACATGGAGAATGGACGCTACGAATGTCCATTATTCCGATCTATCTTCACTGTCGCACATACAGTGGGCATTAAATCAACAATTTCCTGGCTAAACGATGAGTTCTCGGCGCAGCGTCGCACTGTAATTACATCCAGCGCTATTTCTCTTCTACGCCGTATATATGTATGTGTGTATATATATATATATATATATGTATGTATATACATATATATACAGTTTGTGCGACGATGTGCGTGTACCGAAGGGTCGTTTTTTGCCGGTCTTCGCGAGATGCGATTTCCGTTACGCCCGCCTTTTTCCATTTCCCCGGAGGACCACAGAACACAAAGCAAGGGAGAGATAGAAAAGGAGCGACTAAGAGAGATATATATTCGCACAGGAAGAAATTGATTGAGACGTATCTCCGTCTCGGTGAGGACGGATATTAAAACGTTCCTCTGCACCATCCGTGAAACGCGAAAGAAAGTAAAACTGCACAACGACGGTACTATATATCTATATATGTATATATGAGATAGGTATAAAAACGTGGCGCAAATCGTATATCTATATAATGGCCGTGTTGTACATTATATAACTGGGATTAGAAACGAAAATCTGGAGAATGGAGAGAAACGGGCTCGTAGAACAGTTCCAGCCTGATACTACGTTTTAGGTGAGAACCCGTGCAGAAATTGTCGTGAGGGTCCAACTGGATTCTCATGCAGTTGTTCTGACTTCCTGATAGGGACCCAATGGGTCATCGCATTGGATTCCTAAAAAAAAAAACTAATTGGGATTCGCTATTAAAATTCAATGTACGAATCCAATTTGAATCCTACAGCAGTCCCACATTATCGAACAGGCACCGATACGATTCTTGGTGGATCCCATGGAACCTAAAGACTCAAGCGATTTTCACTTATTGGACCATTATCGCATTTTTCTCGAAACGGAATGGTTTTAGATAAAAACTGTATACAACATAAAAGATCAATATTATTATGGGCTATAACTTTTAAAGGAAATATTTTTCTCTAAAATGAATATTTACTAAAATAAAACAGAAAAACTATTAAAATATCAGTTTTCGTGAGTGTTGACCGTGAAAATCAAATTTGCGGGTATTTTCACTATGATATTCGTAATCAGCGAGTCAAAATACATGGATACACGAAATTCCAAATTAATCAGAGGTATGGGCTTTTCGGAACTACACCCTAAGAAAATATAAATTGCTTAGAACAGTTATCCTAAAAGTCAATTTAAATCACATTACTGAAAATCCACTGTGATTATCGTTTGTTAGTTATTTCACTGCACTTTGACATAATAACACCACACACACACGAAGTGTGCATCTTATGGTTCAACACGCCGAGTTTTTTCTCGTGACGTTTCACGCATATTTTCGATTCGAACGTGGTAAGAATTCTCAAACGGTGTTCATCGGGGAACAGTACAGAATCCAATTGGATTTCAATGAGGACTCCCTATGTGCGATGTCCATAACAAATCCCTAGATATCCCTATAGAAACGTGGCTGCATCCTGGGACTCCCCAACGAATTTGCACACGGGGTCACGAAAGGATATTTTTTTTGGAAATCCAACAAACTCCGGTTGAGAATTTCAAATAAAAATTCTAAAAAACGAAAATTGGGAAAAAGCGCGTAATCCACATGGATTTTAATGTAGACCCCCTACGTGCAGCGTCCTCACAAAATCCCTATAGGGCTTTGGTAGGATCTAGGGACCCCCAACAAATGTCTGCACGATAGTGCAATTGACGCAACAAAAATCGCACTGCGTGAGACAAAATTTAACGGATTCAAAATTGACGGAAAAAACCAAAATACTAAAATATTCGGATTTTTCAAAATATTTTATGAAAAATCAAAATATTTTAGGTCTCCATCGATTAATCGCGCACGTTTATCGCAGCTCAAGCTCTTCCGTTATTAATCGTTACCGGCGCTTTGTTTGCTCGGAACAACGAGGGGTGTTCCATCCCCGTAAATCCGGCATTTCCATTTTCCGTGCTCCCGAAACTATCGCGCCACGAGCGCCCTTTCCCTCGCAATTTCGCACTCTCCCAGAGTGCAGATATCTCTTCGAGGCCGGGACGAATTACACGAGGAAACGCGAGGGCTACGGGGAGAGAAAAAAACGACTGCGAATGAGGCCGAGGCTGAGATGGAAGAGAGCGGGAGAGTGAGGGAGAGGGAGAGAGAAAAAAAGAGAAACACGCCACGGGAGGGCAAAGTGGAATCGGCGTCGATGAATCAGTGCGCGGGCGAATCACCGGGATTAAATTTAATAAAACAGACATTGGCAATCTCGGGAAGTAGTCAATGTGTGTGTTACGCTCCTCTCGGTCGCGTTAGCCACACCAGTAGTCCGTTAATATTTTATAATCCAAGGTAAGGAACAAGAGAAGAAAAGGTGCACGGGCACACACGCTATGAAATCAAAAAGGACCTCCGCGTGGCGAAACACGCGAGATTCTCGTTTCTCTCGTACAAAAGTAAAAAAAAAAAGCAAAGGTACGAAACTTTTCGCGTTCCATGATTCTCGTCGTCACAAAAGTTGCGTGCTCTTCGACGTTATCGTGAATTAACGAAAGCAAAAAAAAAACAACACCAAGGATCCGCGGGACTCTCATCTTAACTCAAAGATACAGACGTCCGACCAATTTTCCTCGACCTACGTCATTCGCGGGCCAAGGGATTGATCGAGAGAAAGTACCGCGAGAAAGGAAAAAGCGTCAACCGCTAAGAGATTGCTGGCTCAGTAACGCAATTACTCACTCCCACTCGTGTCCTGTCCCATTTCGGCCCATTTCTATACCGCGATGGATCCGAAGCAATAGCTATTTTTCTCTTATTTTCTTTTTTTTTTGCTACTCCACACGCGCACTCTGCATTCGTGAGAAAAATTTCGACGTCGATTATCGATTGACGTTTCACCCTGCGAACTTGCGGGAAACTCGATTTCTCGCCCCCGAAAAGGAACTAAAATGTCCTTACAAACTTATAGTTATTGCCCTATTTTTATTGTTATTCAAAAACAAATAGGATTGTTGATTTCTGATAAGCTCGTTTGCGTTTGTATGACCGAAATCGTGTTTAAAAAAATGATTGTTATCGCCACATTTGTATTAATGTTTCAAATAGTTCATGTTTGCAAAATTGGATTGTTGATCTCCAATAATCTTGCTTGGGGATCTTGGCCATAATACGTTAAAAAAATGTGCTTAATTATTTAAAAAAAATATATTTCATACCAATAATGCAAACGTCAATATCGTACAGATTGTTTGTCATTATCGTGCAGATGTTTTAGCATTATCGGAGAATTGGATTGTTTTCTCAGATAAGCTTTTGTTTGGGTTTGTTTGGCCATAGTGCGCTGCAATGTGCTTAATTATAAAAAAAAATTCTTGCATACCAACGACGCAAACTCCAATATCGTGCGGATCACTTAACGGAGAATCTTGTCCCCTTGAATCTCAAACGGAACCTCTCTCAGAAATCTTCTTCGGGGTCTTATATCCGAACAATATTCGTGCGAATTAGTCACCTCAAATTCCCGTTCGAAAATACGTGCCTGTGTGACTCTTACATTCACGAGTGATATATGTCCGAATGAATGGGCTATATAAGTTTTGCAAGTGGAACGTCTTCGCGAAGTTGCGGAAATCCCATTTGTATTGTTTCTTGGGGCCATACTCGATCGTCCCCGTCACTCCTTTCGCCACCCCTCTGTCTCTTTCACTCTTTCATCCCTTTCTGGTGCAGACGCAACGGTGCCGTCTTCGCCTCCCTCGACTTTCTATCTCTCGAGACAAAGTTGTCCAGGGCGGAGTGCACAGCAATGAATATAGCATTTCTATGGGCCCACCTTCCGGAAAGATTATTACGAAGAAGCGTATCTTGGCAGCGAACGTTTTTTTTTACCCTCGAACCTATATCGGGAATTCCGTGCGTAGACAGAGAGACATCGAGGACTTACACTTAAGAGAACTTTTTTCAAATAATGGTACTTGGTTTTCGAGGGATTCTCAGGATATAACATTTCAAAAATATTTTCTCAAAATCACAAGCCGACCCGTTTAAAATTGAGGGAGTTATGGAGATGTATCGGTCGGTTCCGCGAACGGGTGAACTTTAAGGGAGGAGATACCTTTCGGCGAGGGAACTATTGCCAATTTTTGGGATTTTTTTAAAAGGAAACATTTCTTCACCATTTTTAAGACTTAGGGTTTGTTTTATTACTACTTTTGGCTATTACGTATTTTCTTTATCTCGTACTAGATCCATTATAATTCATCCTTTGCGGGTTAAAAAAATGTCTCATCTTCTCTCATCGGCGATCTCATCGCGTTACCATATAAAATCGAACAACGAACAGCGAGGCGCTTTCACCATCGTACCTCCTGACTATTTTGCCAGGTGAAGAGCGAAATTTGTCGTCGACGTACAAGAGAATAAAGCTTGTCAACGTCATCGGCGATAAAAGTGTTTGTGAATGCCTCGGGGAAGAAGGGAAGATTTTTTAAGTGAGTTCGAAGCTTTCGCCGCGGCTTTCTTCCCTAGAGGAAGACGGGCGGGGGACGGGGGACTCCTTACGTAATTAATCACCGTTCGACGGCGTGAGAAAAGCCGCACCGGGGCCGCCACTTAATTCCCTCCCGCAACGTTGAGTCGATCATTCGCTTGCTTTGTAAACTTGCTCACGGTTATTTTAGGTGGGACGCTTCGTGGAGCCACTTTTTTTCTCTTTTGCTTAGATAAACACTTGTTTTTGAACATCCCGAACGTATGGATTTGCCTTAAACGAACGATAATTAATCTTTAATTACTAATATTTTGTTTTTGTTATTACGTATTTTGTATTTTAATATTTTTCTAAAAATACGCAGACCTTTCCATTTTTTTTACGCCACCCTCATATCCATTTGAAAACCCTAGTTCGTTTTGTTATTTGTATTGTTCCATTTAAGGGAGGGCACTACTGCGACGGGCCAAAAAGGGGTCGTTTTTCCGAACGTTTTTTGTCTACTAAATTATTTATTTGGGCTTTGGAAAAAAGGTATTAAGCATACATTCAACTTGCTTCGTGAAATTTTTTATTAAAACAAAAAAGAATAACAACGATATTGAGGTACAATAGAGCCTCTGCATAAAAACAATATTTTAAACTGAGGCTCTATTGTACCTCAATATTGTTGTTAGTTTTGTCGAAATTGTTTGTCATTTTAAAAAATTATTTAAAAACGTATGTTATTGAGAATACATTGAACTATTTCGTGTGATTTTTACTTTAAAACAATAAAAAATTAGACATCAGTGTAACGGAGCCTCTCTATGTGGTCCAACGGCCGCATCAATAACCCGACAACGGTTGGTGTGAAAAATAAAAACAAAACATTTGTATAATTTATATAAACGTGGTTCTCGTTTTTCGAGAGAAAAAAAAATCACAAAATGGCGGGTGTTTAAAAAAGTGTCATTTTGGCGAATTTTTTACGTATATACGTAAAAAATTCGCCAAAATGACACTTTTTTAAACACCCGCCATATTGTGATTTTTTTTTCTCTCGAAAAACGAGAACCACGTTTTCGGGGGCTTAGAAAATCCTAAATTAAAAAAACGGCTATGTACCACGATAGCTATTGCAATTACGATAATTTTTATTTTTTTACATTGAAAATCGGACAATTACAACTGCTACGATTCCGGCCAGGTCGAGCAAAGTCGTTTCGAGAAAAATACGATTGATAGTTTCAGTATTCGTAAATCGTCGCACTCCCTGCTCATTAAAGCGTCTGCAACTCGGTAAATTTTCAATATTTTAACTCGGATTTTTTGCCCATATTCTTGAATATGTATACTTTGAGAAAATGCAAAAAAAAAGTCAATTTTTCTCTCGTCACAGTGGTGTCCCGCCTTAACCGAGACAAAAAATGGTACTTCAGTATTTTATTGTTGATTTTTTTTATTCTCGTCATAAAAACGCAACACTCGTGAGCAAAATATACGGACCCTAAAATATTTTTTAATTTTTTTCCCCCCATGTGTAATAGTTTGTTTGGGTTATTGTGAGGTTTTACTGCGTCATAAATATAGGTACTGTTACGCACACATATTTATCCAAATACACAAAAATGTACGTAAGAATTGCAAGCTCTTTCCTTCCGACGAAATATCAATCGAGACATCAGGAAATGTACGCTGCCAGCGAGAGCAATAAAAGTACTCATTCTTAAGGGCGTTTTACGACGCTTCAGGCCCGAGAAATATCAAGAATCTCCGTAGAGATAGCCGCGAAAGGAAAAGCACAGTATCGCGTATATTATCAGAGGGTTCGCGAGATGCTGGACAAAGTGGAGATATGTAATGAGAATTGCACACGTTTCGTCCCTCTCGAGAGGCGTCTAAGCGTCGCGTGACTCATTTCTAGGCGGCGGGTTGGCGCGTCCGAAGATGACTCTGAATCTGGACGGGAGTGGGAATCCGGGTGCCGGAACGATCGCGGGTACCACTGGGGTCGCCGGTGGCCAGCTCATCCCGAAAAAACCCGGTGGTCTGAGCCTCGGTCTGCCGTTGGAAATAACAACCAGCCGCGCATCGGCCGACCTCGTCGACGTCGAATTACCACTCGAGAGACAAGGGTACGTTTTGCAGTTCATTACGATTCTTTTTCGCTCGAACCACTCGACGTCTCGATCGCAACATTTTTTTCTTCGCCGCTACAATATTCCTCTAAAAACTTCCGAATTGCGTGAGGAAAATGGCAAAGCATGTTCGCACGGGATCGATGGTGGCGGCATTTTTGTTTTCGCCTACTATAACTTTCTATCGTCCTCGTAAATATTGGCAAACATATTTTTTACAGACGGGTATGCTGGGCAGAAAATATTGTACCGTTGAACAAAAAAAACGCGTTTTCTCTTGTTTTTTGTTTGGGTTTGTTAGGCTTATAAAAAATGTTGTAGTATCAAACGAAAAAAAAAAATTACCATTTTTCCTCACTTCATTTGTTTGGATTAGTTTGAATAATAATGTGGAGCACAACATCGGAGAAAAATTGCGATTTCCGTCACTATATTGATTCTCTTTTTACATTCTTTACGGAAGATTTTTTATTCACGACGACGTGAATGTTTTCGAAAAACAGATGGTACCACGGATCGATAACGAGAATCGAGGCGGAAGCTGTGCTTCGACTGCTACGCGAGGGTAGCTATCTGGTGAGAAACAGCGAGTCGACCAAGCAAGATTATTCGCTGTCTTTGAAGTGAGTATTATTCGAAAGTTTCTCATCGCGAGGTCCGTTACCTTTGTTTCCGAGGATCTATATCCGCTTTGTAATCCTTGAAATATACGCGCATATCTACACTGCAAGATCTTTCCACAAGCCTACGAAACACTCAAAGTTCCTATTTGCATTGAAATATTTGCGCAAAAGGGAAATTTATATATATATATGACCGAGATTTTTCATGCAATCGTGTTTCAATGATCAAAAAAAGAAAAGAATCAGGGTGTAGTTCCGAAAAGCCCATACCTCCGATTAATTTGGAATCTCGTGACCCATGTATTTTTACTCGCTGATTACGAATATCATTGTGAAAATACCCGCAAATTTGATTTTCAAGGTCAACATTCACGAAAACTTATTTTTTAACAGTTTTTCTGTTTTATTTTTGTAAATATTCATTTTAGAGAAAAATGCTTTTATAAAAGTTATAGCCTATGAAAATATTGATCTTTTATGTTCCATACAGTTTTTATCTAAAACCATTCCGTTTCGAGAAAAATGGGATAATGGTCCGATAAGTGAAAATTGTTTAGCTCCATTAGTTTCGATATTATCTACTTACGCACTTTACTGCGGGAAGGTTGGAGTTTAGTCTTTAAAATAGATGTTTTTTTTGCTTCTCTGTTTTTTATTTTCTTTTTTTTATTTCATTTTAGTTTCTTTTTGTATTATATACTGATTTGGCATTTTTTGTGATTCGGTCAATTTTAAAGTGCATGTTTTTTTTGCTTTTTTGTTTTTATCTTTTTTATATATTATTTCAGTTTCTTTTCGTATTATATACTATTTTTCCATCTTTAGTTTGGATTTGTTTAGGTTTGGTTTCTTTGTTGGGCTTGCTTGGGCATTTTATTTAATTTTTTTTTTTTTTACTTTGGGTTGCTTTGTTTAGATTAGTATTTGTGCTTGGATTTATTTAATTTTGTTTTTTTTTACTTTGGACTTTTTTTGTTTAAATTTGTGTGTCGGATCTTTTTGTTGGTTTTTTTTTGTTTTGAATTTGGTTTTTTTCTTTGGGTTTGTGTGGGCTAATGAACATTATTCATATTCTTGCTGTTATCGATCCGTTACTATAGATAAGTAGATAATATCGAACCTAACGAAGCTAAGGAATTTTCACTTATTGGACCATTATCCCATTTTTCTCGGAATGGAATGGTTTTAGACGAAAGTATAGAACAAAAGATCAATATTTTCATAGGCCACAACTTTTGTAGGAAATATTTTTCTCTAAAATGAATATTTACTAAAATAAAACAGAAAAACTGTTGAAAAATCAGTTTTCGTGAGTGTTGACCTTGAAAATCAAATTTGCGGGTATTTTCAACATGATATTTGTGATCAGCGGTCAAAATACGTAGGTACACGAAATTCCAGATTAATCAGAGGTACGGGCTTTTCGGAACTTTATCGAACAATCCATTTTTCGAGAAAAAAATGACACTATTATTGTTAATATCTTAAGAAAAAAAATACCAAGAAGAAATACGTCGGTCAAGACTGAGCTACAATTACACCGAATAAGTGTACGAAATTTCCAGACAATCCGTTTATCAGATATCGATAAATCGTACACACCGTTTTGAAAAACAGTCTCGAGAAAAGTGCGTTTAAAGTTTGACTCACTAGTCAAACTTTAAAAGCACTTTTCTCGTGATTACAACTTGTGATTACAACGATGGAACTACTGTTCTATCGTTGTAATCACAAGTTAACCTTCAATCCGCGATTTCTCCACCATATATTGTACCTTCCTCTTCAATTTGAGTTGCCTCAAGTGACGAACGGGCGTTTGTCATTTCCACAGTAGCCGAAACCCCTGCAATTTGGTCCGATATCAAATTTAATCCGAGTTCCTTCCTCGTTCTCAATGTTACAGGAGCGCTCGTGGATTCATGCACATGCGTATACAACGAAACGAGGAGCTGAACGCTTACATACTCGGCCAATTCAGCAAGCCGTTCGAGAGCATACCGGAAATGGTCCGCCACTTCAGCGTAAATCGTCTCCCGATACGCGGAGCCGAGCACATGTGTCTTCTGCATCCGGTCATTGCGCAGCTTTTGTAGCGCATCTACAGGAGCGCCCTCTAAGGCGCTGCGAGCTGCTTTATATCAAAGATTTTCCACTTCCTGTGCACACTCGAACGTACCTCGTCCAATCGCGTTTCAAATTGATTTCCATTTCTCTCGTTTTTTTTTCTTTCGCTTCGCCCTTCGAGAGCCGTCGTATTTTTCGCCTTCGCACGGACGTCGAGCCGCATCCGGGAGACGGAAATCCGTCCGATGCGCGTCACGCCCGTCATCCCAAAACGAACGTTCGTCAAACTCGTCAGGCGCGCGCGTCGCAACGACGCGAAGGGGGAAAAAAAGACGCAGGCATTGTCGAGGCTCGTCAATCTTCGACCATTTTTCGCAGTGATTTGTTTTTTGGGTTTTCCACCGGCGACACGAGCACGGATGGACTGTGAGAGGACAATAATCGCTTTGTGGAACGAGAGGGACTTTCCGTCGACGTGGATCGCGAAAACTGGATGTGAAAGCCAATCGGAGTACAAAAAAAACCATTGCGTTTCTTGATCGACGCGTTTCTTTCTCAACGTCGTCTCGTATCGATCGTGCTGGTCGATGACGCTCGATGATTGTCCCACGAAGCCAATCAACTGATAAAAATGACGACACCGTTCATTTGCAACATTTAGATAGCTCGGCCCATCTCTCATTTGAAAAGTCTTCCCTGCTTGATGGAGAGCTAGAGTCGTGGAACCAAGCGCAAATCTACCTATGCAAGATTCGTTGCCATTATTTGATCAATCGGTCCACAGCTGACTCACGATCTTTCATGGATATTTCGACGATACGTTAAACTGACGAGATACCGAAGAGAGCGAGAGAGATATAACAATGAAGATTGAATAGGATCCGATTCACACAGCCGAGAAAAGTGCTTGACCTGGATACCAACAGCGAAAGCCAATGCCAAATCTGACTTCCATAATAAATGCGAGCGTCGCCCTGTTCGACGCTTCCACGTAGTCCATTGTCGCTGATAAGCATGATTTAGGATTAGGTATTGCCAATTGACGGGAACTTGTGTTACGCGATACTTTTGATGCGTACAATGTTCTTGATTCAATGGGAACGAAGGTTGGCCACTTTTCAGAGGGAATACAAGAATACTGGGAATAATTTCATTGAGAGCTTGAGGATGCAATTGAGGATGTTTGAGAGTCGTACATAAATTATTATTTTATTCGCTCTATGCCTCTAGGCGAATTTGAGGTCCATTTGCTATCCTGTTGAAGAATTAGAACACTTTTAACAGTGGCCAGCACCGAGACGACCAAAGAAGAACGTTTTTTTGGATTTTTTTGTCTACTGGATAATTTATTTGGGATTTGGAAAAAAAGGCATGTTAAGCATACATTGAACTCGTTTCGAGTAAATTTTTGTTGAGAAAAATGTTAAATTAACAACGTTATTGAGATATAATAGAGCCTCTGCATAACAAATGTGGTTCAACTTGATAACTTGACAATGGTTGGCCTGAAAAATAAAATAAAAGAGTTTTACAATATATTGGGTTGATTAATAAGTCCGTACGGTTTTTTAGAGTAGAATAAAAGATAAAGACAAAACACCCGCCAAATTTTGTCTTGTGTTTTTTTTTAACCAGCTACGTACAACAAGAACTACATTCATATACTGGGTTGCCGAATACGTTCGTTTGGTTTTTGTCTTTTACTTCACTCGAAAAAACAAAACGAACTTATTTGCCAACCCACCATATGAATTGTATTCGTGGTACGTACGGTTTTTTCTAAAAAAAAATTTGACGACATGACGGGCGTTAAATAAAAAGTTCAAATTTAGCGAAATTTTGACTTATATTCGGGACCCAAAAGAAAGTAAATTTAAAAAAGGGCACGTACAACGTAAGATACTGCAATTATGGAAATTTTAGTTTTTTAACATCGAAAATCGGACCATTATAGCTCGAGTTATCATTCCGCGCAGGTCGACAAAAGTCGTTTCAAGCAAAACGCGATTGAAAGTTTTAGTATACGTAAATCGTTGCGTCACCTGCTTTTACTAAATCGTCTTTAACTTGCTCAATTTTCAATATTTCAACTGAATTTTTTTGACGCATTCTTGAATATATATGCTTTGAGAAAATGCAAAAAAAACGGTTTTTTCGACTCATCACAGTGGTTTGCCTTAGTTTGCCTTTGGGTCGTTGTTTTACTCTCAGATATGCGGACATAACGCACAATAAAAAAAACGGTCCAAAATGCTTTAAACTCTTTGTGTGAATAATTTATCTATCGAAATCATGTATTTGAACATTTTCCCCTATCGTTTACTACATACTCGTAGCGTATGTAATCCTAATGTGATAAAATTCTCATTATATTGTGTATTCCGCACATTACCAACCTGCAACGATGCAAGCAATTGAGCGACTCGCAAGAGTTTTTCTCTGATAAACTTACGTATTACCAAATACAGGTGGAACAATCAAGCAAAAGATACTTTGGATTGAAAATTCACGGCTTGGCCTACATATGGTGTCACTTACGAGTTTACGTTTTGGACATTTGAGAATTTCAAATTTCGACCCGTTCTATCTTTCACACATACTCGATGCTAAAATTGACCCTCGAGTTACCTTGATGATATTTCAATGACATCTTTGCTGATTTACTCGGTGAAATTGGTCCCGAATGTATTGTTCGCCTGGACGGTGGCCATTTTTGCTCGAAAAACTTCTCGCCGATTCGAGAATTTTGATGATTCGCTCGAGCGATCAGTGAGTCATCTATCATCCGAGAGGGGGCAACCGATACATATTTTTTCATGTGATATTACTTTGTTACAGAGCTAGCTTAGTTCTTACCTGTGATGCGTTGCGAGACAGTTTTGAGGGGGGAGTCGCTTCCTCGTCAAATGAGTGTCGAACTGAGGGGAAACTTTTTTTCGACCGCTTTTCAGTTTCAGCTGAGAAAAATAATGTTCCGTTCGAAAAATGCCAACTAGTCGTTTGGATTCAAGGCTCCCTTGAGAAAAAAAACAATACCTTCTTTTAATCCTCCCCCTGTACATACTCTATTCAGCAATTACGTGCAATGTTATTAGAATAATTGATATCGATAATCGACGATCGTGATGTTACAATAATTATTTTTTCGGATTACAGGACGCATTTTCTCAATATTCTCAATCGCTACGGGCGCTCGATCAAAACAATGCCGAGAATCTCTTCTTCGTTCCAAGCTACTCGAAACGAGCCGTCGAAAAGATCGAGCGCACTCTACTTGTTCGTTGATTATTCGTTTTCGTAAGGGGTTAGGCCACTGCGAAGATCTGTAAATTAGGGTTATGAAAAAAAATTAAATTTAAAGGAACAAATGAGATGATTGAAAAATTGTTTGGACATTTATTTATATGTACAGTCCCAAACTTGTGTACTAAATTTCATCTGAAAATATTAATAATTGACAAAGTTATACGCAATCTCGTGAAGGTCCTTTGAGGGTTGACATTCAACGGTGCACTTGATTTTGGCCAGCTCGTTCATCTGAAAACAAAAAAAAAATTATCCATAATATTGACTAAAGCTTGACCGAGCTTTTTCATCGTGTCTCAATCGTCAAACAGAAAATTTCGAATTTTTCCGATTTTTCGAGGCAAAATGATACCATTGATAATAACTAATGAAAAAAAGGTATGAAGAAAAACGTCGGTCAAGAGTAAACTACTATGACACCAAATGTCAAGTCAATCCGGTCATTAGATGTCGAGAAATCGTGTACACCGTTTTGAAAAAAATCGTTTCGATAATAACGCGTTTAAAGTTTGACTAGCACTTCTATCGTTGTAATCACAAGTTTACCTTCAATCTGCGATGCCTGCGCCATATTTTGAACCTTCCTCTTCGATTTGAGTTGCCTCAAGCGACGAGCGAGTGTTTTTAAACTCTCGCAGTAGCCTAACCCCTCAATAATCGTTCGTTGAGAAAAACGTCCATCGTCTCGTAACCGACTTGATTAGAAGCGATAAATTTTGCGAATGTTAAAAGAAAACAGGCTGTCGCGCCACCGATTTTTAGGAATAACAAACTATGACCAGAGCGTAAATAATTCGAACAAGACGCAACGATCCGTTTTCAATTTACATTCTATTTATATTTTTCTACGTTGAACATACCATTTTCGTTTCGAGGATCCGTCGCTCGCTTCTTATTTGAATGAAACCACGTGCACCATTATCGTGAGAACAAGAACGTACGAGACACGAGAAGAATTGTACTTTAAGCTGCCAGTATTATTAATTGTAATCGATAATGCATATCGACGTGAAGGTTGAAGACATGTATTATTATTGTCCGCATACCAGATACGTTTAAGGAGGGAAAAACTATAATCTACATATACATAAAAATATATATATATATATTTATTTCGTATTTATAGTTGAAACAAAAAGCGCGTCAAGCGAAGTTCCGTACATTGATTAAATCGTGAAATAAGGCCGTATAACTCGTGTTTTAAAAAAAGTAGAATTTAGGTTAACACACAGTAGCCAAGTATCGGTAATATTAATCGTGTGCTGTCGTACATAAACAATAGTAATAACGATACTAACGATAACGATACTGATAATATTAACGATTATAATAACAATACCGATATATACGAAGACCGACTAACATGTAGATACTCCCTGTACCTTAACATTTGTATGACGTAGAATTGTATCTTATACATGTTGTACTCGATCAGTTATGCGAACGAATAAGCCTAGTCCATAGCCGTGTAGGGCTTTTTTAGTCATAAGGCTGAAAAACGCGGAGAGAGAGAAAGAGAGGCCCATTTACTGAAACAACCAATTTTACTGTGCAATTTCGATGCTCCATGTGTACTTTACTCCAAATTAGCACTGCCCTCGAACATTTGTAGAGAAGCGGAAGTGAGCGAGACAAGAGTGGGCCTTCGTGGCATAGAAAGGGTAACGATGAAAATCGAGGCGCAAATATTTTTGTTGTCAATGCAGAACGGTGGGAGTGTCGTGCGAAAGAGAAAATCAGAGAGTGAAAATACTTCGTTAGGGAGTATTTTGTAATCTGAATGAAAAGAAAACCCACCCTTAATAATAATACTGATACTAATATTAATAATAATAATAATAACGATAACAATGATAATAGTAATAATAAAAAGATTTCATAATAGGACGGACTTTTATTGACACGAGGACATTGTTTTCGTATTGCGGCTCGTCATTCTTCATCCTCGTGCATTGCCTCGTACTCCGCGTCATCGTTCACGAGCGAAGCTTCGCGCACGACTTCGTCCGTTGAACCCGGTGGCTCGGGAAGCCCCTCATCGACGGACCCTCCTGACGGTGGACCAAGCGAGCTCGACGGGCCCATCGGAACTTCTACGCTTCTCGACTCCCTGGACGCATCCGTCGCCCTGCGGGTACTCGGGCGCCGCGACATCGCGCCGGAACTCGAACGGCCCCGAATCACCTGGCTCTGTCGTTGAGACGCAACAACGGACTCAGCAACCTGCCGATAATTATTCTCGTAGTGAGGCTGTGGAACGATTGGAATTGTCGCGATGCAGTGACGGTATTGCTCAGTTGTCAAATACCGAAGGACGCAGCGCTGGAGGAATCTCCGCAGGAACGTCAACGTCGCTGGGAAGCTTGGCTACTTCAGCTTTTCCGGGCACGGGTCTGCTTCGATACAATTGGCCGTCGTTGCCACGTATCACACCCTCGGTCAGCTGGATGGCCTCGGGTCCCCACTGGGCCAGAAAATGACCCATCCTCATCACTCGCTGCTGAGGGGTCGTTGTCGTGTGACTGCCGCCGCAATAACGGTTGCAGAGGTGATCTCTGTGGGAAATCCATTCTCGGTTTTAGTCGCGATCAACGAATGATGGATTTAGGGACTTGGGGGAACATACGAGAAGGAGGAAGCGGAAATTTCATAGTGTGGGATATTCTCCGTAGAGTAATGTCACCGGGGGAAATTTGCAGCTGAAAGTACTTTTTTAATCATTGTTTCACCTGTTCTTGTTTATACTCAAGAGAGGCGTACCATTTGGCAAGGAAAAAATTTGCTGATGTTTTCTTAAGGCCTTAGGCCACGACAACGGGTATAAATTCATGTGCGAATTTAACAATCTTTTTTCGTACGAAAAAGTGATTCGTAAAATTAATTACACATCTATTTAGTATGAATATCAGGCTGTTAGATTTTTTTTTCTTTTTGATGTACAAAATGGCCGTCTACTAATATTTTCTTTTGTTATCTTTTTTTTTAGGCGCTCCGCGGCGTGACATTCAGCATCCACAATTTTTGTCCTACAACAAAAAACAAAAGTTCTCGTCAATCTACATTAGAATACCTAGAGAAGTACGTACGGAATTTAAAAAATATTGTTTTATTCAAAAGTTGCAGGTGTTTGAACTTAAGAAATGAATTTTCAGTGAAAAATTTCGTTATAACTGCTCATATAATTAAAAGTTTTCGATTAATCAGAAACTCCGTACGTACTTCTCTGCGAAATACAATGAAGAACATAAATTTTTAATTTGAAGTAAATCGAGTGAAAATTGTTGAAGTTATTTGTCACGCCAATTGAAAAAAAGCTGTATCGACAAGTTTCAAGTAGTCTGCCATTTTGTACATCGAAAAAAAAAAAATTTCCAACAGCTTGATATTCATACTAAATAGATGTGTAATTAATTTTATGAGTGAATCATTTTTTCATACGAAAAAAAATTGTTAAATTCGCACATGATTTTATACCGGTTACTGTGGCCTAAGGCCTTAAAGGAAAGATTTCTAAATTATTTTTGAGACTTGGGGTATGTTTTATTACTACTTGAGGCTGTTACCACGTATTTTTCGTTTTATTTTTATGAATGTTTGCAAATGGCGGACGTACAGCACGGTCTTCTAAACCACATTTTCAAAACTGGCGTGATGTATAGCTAAAAACTAATCGACCGATTCTGATGAAATTTGGTATAAATCTTCCTAACCTTATTGTCTAAAACATGATCCTAAATTTTTTCGAAAATTAAAAAAAAAGAAGAACATTTTATATTGCAAAACGTAGTCATTTTTTTTTCGGAAAATTCAATCTTTTTGTTTCAAAGTGTACCATTTCATCGATTTTCAACATTTCTCAATTTTTCTTGGTTCATATCTGCGTACGAGTGTCAATGAAAGAAAAATCTGCGTTGTTTTTTTCAGATGACGGCCTCACACCACTGTAAACGTCGAAAAGTAAGCGTTTTTCGCGATTTTTTTCGGTGGAAGAACAAGTAAGAGAATAATAATATTCAAGGATGCTATTAATCATATGTTCAGGTGACCAAAAAAAGCGTATATTAAATGATCATACAAAATGGTGGGGCTGGAGCCATTCTCGCATGTTAAAGTTGAGACGCTCTGCGGCACGCAGCATAACTGACGCAAATTTGAATGCGGTTTTTTTTCCATTTAATTTACACGAGTATAGCTAGAGAAATACGTAGGGGATTTTGAAAAACTCAATTTTCGACAGAAAACATGGACAATAATTTGTTAATAAATAATGTTATAATTAGCTAATGGAACATTCCGTTTACGTATTTATCTTCGGAATGTTATTTTAAAGATGTGCTTCAAATTTGGAGTGAATAGAATGAAAATTGTTGGAGTTATGCTATGTGCGGTTTTGAAAAATTGTTTTCCGAAAAAAACGGTCGACGTCTCGCACATGGGTCAGACACTGCCAACGCCGACCACGAGCCTGCAGGCCTTTGTTATGGTTACCAAAATTTTTTCCCCTCATTCTAGATGGTTCAAAGCATCTCTTAAACGAATTAAAAAAAAAAAAATTCTGAAAATTGTACAGTGGTATACGGTGTGAGAATCATTTTTACACTTCTATAACAACAAGTCTTAGAATTGTGGCAACCAGTGTTAGAATTGGAGGCCGTATTTTTCTCCGTGATAGACATATTCGATGCTATTTGGTATAAAAGATACTGCCTGCGCTATTAAAATCGAAGATAACTGTCATAAAACCACCATAACCGGAGACTCCTACGATGCAAACTTCAACATCGTTTCTCTACTACCTTGGAGACTTTGTTGACAATTCCTCCTTCAGGGGCTTCGACTTTCTCGCCATTTCTTGCATAGCCGCCTCGAACTGTATCATGTTCCTGCTGGTTGGCAATCGTCTCTGCTGCCTTCTCACCTGATCCAGCTCGTAAGTCAAATACGGCTTAATACTTTTCGAGCACGGCAACGTTGGCGCGCGATAATGATGGGCGCCGTCTTCCATTCTCATAACGACGTTCGAGTCGCACGATATGCATTGTACGTCGCTGTAAACCGGACACATGATCGTAGATTTGAAAAATGGTCCTCAATCGAATAACAAAAAGAAATTACTAAAAATAATGTAATTCGAGAGTAATAGTTCGGAGAGATTATTTTCGAAATGTTGAATTGAATGTTGAAAAAAGAGAGGCCTCGTTCGACGTGCCTTAACAATTTCTTAGTTCCAGCAGCTTCCCTTTCCCGTTTCATTTCCGCGAGAGCTTTCAGCTTTTCCTGCAGCAGCTTGAGACGATTGTTGACGAATTCCTTGAGAGGCGAGATTTCGATCTTGTCGAGTTTTCCCTCGATCTCGCGTTGAACCTCGTCGAGTGCCTGTTGCCAGACGGATTCCTGCTGGCTGAGTTTCGTGATGGCGTCCTCGAGGCCACGCGCGAGATCGTCGCAGGCCGCGTCGAATTGGTCGTGCGAAACCTTTCGATTGACGACCTGAGCGTCCGCTTTATCGGCCAGTGCGTCCTCGAGATCCTCCTTGTCGGCTTTGATCGTTTTTAACAGTTCTATCTGCTCTATCAATGCCTGAACAGCAAAAGGTACGCGTGTTCCATTAGTTTTTCCTCACCCAAAGGGCAACATTTGGTTTGGTGATTTTTTTTTCGACATTTTAATGGAATGTTGCTGGAACGTCGAAAAATTACGTTCCAGCTGCCGAAACAAATATATTGCGATGTCAAACTTGGAGAAACGCTACATTCGTGTGCAATTCCCGATTTTCCTTATCCTCCATTAAGCGGGTTGCCGTGACGTTCATTTTCTCCACGTCTCCTTGAATAGCCTGGATCTTGGTGACCAAATCATCGAGCCCGCCATTGCCATCGACACCGAGCGCCCTCAACGCCTCGCTGTTTAGCTTCTCGTTGATGCAACGGATTTCTCCCTCGAGCTCGGTAACTCGGGACTGAAGGTCCCGAAGACCGCGCTCGTAGGATTCGGACGCAGCAGCGGGGACAACCTGACGCGGTGAGCTCGCTACCTCGTCCTTACCGATGACCCGGGAATCGGTACGCTTCACCGATAATCTCGACGGCCCCTTCGTCGTACTCGATGCGACCGCAGCGATTTCTGTTCCTGTGAGTTGTGTCAACGATTTTGTTTGGGCTCATGAAACTTTTATTTACCATTTTAGATTTAGGAGAATTATAGTTTACGTCGGGGAACGACAAGTTGAAAAAAATGCTCGGACGATGAACACACATGACTTTACCGACCGAGTCGGATGTTTCACGGTGGCTAACTTCAGTATGGGAAACTTAAGCGCCATCATCTACCGAAGCGGTGATGAGCGGAGCTAGGAAAAAATAACCAATAGAATCGCCCCGCCCAGCTTCGATAGACATGAATTCAGCGGTCGATTGGTTGCCTTTTCCTAGTTCCGCTCAGTTCTGCTTTGGTAGAAGATGGCCCTTAAGGAGGTACCCTAGTTCTTCTGGGTCACCAAAGAGACTAAATTTATGTTACCCATAGTTGTACTGATTTGTGTTAACTTGTGTTGTATATTCGTATTGTCGATTCTCACTAATAAAAACTGAAAAATTAGATTTTAAACGACTCTGGAGTAGTCTCCGTCATATTCACAATAACAGTTTTATCATAAAAACGGACTAAAAACATTACACCAAATCTATCGTAATCGTATTTAAATAACCCTAAATTACTTTAGTGGACTTAAGAATATTGGTAAAATTGTAGTTGAATATGTTATTGATACGCGATCTATTGTAAAACTCCATAAATAATATAATGGAATTTTGAACAAACACCTGACAACGTCGCGTTTGCGATGCTCAAGTTTGGCACCCGGTATTCATTGATGTGAAAAGTCAGGTTATGATGCACGTCCAGCGTTGCCAAGTCGTTCGGATAGTTTTCAACCGAATCTTTGAATCTTTTTATAATTCGAAAATTTGAATCTTTCTATAATCTGGTGCTTAAACTACACGCTGAAGTTCGAATTTTTCAATTGTTTACAATATCTATTATGTCTAATTTATTAAATTTCGATTTTCCGGTCGCCCGTCTTCATAAGACGACGCGCTTTATTACTTCAAAGCAATTGACTTTGCAATTTTGTTACAAAAAAACTGAACGGTCAATATAACTAAAATTTTGCCAAAGAGATTTGAAATAACGTATTCGTCGTATTCGTCAACATCATAAAAAAATTCAAGTCCGAAAGTTCGATTATTCTTAATGATCGTATCTGCTTAAACTCGATAGTTACCTGCGCTCGGCGAAATACCGGGTTCGCTCTTAGGGGCAAGCAAATCCGTTGAATTCGCGGATTCGCTAGCAGCTGCGTCTACAGCACCGGAAGTTCCTGGCACATTGGTCGGATGATCCGTTTGTCTCGGTGACGAGGCAACTTGAACGAACTTCACGTTCAAATCATCCAGATCTTTCTTCAACTCGATGATTTCACTTTGGAGACCCTTCACGTCATCCTTGAGCTCCGTGAGATCGACGCCACCTAACGGTCATCTGGTTAATTACTCCTGAAAGTCCTCACACAGATAGGCGACAACTTCGTCACTTAGAGATTTCAATATGGCGGCGATGCGTTGTAAAGCAGAGTCGGAGATAACATGACGGTGCCGATTGCATTAGTGGGGAAGAAGTTGGCGTCTCTCTGATTTTTAGGACTCTACGATAACCCTGAGCAACTCTGTACCGTCCTAACCTATCACGCTACGCCGTTCCTGCGTCCTCATCGCTTTTCCTTTCACGTTCGAACCGCCTGGCGCTTTTTTATCGACCGATTCCTTCGCATCCGCGGAACTCTTCGCGGCGGCAAGCTCCTTACCAACCGAGGGAACTTTCACGGACTCGAGTTCGTTACCGACGGACGGAACTTGCTGAGGTTCGACGTTGTTACCAACCGAGGGAACTTTTGACGCTTCCAATTCATCTTCTCGCTTCACTTGGATTCCCGGTGCTGTCTCATCCGTAGTCGGTGCGTCGCGGACGGAACTAACTTTCCGAATTCCTTTTCCCTGCGTGTTTACAGCGTCGGTCAAATTTGCCACATCGCTGCTAAGATAAACCAAGTGATTTTCCAGATCGAGAATTCGCTCGTTCAGTTGATCGCACTCGGCGGATCCGGCGGTCTCGATCTTGTCGCTTTTTATTAAATCCTGCAGCATCGTCGCCAGTTTCTCAATCCCTTTCTCACACGCGTCCAGCCTCTTGTTTATATTTATGACGTGCCACATGTCGCTGAGGGGATCGGTTTTGCTGCTCCTCACGCGTTCTATCATTTCGGGGTTTTTCGCGAGCTCGTCCAGGGCCTCGAATCTCCGCTGTAGATTGAGTACGGTCGCCTCGAGTTTCTTGAATCCCAGGGCCGTCGGGGTGGCGCCATCCAACACGGGCTCAACGAAAATGACCGATTGAGTCTCACCGTTTGCACCAGCGCCGATCTGGCGCTTCGATCCTGCACTTCTTTTGACCGCCGGTGCTCCGCCCGGACGCTCTTCTTCGGGTCCTGTGGAGACCGCAAGATTAGAAACGGAACTAACAGCAGAGCCATGGAGGGTAGAAAAATTCTTAGAGATTTTAGCGTTAGTGCGACTAAAAAAATCGGCGTTCTTTAACATTCGCCATTATCATGCCCTAGAGGTGGCGCAGCGATGTTTCAATATGGCCGGTCAAAGTATCGCTTCAAACGTAAACAATTACTTCGTTCTTAATTTCCTGCGAGTTGGCTATTGGATTTACCGCCATGGTAGATTGTAAAGATGCCACTGCAGTGAATAATTCATTTTCCGCGCTTTTTTTAACGCTGTCAGCTCTAGATTTAGATTTTTTAAGGTTATGAGAGTCACTTGCCGGTTTCGAGAAAAAGTAATTCTATCTTTCAGAGCATACTTTTTACAAGCGACGGGGGAGATTCGATTTATTCATTGTATATAATAGAAATCACTTTTCATATTGCTCGATTTATTATTTATAAATGTAGAAACTTGGAAAGCAAACAATTTTTCGGAGTGACCACGAACTCGCCTTGATGCCGTAAAGAGAGTCATTTTCAGAGTAAACCACCACTTTTCTTTAAAGACTGTTTAGGTGCGGCTCATGGAACGAAAATCATTTTTATTGTCGATCTTGCAACCGTGAACGCAGCAGAATCTCGAGCAGTTTTTAGTTTTTGAAAATTTTGCCGACTGTTATCAATGGATTTTGTGAATGTTTACGATGCTAGTAGAGTTTCTGCTTCAAGCCGCGATATGCGCCAAGACTTTTGAGGATTGTGAATTGATCGGCGACCTTCCTCCGTCCTTAAAAAACCATCAGATGGTAAAGCAGCGTTGCAGATTCCAAGATCCCAGCGGTTGTGATTTTGCACAAGAAATTCTCGTCTCTCTGAGCTTTGTCACTTTAAATTGCCATCTAATCGTATATAATTATGTCACACGAACAAGAAATGGAAATATAAATGGTACTGACCATTTTTTTCTCGAGCCGTAGCTGGTGCACTCGCAACCGTTCTTTCTCCGTTCTCGCCTGACGTCAATGATGAATCCTGAACATCCCCGTCGTGCGTGTACACTTGGGCACTAATTTCTGTCACACTGTTGCGCTTACGCTGTGTGGTTTTCAACGATGAGTCCGTAATACTGTACTCGTGAAGTTGCAAACTCGATCCTCCCTTGGCCGTACTTATTATCGTCTAGAAGCGTGGCGGTCCTTACATTTACCATTTTTAAGATACGTGCAAACGCCACCTGGCGGATAGTTTTTCACAGCTTCTATTCGGAAGCCACGAAACCGGAATTTTACTCCGGACACCACGTGGCCGAAAGTTACATTTCGGGTACCACGTGACCGGAAGTTTAACTCCTGACATCACGTGACCGGAAGTTCAAGTCCTGGCAACCCGTGGCCGGAAGTCTCATTCCGGATACCTGGTGACCCGAAGTTCAACTCCTGACATCACGTGACCGGAAGTTCAACTCCTGACACCACGTGACCGGTAGTTTAACTTCTGCCGGAAGTGTCATTTCTGGTATCACGTGACCGGCTGTGCCATTTCGGAACCCACGTGACCGGAAGTATAATTTCCGACATCATGTGACCGAAAGTGCAATTTCAGGTACCGCATGACCGGGAATTTAATTCCTGACATTACGCGACCGAAACTGCCATTTCTGATACCACGTGATCGAAAGTTTAACACCAGACATCAAGTGACCGAAAGTCCTACTTCGAATGCCATGTGACCAGAAGGGGTATTCGTCAAAGTGAAATACGGAAGTGTAATTTAGAATATGTGATGTCAACTCCGATCGGTAATTTACTCTCATCCGATTCGCCTCGTCTCCTCTGTATTCGACCTTAGTTGCACGTAAATTTATCTGGTGAAGCAACACGTGAAGGAAGTTGTGGAGTATGTTCAAGTTAACCGCACCGACCTGACGGACCGAAAAAGAAACGGAGTATAAGCGTATGACGAGACGTTCGCTAATGCGAATCCTCGTAGAGTTTCGCACCTCGGGGGTTCCCAGAGCGAGATCGAGCATTTGCGGTAAAGAAACTTGCAAACTGTGAGCATCATTATCGACGGTCGTACTCGGAGAACTTCCAACCGGCGCTCTCGATGCTTTCGCAGCCATCGCGAAGACCTTTAATCGGTCTATCCTTTCGTTCAACCGCGTGGACGCATCGCTTCACGAATTTGACAGATCGGTACACAATTGTTTTTATAGCTCTGTGTTAATCCTACCGATAACGCAGTTTCGTCACCAGTACCATTTTATTTTTATCAACCGTTCGTTTTTATCAAAGAATTCAATTTCATTGCGTGCATTAAGGGGTTAGGCGACTGTGACGACCAGAAAATCGGGGTTATGTAGAAAAATGTATTTTAAAGGAAAAAGTACCAAGAAGGAATAAGACCAAGCTTTTTTGTCATCCGATTTCGATCATCGAAAGAAACATATCAATTTTTTGCGTTTTTTTCGGTAAAATCACATCATGGTAATAACTAATTGAAAAAATTTTGGGGAGAAAAACGTCGTCCAATACTAAACTATTATTACATTAAATAAGTGTGGCGAATTTCAAATCAATCAGTTCATTAGATGTCGAGAAATCGTGTACACCGCGTTGGAAAAGCATCGTTTTGAGAAAAATATCGTTTCTCAAACCATCGTTGAAAAAAACGATCATGAAAATCAGTACATTTTTTCCTCGCCTAGTGGTATCTCCCCCCTTAAACACAGCCAGAGTAAAATCAAATGATCGATAACGCATCCGTCTCCGTCACGCTGCACATCGATCACAGCGACCCTGGAGGACGTTTCGGCAACGACGCGTATTGTGACTAATCGAATCGCTCCTAGCACACGCGTGTTTTATCTGACAATGACCTACTTTGGGCCGCTGACGAGCCGAATCGCAGTGTATACTCTCGATATTTCCCAGCAGGGGAGAATATCCGATGGAGATTATAATATGAAAGAAAAACCTAATTTTTGAAGCTGAAAACTCATAACGCATTCTAACCTTGCAGTTTCACGCGCCCCATACAAATTAACGTCGTTTTTTTCAATGCTCTATGTCCACTACGTATGAAAAGGCGCGCAACTCCGTTAGAATGTCGACCGCGGGGGGTCGGCGGAAAAATACATCTATATGTGGGGCACCAGTGAACTGAGTGAACGCATGCAATGAATTTTAGGTGAGGCTAGTCGATCAACGGTAAAAGAAAAAAAGGGGTTCAGGAATTCGGAAGTGACAGCGTCGTAAGCGGCGCAATGCTGCCGCTGCTACGCGCAACAATAAGATCGTGTGTCCCGTGAAGCAGTGTTATTCTATAGCGAGAGGTGTCCGAAGTCGATCGGACAAGCGCTCCGGCTATTTTTGTAATACAAACATAAAAAAAAATAAATCACGAACACTTCACCGATCCACATCGACGCTCGCATTCGCCGTAGTAAGGAATAACTTCAATTGTTTTTTTTTTCTTTCATTCTAACAAGTGCCCTAGCACAGTTAAATATATATAAAGATGAAACGATCATGAGTTAAATAAAACACAACTAGGAATTCGAAACTTCATCTACGTACTTTGCGACATTACATCTAGGGTATGCGCTGAACAATTTCAAATTTGGCGTATTAGAACATCCGACCGTCATGGCGTCCATAGCCTTGGAGGAAAAAATAACAAAGATACGCCTGAGGAACGAAGAGATCAAGCGGCGATACGAGGTACGTTCTCCTTCCTTTGTCGAGAGACTGTATTTCACTCCTTTTGAGTTTTGACTATTGCGAGCGCTTTCCCAGGAGGTGGAGGCCGACAAGAAGAACGCCGCCGAATTGGACGCGTTGATGAAGCCTGTCCCTTCGGAAGACTGGCCGACCAGGAAGGAACCTCCCGAATTCTCCGCGCCGCTCGCCAAGTATACGGCCAAGCCAAAACACTGCGTCCGCAAGCACACGGATCAGCCGGCTCACCACTACACCGGAAGCACGGAGGGCAAGAAGAATCACACTTTCGCCGATGGCCAGGGGCCGCCTCCCGATCCAAAGTATAATTTCCTGGCTGACGTGGAACGCGAGGAGCACGGCGGCGAAAGTCCTAAAGATTCAGAGCGAACTAGAGGGAAAAATAAGAGTACGCGAGGGATATTCAAGCGAAGAGGCAGCGGAAGAGACTGGTCGGCTAAGGTATGTTGGGGAATCTTATCTCTAATGTTGATTCTTTGTCGGCTTTTGGGAGATACCGTTGGTTCGTGAACAGTCGATCGGATTGCAAACGTTATAAAAAGAATGAATTTTTCTTTCGATATCGCAATTATCTGCATCCAGGAACATTGGAATCAACACGAGGCCTTCGGAAACCCAGCGCATCCGGAGTACGACGCATGGAGGGCTGAGAGAAATCGTATAGACGAGGCTCGGATAAGCAGGCAACGAACGGCCGAGGGGAATTGGCGAAGGGAGTGGGACAACGACAAGATGCATCTCGTCGACGACGCGACGAAGCGTGAGAACCGAGCCACATTGGGTGAGGTTGTAACACGACGGGAGGACAACGACAAAGAGCATTATCGTTCGCCTCGGACTGCGACGAGACTTTCTAATCCAGCGATCGCCCGGGAACCTCATCAGGCTGCTGCCTTTGCCGAGCCAATTAGAAATCACGCTGGTGCTGGCGAGAGTGAGAAACGCGTCGTCATTGCGACGGAAAAGAGCATCAAAGTTTTGCTGAATGCTCAGACGCCAACAACGCCGCGGTCGTCCGTGATGAGCGTCAAAGGTGGAAGTCTAAAATTTTTATAAGTTTGCTCTGTTCTCCCTGTATACCGGGATGAATTGTTTTTCACACGAGGAAACTCGAGGGGCTACATCTACCTAGAGGCCCGAACAAAGTGGCCAAATTCCGATTTTTTTTCTGGGAAACGGTGGGTGAAAATGAAACGCATTTTTTAAACAGGAAAGTACATATCGTCGTTGATAGTGCAATTCGTTCTGTGGAATTTTCGGACGACTTTACAAGAGAGCCAAAAAAACGTTGAATGATGCGTTCTGATTGGTTATTGACATAGAAAGGTTTACGGATGCGTTCAGAATAAAAAATTTAGACACATTGGTCGTAAGAGACACAGAACGTTTTGCAATATCAACGGCGATATATTGAGTCTTTAAAAAAAATCACCAAAAAACAGAAAAACAACAAAAACATGGCCGCCGGCAGATGATGACATTTTTTTCGCCATGTTCGGCGGCTGAGGCTTCCGCTTAAACGGTCCACCTGAAATCTAAAAACCAAACGAGGTATTCGAGTTAACAATAAATACGAACTGTTGACGATTGTCGATTGTTAAAATGATTTTTTTAACGTGACGATGAATTAACACTCGAGCTTACAAAATCTATGAAATCTATGAAAAATGGGGATCAATTTTAACAGTGAGATCGTCAACGATCTTTAAATGTTTCTTATCGTATCTCATATAAATTTGGAAATAATCCATCGAGTGCTTCTCGAGATCTCACGTCCACCGACTGTGAAAACAATATTTCGAAAATAAACCTTCAAAGTTTGACATATGGTGCTGCTAAAAAGATAGGTAGACCTCAAAATAGGTGTAGGTAACTACACCTAGGTAGACGTAGCCCGGTAAGGGATCAATCACCACAGTGTGACGGGTAAAAAAATAGCTTATTTTCGTGATTTTTTTTATGGTTAAAATACGCTAATCAGTCTGGTTTTTTTATGTCAAGTCAAATCATTCATGAGGAACAGAAAATAAGTGTTTGAACGTTTATTTGTATTTTTTTTAACCGTTGCAAATGTCTTCGCAGAAAAAGGAGTCCTCACGGTAAACACGGTGGTGGCCGTAAATATTATCTGAAACAAAGTTTGTAAAAAGCTTATTAATCAGTATAAAAGCTGCTATCTTACTATAAAGGTCTTCTTTTAAATCAAAATTGACGAAATGGCAGCGGTTTGAAAAAAAATATCAAATTAAGACTATTTTTCAACAGTTTTTCGTTAAAAAAAATATGAAAATTTGAAGAAAAAAAAAGCTTCCATAACAAGATAAAAAATAGCGTGAAGAATGTAGTGTCAAAATTCTGAGACGAATAGCTTGAAAACTCTTCCTTTGGAGGTCTACACCCTTTTGAAAAACAACATTTCGAGAAAAACGCGTCCGTCCGCGCTGATAGGCAGCTGGTCGAAACCCTTTTTCCGAGAAAGGCCGTAGCAACCGGAATAATTCGAATTTCGGCCAAAAAATTTAACAGCATGTTTATAACCATCTATACTATCGAAAAATGCAAAAAATCGATTTTCTGAAAATTTTACACTGTGATGATCCCGTAAAGAGAGTGATCGAATGAGAATTACGAGCTCGCGCAATGCTTCCGGTTTGTTTCAGTCAGCCCGCCCAATATCGCGGGCAGCGGAAGAGTAGGTCCGCGTCAAAGACCACGCGTCACTTACAGCAGTCAATCGGAAGCGGACGCATCATCGATCAGCGAGAATCCCTCGATCGTCCGACAAAAGTCCATCGACGAGGGTACGAGGGTTCGCAGCTTCGATCCAGCCCAGAAAATCACGTCGCCTCGGAGTCCTCGTCATCAACGGAAGAGCGACTTGAAGAATTCCTATCCATCGAGAAAGGAAGACGCTATGCATCCAGGAACGCCGAGGTCTTCGAGGAAGGAATCCGAACGATTCGACGAAACAACGGGACCTTCGAGAAACTCGCAAAAGTCACCGTATTTGCAAAGACGGGCGAATCCTCCGAATCAAATCTCCAAGTTTTCGCGCGATCAGAGAAAATCTTCGGAGTCCTTCAGAAACGATTTGGCAAAATCGCCCCGAGCTCAGGAGAAAATGATCGTCGAGAGTCATGCTTCCCGGGGAATAGCAGGGAGCAGCGATGGTGCGGCTTCTACAGCCGCCTCTTCCAGCCTGAGTGACAAGCCGAACGACTTGACGAGCCAAGCTGAGGCCAAGGATAACAAAAACAAAAACGCGTGTTCCGATACCCGAGCAGCCGCGGAGTTCAGCGGAAATTTCGCGGCCAACAACAACGCGGTGTCCGAAGTTCTCATGGACGTGCCCGGGAGCTCCACAGCGCAAAAGGACCAGCAATCCATGGAAAATGATTCGCCAGATGGCTCAAAGAACAACGACAGCGAGAAAACGTCAAACGCGGATTTGAACGACGAGGCAAACTGCGACAACTCACTCGACGATATCGGAGCCTCGCACATCGGAACGCCAAATTGCAGCGTCGATAGCGGCGTCATCAGCAACGACAGCGGTTACGTAGAATTGCCGAGCAACGACAGCATCCACGACATTTCCGACAACGAGGCTGTAGCGGTGAGAGAAAACGACGGAAGTCCTCGGCGGTCGATGCCGTCCACCAGTCGAGCCGAGGAGGACACTGCGGTTGACGAAATTCGCGAAGTGCAATCAGCCTCAGCCCAAACGAACCCGCACACTGAAAACGTCAATGTGGAATTGATGGCATCCAATGAAATCCAAGCTGCGTCTAATCATTTGGAATCTCAGCTCTTCAGTGATCCTGCAGCAAATAGCCGCGGGGACGAGGCGAACGATATCGAAAGTGAGAAAAAGAATGGACTGGCGTCGAAAGAGAAGAATTCCGTGACTATGAAAGAACCAGCCGAAGTTCTACAAGCTTCGGAAGAACTAGTCGAAGTTCTACAAGTTGAGAAAGAACCAGCCGCAGTTCCACAAGTTCCGAAAGAACCAACCGAAGTTTCACAAGCTTTGGAAGAACCGGCAGAAGTTCCACAAGCTTTGAAAGAGCTAGCAGAAGTTCCACAAGTTCCGAAAGAACAAGCCGAAGTTCTGCCAGGCTTGGAAGAACCAACCGAAGTTCCAACAGTTCCGAAAGAACCAGCTGAAGTTCTACAAGATCCGGAAGTACGAGGCGAAGTTCCACAAGCTTCGAAAGAATCAGCCGAAGCTCCGCAAGCTTCGGAAGAATCATTCGAATTTCCACAAACTTCGGGAGAATCATTCGAAGTTCCGCAAGCTTCGGAAGAATCATTCGAAGTTCCGCAAGCTTCGGAAGAACCATCTAAAGTCCCACAAGCGCCAGAAAACCCACCCGAAGATCCACTACTTTCGAAAGAACCTGCCAGAGTTCTTCAAGATCGGGAAGAACCATCTGAATCTCCATAAGCTTCGGAAAAATCGAAGACATTTTCCGATGACGAGGTCTCGACAAAGCCAAAGAATGGCGAAGAACATGGCGGGTTTGTAGGTTCAGGAAATGAGAATTCCTCCGCCGACGTGAAAAATGAAATTTCTGACACGTCGCTCACGTAAAAAGTTATCTTGCAGGATCGCGGTGTCAAAGTTCGCAGCGTTGGAACGCGGCAAAAATATTTTTTTATATTTATCATTGTGCAAAATCTTTTGTTCGCAGATTTGGGTTGTAGACCACTAACGAGGATGACAAAAAACGTGCGAGCGACTTTCGTAGATCGGAAACGGCAGAAACAATTTAGGCAAAAAAAAAGAATTTTTCCTGCGTTCTAACGAGGCAAATCTTAACATCATGAAGGACTGAAGAAAAACAATGTCACTGGTCGTAAAATCAGTATAAAATAATCTGCACTCTGTCTAGTTAGGGAAAACGGCATCGCGAATATCTTTTTCTTTTATGATTGAGAGTTCGATCACCAAAAATGGAATTTAAGCTGTTTTTGATGATGCAAATGGCGAACGACGAATATTCATTTTTATTTCTGATTTCGAGCAACTCGAGCTCATCGACTCCAACTTATTTTCTAATGCGAGTCGATACATTTCTCTGCTCAGAGTCATCTAAAAGTAGCACCTACAGGTTACTTTGTAAAAAAAAGAAGTAGACAATAATGCTTAACTTCGATTATTAACTCGAATCATTCGTTCTCTTCCGTGATAATTATAGTATCGTCAATTACTATATACGTGGCTGTAATTTCAATCAGAAATCTTGATAGTCTACCACTTACGCTTGAATGGGTCTGCTGAACTTTTTATTTTTATAATCCAGCTACCATCTTTATTGCCATTTAACGCACCAACTTTTACCGGGACATTTTATTGCCGCGAAATGTATTTTAAAAAAACAAATCACGATGCACTGGCACAAACGTAGATACTGCAGCTTTTCAGACAGTCTGAAAAATTTGATCTTTGCCCTCTGATTTGAGCGCACTTTGAGCGATATTTTTACAAAGCCTTATTAATATCGGCTAATTACGAAATCATTGAATGATATTTTTGTATCGTGCGAAAATATTTTTGTAATCTTTGAGCATAATCAGTCAACGATCTTTCGAAAACGACTTGTTTCTAAAATCTCGATTGAATAAGCATTCTGGATGCTTTATGGGAAGACGCCACTGTGACGCGCCGACAAAGGGTCTTTTTCGGAATTTTTTTGTTTGCCAGATTATTTATTTGGTATTTGAAAAAAAATGTATTTTATTGAGCATACATTGAACCTATTTGGTGTGTTTTGATTTAAAAAAATACAAAATCAAAATTTGATCCAGCGGCCGGATCGATAACTTGACGATGGTTGGGTTGAAAAATAAACAAAAAGTTTTATAACCTATATAAATGTAGTGCATTGTGCGTAGCCGTTTTTCGAAGAGGAAAATTTTCCCAAAATGGCGGGTGTTCGACAAAAACTTTAACTTTGGCGAAATGTTTACTTATATTATTTTTTGGAAAAAAAATACTAAATAAAAAGAGAAGAAAAACGCCCACGTGCAACGACAGCTACTGCAATTACGGGAATTATGGTTTTTTCAAATTCAAAATCGAATAATTATAGCTAGAGTTACGATTTCGGGGAGGTCGCGAAAAAGTTTTAGTATACGTAAATCGTCGCGCTACTTGCTCTCACTAAATCATCTGTAACTTGGTCAATTTTCAATATCTTGAGTTAGCGGTTTTCACATACCCTTGAATTGTATACTTTGAGAAAATGCAAAAAATTGCTTTTTTGCCCGTCACAGTGGTGTCCCGCCATAATATCTGAATAAAGGGTGAGGAGGTCATCGAAATAATTAACTGCTGATAGCCATAGTCGCTATAATCGCGACTATTATTGTTTTTCTTTGATACCACAATTTATTATCGTTTGCGTATTCGGAAGAATTGAAATTCGGACATCAACCTCCATGATATTTTCTGGGCAACGCCATTTTTTGTCCATGGCCGTACAACAATGGATAATTTTCATTTGAAAAATGTTTTTAGTTGTAAGGCATGCATTTGTTTCTGTTAACTTTTTTTCAAGAGACTTTACCTCGAATTACCTTTTTTTTTAATTTATAAAGCACTGATTTATTTATTTTTACAACCCGAAGTGGCTTATAATTTACATAACGTTGTTTTTTATATACGTGCTCATATTGTTTTTTTTTTTCTTTTGATGAGATTTTGAGTTTATTCCAGTTCCGAGGTGATATTTTCCGATGATTCCTCGATGACTTCCGTCGATTCTGTCGTCGGCAACATCGGCGATGACAATCCTAAGGACTCCATTGCATCTTTTATGCGGAGCCATAATGTCGGATTTTGCAAATCATTCTAGTGTCATCGATTAATAAAAATATTGGAACGAAATTAATCATTTTTCTTCACCCCATACTATTATGGAGAAACAAATCAAGGGTAGGAACTTCATGAACGTTTCTGTATCGTAAGTATCTTAAAGTGCCCCGATCTGTAAGAAAAAAAAACTGCATAATATCCGAAAATTAATCATTAATCGTGGTATGCCCAAAGATAAACCGTTTGAGCTCAAAATGCACATCTTTGTTCGTATATTATTAATGAACCAAGGGGAGAAACCGCTCAATTTTTTAACACGACGTTCCTAACACTGATAGCAGTTTGTTCAGTTTTTTAAATTTAAATTGAAGCATTATTTAAACCCCTACAGCCCTGTACTAGTATTCACGAAGTGCCACGTGTATTGCCAAATGGATGAAGGTTCAACTTGAACTTATAAATCTCCGAAACTAAGCGGTGCAACGAATTAATTTTTGGACAGCATCCCCAATTAATCGCTCGCTGATATGAATTTCAATCGACTATAAGCATTTCGATTCTGGTGTCGAAATTCGTCGTATTATGTGCAAGCGTTTTATATTAAGATTACACTGAGTAAAAATGTAACCATTCTTTGTTCCGGCTAGTCATAATGCACCCAATTATCGCCATGATAGCCTCACTGTAAGACTCCCATACACCCTTAATTTGTTACTCCGAATTGTGTATAAACTCCATTAGTTCCACCTTTACTGTTTGCCTGTAACACTCGGCGAATTCGTCGTAACGTTGCAACGTTATGTTCAATAGACACAGATATGCCCAGATTTCCGGGTTGCCAGGATCCAGCCTGTTGGCCTCGGTCAAAGCCACTTCTGCGTCGTTATAATCTGCCGTCTGCAAAATTCAACGTCAAAAAAACTTTTCGTAGCGCAATTAAGGCAGTATTGTTTGCAAATTTGAAGAAAAAAATCGTTTTGATTTGATTTTATTATTCTATAGACCTTTCTGAATAAGTCTGAAAACCGTTTAATGGTACCCATAAATGTAGCCCATTTAATAAATTAGTTTTTTATAGAAGTAATTTTATAATTATAAAAATTACAATTTTTGAAAATATAAATTTAATCATAATTTAAAAAATATATAAATATAATTATAAAAATTATAATTATAATTTTAAAAATATAAATACCATTATAAAAATATATTTTTTTTTGCTGAATCTGGTACGAAACATCACAACACTCATATAGATTCAGAAAATGTTTAGTTTTTTTCGGATTCATACACAGTCTAACACTGGTCACCAATTGGAGGCATTTTCCGTTGTAAACAAACCCACAAGAGTATACGATCTTTTTTTTTCTTCAATTTGCGCATGTTTTTGAAGGATCAATAAACATGTGCATTTTTTAGTTATTCCAAGGCAAAAATCACCCCTAAAACTGCGCTCTAAACAACAATAGGGCCTTAGTGTGATTTTTTTTTGTTCACGTCACCTGATAGCAGACAATCCCCAGACCGAACCAACTGTTCGCGGTTGGTGATGTTTTGCACACATGGAGTAAAATCTTTTTCCCCCGAGTGTGGTCCCCTACCTCCACGAGGTAATTGGCCATACGAAGATGGACCAAATGAATATCGCTAGGCCTGTCGAAAAGAGTGCTCGCAAACTCGTAACACTCCATTGCCAATTCAACGTTGCCTTCTTTGAAGTGGCAGTGGCCCATGAGAGCACTGATAGAATAGTCCTGCGAGAATAAATGAAGATTGTCCGGAAGTATGGTATGGTCGGTAGGGAGGTTGAGGGCACGAGCAAAATGCATTTGCTTCGTTTTTCTTTTAAATATTTGAACAGCGAATCGAAATTATCTTATTGCGTGCGAATCAATCTGGCCTAATCGGTTTCTGTTTTTTTTTTTGACGATATCCAGTTTCCTGAGAATGCTAAACCTCATTTTCAAAATAAAATTCACGGGTGTCCAAATACACGAGGAGTGCTTGTGGAATAAAAAAAAATTAATTGACGAGCTATACCTAGTTGTAACAGTCGAAAACAGTTCATTTAAAGGATTTTTTAAAGGAATTCGTGATGATGAATTTCTACACAATTCAGGTATTCGAAAAAGTATCATCTGAAGACTACTCTGTAATTTTTTTGTGTACAAATATTTAATTATAATTGGTTTGCGACCGATGTCCGGGAAGCACCTTTCGAAAACTTTTTTTGCGGTGAGCAATGCCCTTCTGAACCAGGTTATCAAATATAAAAAATCAAACAGATTTCCCTAGTCAATTTTTTTCTCATTGACAAATTTAAAAAATGGCGCATGTTCAAAGTGTCTTAATTTTTGCGAAAAAATGAACATTTTTCATTCATCAGATCGAAAGTATGAATTGAAAAAAAATACTTTGTTCAAATACCATATTTGTACATCTAGAAAAAGCCCCAAAAATTCCACAAAGATCAATCAACGACTTCGAAAACGTACTTTCGAGAACAAAGCGTTTAAAGTTTCGGACGACGCTCTGAGCGTTCCGACGGGCGTCGACGCAACAGGCTATAATAAATATGTCAATTTCAATCCAATCACCTTCAAAATTTCAGGAAACATTTGTAAATGATATACTGAAGTACATTGGTTTTGAAAAAAACCGATTTGTCGACTTCTACAACTAGGCATAACGCTTTAAGGCGGAAAACCAGTTAAGGGGTGCGTTTTTTTTAGTGATTTTCGTGATTTTTTTTTAACAAGGAATGAATGAATAGAATTTATTAAAACTTTGGGAATATTTTATAAATATTTTCAAACAAATATATTAACTTTTTCGACGCATTTCCTCTGTAAATATGAAACATAACCTGCCGCCCATCACTCGCCATCAGCCTTTGCTGTTTGTGAATACTCGGGAGGCCGCCGTTTTCATCGGAAATCAATACGTTTCGAAGATTACTTTAAGAACATGTTTTCCTTCTATATGAACCTAACTCTGGCCAAAAAATTGAAAATTGCATTTTTTAGAGGCATTTAAGCAAAATAATAAAATCCTTGTCATTACTTCGTGACCTCTTTTGCTAAAAAAAATATACTTTAAACAATGACATTGGCTCTAAACTAGGTTCATATAGAGCGTACTTATATAAAGAAACTATCACTTTATACAACTATACGTTAGAAACTTTTCGACCTAGAGTGTACACAAATAAAAAAAAAAGCGTTTGAAGAAGTACCGAAAACAAAAACTTCAAGGCAGTAATGAATTATTTCTACTGCTTAACGGTTAATCAGCGACTAGTTTAACTACCAATTTATGGAATTTAACAAAATTCGATTTTTTGAGTAATCTGAACTGGTTTCCCGCTTTACCTTAAATTTTAACGTATTGGAAGGACTTTCTTACCAAGCCATAATTGCTCTGGGCCTCTTTGAGATGAGTCAGAGCATCTTCGTATCTTGCCAACAGGTAATGGTGGACTGCCATGTAATATAGCCATGAGGTGGACCTACCTACGAGTGAAAGCTCTTGAGCAAGAGCTATTCCTGCAAACTTGGAAGAATGAAAAATTATCAAGCTGGTTGAGCTAGATAATGCCATTTATTTTTCAGCCCCTCGACCCTACACGGAGAGAATTTTTAAGTAATTTTTACTGTGAAATCACAGTAACTCGGTGACAAATGTGCAATTCTTCAGGTTTTTGGGAAATAAATTATCAATTTTCATGGAAATGAATCAAAATTTACTTTTGCGTGACAGAAATTTAAAATATTTTCCAGAATTTTTACTGAAATTAATAGTAAAATTTCATGAAACGTAAAGATTACGACAATAAGTTAAAAAAGTGCTAATATAAATGAAATTTTTCAGTGGAACATTGAGAAATTTGCGTGTTTTCCATAAAAATTTAAAAAAGGAAGCCGAAATTTTCCGTGCGTCCACCGGAATTTTACGTTCTTTATAGTAAAATCAGTTAGGGCTAGGTCGCCTGACCGCACGCGTGAGCTCTGTGTGCGAGCGTGCGTATACGTGAACGCAAGCTGTAGAGTGCGCTTGTGTATGACGCAGATGACGAGACGACGACGCCGACCCGCGTTGCTTAGCAACAGCGGTACCGCGCATGCGCATTATAGTACGAAGCATGGGCCAAGAAAGCCTCGTGGTCTCGTGCAGTCTAACGTGTTCTACGCAGTTCTACGCAAGAAAACAAAGAAGCGTGAAAAGAAACTTCGATAAAGGACGTCTACAATGGTACGGAAAGATGATATGCTAAAATAAGTAGCAATCAAGAACACAAATGTTCAGAAACGCGTATATAGAGTATTTATTTAATCATAGGGAATTAATTTTTCGCTAGGGATTTTAGAAATTTCAAGTTTGTCCAAGTTATTTTTACTGTAGAAACTTGGAATTTTTGAGGCAGCCCATTGTTAAAATTCTACATGAGAATGTGTCAGAATTTTTACTGAAAGAAATGTAAAAAATTATGCTACTTGCTTAAATTTTTACATGAATGAAAGCAAAATATTAAAAGCTAGTGTCAATTTTTGACTATGTGCACATTTGTCACCGGTTTCAAATTTTTAATGTAATTTTTACGGAGATTTCACCGTAAAAAATACTTAAAAATTCTCTCCGTGTAGATGATTGTATCATCGTTTGGCACATGGTCAACTTTCATCCCGTCTACGCTATAGATATCTTTTTTTAAGCAACGCTCATGGCGGCCCAATTAATCGAATTGCTTACGTCGAACAAATCGAGCCTCAAAAGAAATACTGCCAGTATCAAGTAAAGTCGATTTTCGGGACAGGGAATCGTGGTCCATGCCAAAGGCTCATTTTCCAAACACTCCATGTGAACCGTATCGCGATGCTGATCCAGCAAACAGTCCTCCGCGACGCGAATCGTCAGATCGACTCCTGAATATATGCAAAAATCATTCGAGCTCAGGGGTACAACAAATTCGAAAGTTTGATATTTTTGTTTTGACCTGGAAAAAATTCAGTGCGGAGGAAGAAAAGATGCAACGTGCCCCAAGCTTCGGCAAAGCGAGGGTACAGTTGTGTCGTTGCTCTGAAAAAAATCTCAGCTGCCGAATAGTTTTGCTTCTCGGCCAGCAACACTCCGTACAGCAACAATCTACATGGAAAATGTAAATCACCTTTGAAAATATGGTTTTTTTTGGCCTCGTGGATGTTGAGTGACTTTTTGGAGAATTTGAATGAATTATCGGTACTGCTAGTTTTTGGGTGCCTTGCAGGAGCCAGTTTATTGTGGCAACGATAAAGGAGTTTTGAAATATAATCTTATAATTGATTACGAGAATGATTATAAACAATATTTACAATCTATGTTTTCGTAAAGAATGATATTCATTTAGAGTAATTTACTATGAGTATTTATTGCGATTAGCAATTGTTTGTTTCGGACGAAGCATCTTTTCAATTATCGACTGAATTGTTTTTTAATAACTTTTATTTTTTTCGTCCTCATTACCGTGCGTCGAGACTGGGGAATGGATATATATTGAGAGCTTGCACATAGTTTAAATTTTCGAAAAGATCGACTTTTGGGTTTCGACGGATTCTCGAAATATAATATTTGGGAAATATTCGCTGACAATTTCAAGACGATTCGTTCGAAATTGAGGGAGTAATTGGGGTTTATAGGTACGTTCCGCGAACCGGCGAACTTTAAACGCGAAGTTCTCAAAATATTTTGCGAAATTCGAATTTTTTCTTGCCGATTCTTTAACGAAATTTTCAAAATAGGTGACACATTTTACAAACTCCTTTCACATATCAAAAAGCAGTGCTCGAAGGAAGGATTTTTTTTCGATGCATAGTTTTCTTTTATCAACGAAAATGGAACATAAAGCCCGTGGAACTTTAGTTTATTTCTCAAAAACCGTGGGACTTTTACTAAATTGAAATTCCAGTAGGACATGATCTGACGTATCGACAGTTACAGGATTATCCATTTATAACAGGGCATCCTGTATATTTAGGTAATTTAAGTAAATCAATATTTACTTAAATATTAAAAACTTAACTTAAAAACTCAAAAACTTAACAGTAGGCAATTTAAGTAAATCAATATATTTATCATCAATATCAATCAAATATCAATTGATGATTTACTTAAATTGATAATGATATAAATATATATAAATATATATATATATATATATATATATATATATATAATATAATAAAATAAAATATATATATATTTTTTATATATATATATAAATAATATATTATATATATATATAAAATAAATATAAATATATATATATATACACACTTAAATTGAAGGAATTCATTTCCAAAAAGAAAATTTACTAACGCAAGCTTATGACGACTGTCCAAAAGTACAGCTTCCCTACAGCATTGCAAAGATCTTTCGTCATCGCCAACTTTTTTCGAAAAAATTGCATACGTTAGCCAAGCTTCGGGATCATTGCGTTTTCTGGCTATCAGCTTTAGGACAGAAAAGTAGAATGAAGAATTAAAAAGTGAAAACCTAGGCATTTTCAACTGAGCTAGACATCAGTCACCTGGGAAAAATTTCGTACGATAAATAAGCATGCATCCATGTAATAGAAATTCGACTGAAATCAGCAATTAAATATTTTGCTCACGTCAGTGTAAATATTTGTCGCCTGCTGAACATTTCCCAGCTCATAATTTTCTTCGGCGCAATAACAGGCATTGTTGGTCCTAAGATATTGTTCATTCCCACGGCAATTATCATCGTCACTGTTGAGAGCAACGTGCATTTGTTCCACCAGATAGGCGTAAACGTTCGCCACAAAATTCTGTCAATTGGCGTATCGCAAAATAAATCACCGTGATCCATTAGCTATTGTATTTGGAATTCGGATCGTGCCAGTTCTCGAACCTGACTCTCTTCGGAGTCCCAAGTGCAGGAATGCGTCTTGAACTTTTGATCCAAAAGTCGAACGACCTTTTTCTTCAAGCTGGTTCGAATGGACACGTAGATTCCGTTGTCGTACAAGTATTGGGTGAATCGATCGATTTCGTCCTTGATCAATTATTTCCAAACGCGTTAGAAACGTTCAGACTGGGGAAAAAAATTGGAGTAAAATTCTTACAATTACCGGAATGTAAAAATATTTTGTTCCAGGGTCTTCTCCAGTTTGGGAAATACCGGGTGAAGCAATTTTGGCTGTTTCGTCTTCTTCATTGAAGTCCTGCACATGAGATCAGTTTAGAAATTGGAGCAACACGTTGCTTATTGCAAGAGATTGCAATCAATCGCGAACCGAATTCGAATAGAGTGTGACATATTACTCTATAACTTTCGACGATAGTTTGCACCAATTCTCTGACGCAACGAGTGTATTGTTCCTCGGCAAGATCTCCGGTGTAAGGATACGGAGGTAGTTTGTCCGGTGGGCCGAGTAATTCGGCCAAATTGCATTCAAAGTCTTCGATCTTACGAGACGGTGAAAAAGCTTCGTGCACCTCGAATTGTAGCACGACAAAAACGGGCTCGCCAAATTCGTTATTAAGGGGGATGCACGAGAGTGGCTCGGATGGCATAGAAGCTAAATTTATCTGAATCGCGATCAAATGGGAACGATATAGTACGCGGGGGCGTAGGAAGAGACATTAAAAGGTATATTAAAAATGATCCTCACGGACGAGCCCTTAGCACCAAGCTTTCCCTTTCTCTCTCGGGATTTGCTTTCAGCTATCGTGTCGTCGAACAAAATTTTATCGAGGCCTGTCTTCTCCATCATTTCCGTCGTACTCAGGGTGTACAATTGAGCCACCGTTCGCGTCTGCGTCCCTGTGACCGACGGAAATGAGAATCGACGTACAGATTTAGCGATTGATATATTTACTCACTTCCGGGATACAAGAGCTCCGAAACGTCGGCGTAGCATTGATATATTTGAGTCCTCGAGTCGATCAGCTTGGGCTTGACAGCCTCCGAAATGTTGGACAATGTTTTGAATTGAAATGGCCAGTGGCCGTACCTCGGGGAAAAAAATAGCCGTATGTATAAAAAGCAAAAAGAAATAATCGTCTCACATGTAGCAATTAGAAGTTCTTCTTGATCTTCTTTATTTTAGTTTTATTATCTTAAAATTCTTTGCAGCTTTTGGCTATAAATTTATAGTGAGGATTCTTAAAAATGTTTCAGAGATTTTCGGAGCCTCAATGTGCAAAAAGAAATACGGCGATGGGAAGAAATTTTATTTACGTTGCATTCCAATCATGCAAACATCAATACCATTAGCAATTTTCATAGACCTTTTAAGAAAATGGCATTTAGGCATTAGACGTTGTTTTTAAGATCTTTACAGAAAGGCTGAATTTTCAAAAATAGATATTTCGTATAGAGCAATGCCAAGTGTAGAGCTATGAAACCGGAATTTCCCTATAGATGGTGCTAGCCATCAGTTTACGGACCGTAAGACTGTAGAGATTTTGTTCTGTGTGGCTCTCTACTCCTGTAGTTGTTTGTCCGCGGCTTGTCCAGTCTGTAAAGTCGGTAAGGTAGGAAGAGGCAGGAAAAGATTGTGCGTTTCGTCTCGGGTACAGTGACAGACTCATCAGTAGGGCTGTGTCACTGCACCCTGCCCTAGACGCGCTGGGTGTTAGGATCTAGGGGAAAGACGGTTGTATATATTGTAACGCATGCCCCTGCGACCGCTTGTGAGAAACGCTGGAACGATGTGTAAGCCAAGCCGCGTAGCGGTGAGATGGTGGAACTAGCAGGACCGCCACAGTAGCCCCCCAGTGACAGCGTTGGGAAGTATGCTGGAGGAGGAGTGTGCGGATGAGGCGTTCTCGAAGCTTGAGCGTATTATGCCGTGTTAGTGAGGCCATTTGAGTACATATGTACCGACATGCCCTCACGTGTTGGCAGCTCGTTAGCTGAGTGTGTGCCTGGGACCCCATTGGTTGTTGCCGTGTGTGTGAGCTGTGAGCGTCGTGGCCGTGCGTGTGTGTGAGCGTGCGTGCGTCGTTTCTGTTGGCTGGCTCGTTGATTGGCTCGTACGGTTAAGTGTTGTCTGACTCCATTTGTTTCGACGTTGCGTGTTCGTATCACGTCGGGGTCACCAATGTAGAGATTTTGTTCTGTGTGGCTCTCTACTCCTGTAGTTGTTTGTCCGCGGCTTGTCCAGTCTGTAAAGTCGGTAAGGTAGGAAGAGGCAGGAAAAGATTGTGCGTTTCGTCTCGGGTACAGTGACAGACTCATCAGTAGGGCTGTGTCACTGCACCCTGCCCTAGACGCGCTGGGTGTTAGGATCTAGGGGAAAGACGGTTGTATATATTGTAACGCATGCCCCTGCGACCGCTTGTGAGAAACGCTGGAACGATGTGTAAGCCAAGCCGCGTAGCGGTGAGATGGTGGAACTAGCAGGACCGCCACAAGACCGCTTCTGCAGCGCCATCATCTCCCTCTACAGCTGACGAAGATTTTCAACACACAACCCAAGTTCCCTATACCGGTATATTTTTCTATAACCTTAAACTTGTCGAGTTTTGTGCCTACGAACTACGATTTGCGGACAGCATTGGTTTTCTGTTATCATTTGAAAAAAGAACTGCTGCAGAATCGCATCGAATGCTTGTCGAAGCTTACGGTGAACATGCTCTTGGTAAAAGTGTTTCGAGTTGTTCAAAGTCGTGATTTTGACGTGAGAAACGAAGAGCGTGGGAAACCAGCGAAAAAGTTCGCAGACAACGAATTGCAAGCCTCATTGGATAAATATGATACTCAAAGTCAACAAAAACTCGCGGATCAATTGAATGTGACGCAGAAAGCCATCTCTATTCGTTTTTATCATTTTCAAACAACACACGTGTAATGTTTACAAAAAAAGTCCGGTTTCATACTTCTAAACCTGGTATATAGTAATTCGATAATGAATATTATTGAGGGTAATTGGTTCAAAGTGTTTGATCGATCACTCACTGTTGAATAATTGAATTAGAAAGAATTGTATAATTCAACAATTCCTTACTTGTTGAGTTGGTCTTTCATGGCTTCTTGGCCGGAAGGAAAGAGTACGTGACGGCTCATGTAATTCCACTCGATCCTAGAATTGTCCTTTTCGACTTTGCTCTAAATGCGAAGAGAAAATTTCGATAAAGTAATAAATCTAGAAAAAAAAACTTACATATTCAGTTGCAAAAAGTTGGATCATTATTTCCGGAATGTTTTTTTGTACCTGGAGATCGACATTCTTCAAAGGATTCTTTGCATTCCCATAGTGGCAGTCGATTTTGTACTTCGACAATCGACCACGACCCTCCAATTTGCTCAAACTTCTCCATCGTTTGGTTAGCTCAACGTCGCGATACTTCGAATACTTTCCACCCTCAAAAATCACAGTCTCAACTGACTGAAACGAAAAATGACAAGTTCGAAATTTATTCCACGTTTGAAATTTAATCTATCGATTTTGGTTGTTTCGAACCTCATCTGTGTGGATTATCGTTGCCGCCTTGTATTCCAAGCCCTCGGTGAACGAAGCCGGTGGGTTGTGAATGCTTTCCACGGTGATCACGAGATAATTGACTCGCGATTCGGGTGGCAAAAAATCCGGTTCCTCCTGAGTCAGGGAGACTGTCAAGACCGGCAGATTCAACCAGGATGAGCCTGCGCTCGTGGACTGTTTGGGCTCTTCGAGCACGAGTCTTTCGACAACATTCTTTTCACCTGGTTGTGAATTTAGTGATGCAACATTATTGAATTCGTCCTGAGATTTTCAATTCTTAGTTTCACAGTTATCGTCAATCACCCAAGATAATTGGTATGATGTCGACGTTGCATACTCCAATTACTTTTCTCTCTTTGTTCGAATCACTGGATTTCCTCGCCGATTTCTTTTTATCCCTTTTTTTGCCGTCCCCGGCGGCTGAGGACGTTAGCCCGAGTACCTCGTCGCCGTCGTGCTCGATAACTTCGACTGCAAAAATATGCGATGGAATTCCGTAATTTTCAATTATTTAAAAAAAATAAGCACTTTCATTGAAAAATAACTGTCTCTTTTTTTCGTAACGCGCGGCGAAGTAAAATTTCAGAATTCAGACGGGATACCTCTGTGACTGGTCAAAACATCGTTTTTTGCATTTTTTCAAAGTATACATATTCAACAATATGTGAAAATAATTTCGATTTAAAATATTGAAAATTGACCGAATTGCGGACGATTTTTAGAACTCTAGCTATAGGTGTCCGATTTTCAATTTTAAAACACCACAATGTCCGTAATTGCGATAGCTATCGTTGTACGTAGCCGATTTTATTTTGTTTTGAAATGTAGTATTTTTCGAGCCGCCGAATATAAGTAAAAGTTTCGCCAAAATTACACTTTTTTTAACACTCGCGATTTTGTGATTTTTATTCGAAAAACAGCTACACCCAACGACAACAAGAATACATTTATGTAGATTGTAAAACTTCTTTATTTTTACAATCTTCTATTCAACTTGACTTTCTGTGAGATGCAGAACGGAAAATCGATATTTCACGCACTTCCCGACTACTTGGAGCTCGGAAATTTTGCAAACATGCATCTAAAAGATAACGATGCATGATTCAACGTAACAAAAAAAATTGCCAGAAGACTTTCAACTTTTCATATAAAAATTAGCCATATCTAATGATCCATATAAAATCTCACTGACATACAAACAAATTCGTAGCCGACTGTGTTTGCATGTGAAGAGTTTATATGCAGCAATTAGTCGGAAGTTCAATCCCGATTAGTCTTTGTTATTTTTTTACAAGCATTCCATATTCCTAACGTACAAACTCGTGATGTAGTAAACTACTAGTAGTAACCAGTAAAATAAATTCAAGACTAAAAAGTAGAAAATAATTCATATGCAGAAAAAATATTTAAGAAAAACAAGCTTTTATTTAATCTAAAATGTACTAAATTTTTTAATGTACTAAAAAGTAGAAAATACTTTTTTTACCAAGTCACCTATATTATAAACGAAAGCTTGGGACGCTCAAAATTTAGAAATTTAAACTTTAACTTATATTAATCCGTGAACATATAAACTGTATTTAATTTACTGTGAAACAACCATAGATTTCGTAAACAAAAATCCTGAAACTGAGTATGAACGTGTGATAACAATTTCTCTAATTATTATTGTGCTAAATTAAGTAAGGTTAATAAAACTGAATTGATCAAATTTATTAAACATTACAAAAGTTGGGTGCCCCATGCCGTTTTATATAGTCACATAGAGGTGACTTGGTGAAATAATATTTTCTACTTTTTAGTACATTAAAAAAGACCTTGTGTCAAAAAAAAATTTACATGTCAATTTCATATTTTAGGCCAACTATCGTCTATTTATTGTTGGACCACATTTTTTATACAGAGGCTCTAATACCTCAATAACTTAGTGAATTTTTAATTTGAATGTTTAATTTTTCTAAATAAAATTGACACTAAATAAGTTCGATGTATGCTTAATGACATACTTTTTTGCCAAATCCCAAATAAAAAATGCAGTAGACAAAGAAAATTCGTAAAAACGACCTTGTTCAGCCCGTCCTAGTGGTGTCCTCCGGGTGGAAATTATAATGATTATTTCGAATATCAAACCTATGAGAGGAGCGGAGACGACGGCTTCGATATCAGCTCGATCGGTAACGTCGATACGAAGCTCCGTGAAAAAATCGATCCGCTGGATCATCGGCGGGTCTCGAAAATCGGGCTCGATCATCCGAGGATCGCTCTCTCCTATGAGAGCCCCGTCATGATAAACAAGAATCCCGATAGTCACGTTTTCTCGTTTGACCTTAAGATTATCCAAAATTAGAGCATTGAAATACTCACGAAACAGAAATATCAATCTATAAATGCAAATACATGGAATCGAAAAAATGAAAATCCTACTCACCAAGTTCTCGATCGAATTAATAATTACGCGAATAATTCGCTCCATTGGACTGAAGCTCACTGGGATACGAAGTGGAAAAAGACGTTTTTTTTATCCTTGTTCGTCCACTTTATTCAGTACGACTCTGCTCTACAATAAATATTTTACAATGATCGCGTTTTGAATAACCGTCGAATGTTCGATCGCCCCGAGAATTTCCGTCTCTCTCAATGTTTCTCGTCTCAACCACAAATCGCTTACGTATATATATCTACAGGATAATTTATTCTTTTTTTTCTTTGATCGAATTATTCATTTGTTACCTAGACTCTAAATACGCGACTCGTATACGAGCGTTTTTTTTTTACGAAGTATAAACAGATGGCGCGGTACACGTTACTTCCGCCGCCTGCGTTGAAGACCAGTGAGGAGCAGTTTAAAAAAATCCTCCTCCCGACTGCTAAAAATGTTTGTGCGATTTCAGTTAGTAGCGATTCCCATTATTGATCAATGTATATACCGGGCGAGGCAACGACTATCAGCAGTAGAAATATTTTCTAACCTATCAGGCCTAGGAGAATACTTTTCGCCAAAGTTGCGTAGTTCAAAGGGGATCATTGAGTGGTGGCTACGAGGTTCATCCAGGTGGAGGCGTTTCAAAGATCTCAAGGTCACCGCTATTTTTTTCAACATGACCACTATTTTTTCCAGAATTACATCAAGGACTTAAAAATCGGTTCACACACCAACTTTCAAGATGATCGATCAAGATTTAGTGCAAAAAAATGGATAAAAAAGGCGTTTCAATGTTTTTAGCATTGAATCGATTAAGAAATCGGCAGACCCACTTACTCCTATAAAAGGTGCTTAAAGTGATGGCCACCACTTTCAATGCACGCTTGCAATCTCATTCGCATTATTTGTATTGTCTTATTAATCTCGTCCGTCTGTATTAACGAGCACAACGACGGTGGTCGTTGTGCTCGGACGCGATTAATAAGACAATCCAATCAATGCGAATGAGATTGGAAGCGTGTGTTGAAAATGGTGGCTATCACTTCCAGCCTCTTTTATAGGAGTAAGTGTTTGCACTGTTTTTTTTATCCATTCTAGGCGAAAAACGTTGAAATTTCTTTTTTATCGATATTTTATACTAAATCATGATCGATCAACTTGAAATTTGATGTGTGAACTTATTTTTAGTCCTTCGATAAAGTTCCGAATAAAATAGTTGTCCCATTGAATAAAACGAAGGTGACCTTGAAATCTCCAGAGCGTTTCCACCTGGATGAACCTCGTAGTCACCACTCAATAACCTCCTTCGAACTATACAGCTTTGGTGAGTAAAGTTTTCTCCTAAGTTGGATAGGTTAGAAAATATTTCTACTGCGAATAGTTTCCTCACCCGCCATATATATTATATATATATATCATTAGTAAATGCGAGGAGCGTCGCGATCCCGACACTCGTTCATGTATTGTCATGGCCAAGCTATAATATTTCGACGATAAGTATATTAATCCGCAAATGAATGAATGTTCCTCGCTCTTCTTCCTCTTCGACATTCATGACAAATGGATATTGACGTGTGATTCGTTTTGTTTTTTTTCCCAATGTTTACTCGCGTTTTATATATAATGTATTTTGTACAAACATTTTCTAAGTTATTTCTTCTACTGGACAAAATTCATTGTATGCCTCGTGTTTCGAGGTATTCGCGTTAATCGCGACTCGCGAGGATGCACGACCGAGTGAGCAAGAAAAATGCACGTAAAGCTCGTCTCGACGGGTATTAATTAGTCGTTGAGTTATTCAAGCTTCGCCGACCGAATTCTCCGTGTAAACCGAGAAGAAATACCGCCACATGTCAAGTTTGAGTTTAAGGGAGGAGATACCTTTAGTCGAGGAAAAAATTTGCTAATTTTCGTGATCTTTTTAAAGGACTCGTTTTTTCACCATTTTTGAGACTTAGGGTATATTTTATTACTACTTTTGGCTGTCGCATGGTATTTTTTGAAATTCTGATGAAATTTGGTTTAAATCTTCCTAACCTTATTGTCTCAAAAATGATCCCAATTTTTTTGGTAAACAAAAAAAGTAATTTTTATTGCAAAATGTAGCCATTTTGTTCGGAAAACACAATCTTTTTGTTTCAAAGCGTGCCATTCAATAGATTTTCAACGTTTCTCATTTTGCCTTGGTTCATATTCTACGTACGAGTGTTAAACGCTACGTGTCACGCCATCTGACAACATCCGCCGTAACCCGTTTCGAAGATTTGTAAAAAAAATACCATGTAACAGCCAAAAGTAATAACAAAACATATTCTAAGTCTCAAAAACGGTGAAGAAATCTCTCCGTTTAAAAAAATATCATGAAAATCAGTCATTTTTCCTTGCCTAAATAGTTCAAGTATCACAAATTGTTGGATCGAGGGTGGCCGTCCGTCGAACTGCGCCATCTATGAAAGCAGCGTTGCTGGAAACTTGTCGGTTGAAGCAACAACTAATTATTTAAATGCAGCATCAGTGGACGACATAAAATGAACATAATGGTGTGTATCATGAAAAGCGAACGCTTAGAATCACTCGGTAACATGGTGACTTTCCTCCCCTTCTTCAAACATTAATCATCGCCATGTATCGAAATTCGCACGCGATTTTTTATTCCTTAATTTGGAGCACATTCCCGGCCGATAAGATCAGCGGTCTCGCTGATTTCCGCACGGATGAAAAAGTAAAGCGTGACAGGTGCGCTCGACGATTGAATTTTCTGCAGTTCCGGATACGATCTTTAGGCCTGTCCGGGCGGTTGTAACTTTCGCTGCTCGAAAAGGCAACCGGAAGTTCGACGTGGCTTTCTTTCTCTCTCTCTCTCTCTCGCTCTCTCTCCCTCACTCTGCTCTCATAAATGATCACTAAACTATGGAAAACCGGATTGACAAGTACCGAAAACGAGTACAAACGAGGTGCACATTTTTTTCACTCAGATGGCGCAGCTTTTGGTCGCCATGGCGCGTCGATTTGGCGAATACCTTCGAATACAGAGAAAACATTTCGCGTTTACAGAGTAACAAGCTTTCTGGGCGATACTAATTTCCTTCCGATGCCACGATATACGACGACAGTGTTACAAAAAACTTTATTTTCCCTTACCGCTCGTTCGACTCTACGCACGGTGATATTCATTACGTTTTATTTTTCCATGAAAAAGATTGGTCGAAGGGCTCGCCCGGGAATAGTCGTTTCGTTCGAACGAGCGAAGAGGGCGCGCACGATGGAGAAAACGATGGAAAGATGAACTATCGAACATGCCCGGAGTCTCGTGAGCAAACGCGATATCGGACTCGTTGATCAATTACGGGCATTACCGTTAATGATTTTCTGCACAATTACTATTGTTTTTAGCCCCCCTCCTCCATCTCCATTCCTCGCGTGTATCGCACTGAGTGAATTCTCGGAGAAGCGGAGCTCAGACTTCTTCTCGCTTTCTTCTTTCCTTCACCTAAGCTATACAGTTAATGGTTCTACGTAATTACGACGATCGCATATGGTTTTTTTTTAATTTGTTTTCGTTCACGTCTTCTCACTCGAAGTGACACGTTGACTTCTCTTCTTCAATTCTGCCCTTTCTTTTCGCTCTTCGTTCCAATGACATTTCGTAACCTATGCTCCTCTTGTTAGTTTGTTAATGCCCGAACTCTGACATCAGAGACCTAACTTTTTTTTCGTGGAGAATTTGCGCTTCTCTCGCGCGTCGTACAAAAAAAGAAATCGTTGTCTTGTCGCGTTATCTTCTTTCGTGGGTCAATAGCGCTTTGTGCGCTCTCCTGACGAGGAAACTTTTCGCCGTCGCGTTTTTCGGCGCGAAACGATGGATGGAACATTTTATTGGATTTGTTGCGCGATAAATATCGATTATGATACGATTTTAATCACGATGGAAGATGGGCTCGACTTTCCTTTAGCTGTATACGCATATTTCCGGGCAAAGAAGATTGTGAATGGAAAGAAAAAAGAAAAATACGAGGAAGCTGTGACGATAGTACAAACAAATCGCAATTTAGCTCTCGTATATTTAAGAATAAATGAATATTTGAATTTCTTTATATACGTCGACGTGGAATGGTACCAAAAATGAAAAGAAATAATTATTTATACATATTTAAGAGCCAATTTTTCATGTTTGTTTTTAATGTCATCAAAAATGTAGATAACTATATGATAAATAAATAAAGTATAATCAAGTGTATAAGTATATAATAAATAAATAAATAAATAAATAAATAGATAAAACAGAAATAAAAATTGGCAAAGACTGACATAGACTGTTTTTATTTTTAGTGCCATTCGACTTAGGATTATATTATGGCGTTAAGCTACTGTAAAAATGTCCCCCTTTAAAACTGATTTTCCACCGATAAAAAAACGTGTGTCTTATATTTCGATGAAGAAAAACATATCCAAAAATGAACGAAATCAGAGGGTGACACCGGAAACGGTTTCCTTGTTAGCTAATGTAGATACAAATAAATGTTCAAACGATTTCTCAATCTCCCTTATTCCTTCAAAATGAATTTTTTTAAACAGCCTTGATTTTCGGATGGTCGCAGTAGCCTAACCCCTTAACGAGATAACAAAAAAGGCAATTACTTTCACGAATTGAATAATAATTTGTTCTTTTCCCGTTCGTTCTAAAATACGTATTCTGGCGCTCAGTCATCCCGACCGAAAGACAAAAGATATTCTTTGCGATCCGACAGGGTGGAAAAGTTTCCTCAACCACGAGCAACGAGCGCCTATGTGCCTGTGTTTATCGATTGACCCATCTCTTGACAGCCTCGGCCCAATTCGCCTCGCCGTCCTCCTCCTTCTCGCCCTCGGCCTCCTCTCGCTCGCCGCGTTCTCGCTCCTGTTCGCTCGAGGGTGTCGCCGAGGGTGTTTGAGAAACACTCGCGTTTCGCGCCCTCAGCTCGGCGAGAAAATCGTTTTCCTGCTGATAGCGACGCTGGAGCTCCTCTCGCCAGGAATTTCCGCCCCCGCTACTGTCATCACCGTCCTCGCCGGCTTCGAAATCTGAAGGCACAAGAACACCATGAAGACTCACTATCGGCTGGCTTTTTTTTCATTCATCATTTTCGATACTCCAATTGTATGCCGAATGGATTTTTCTTTCCACGTGGTAACTCGCGTTTATCTTAGCGACGGAAATATGCGACTTTTAGAGAAATAAATATCAGTGCGAATGTTGAATCTGAAGACTCTAGAATGGTGAGAAGGCTGGGGGGGTGTGTTTGTACACTGAGAGAAAAATTCGAAGGTTCCGGTGTGTATTTTTCGTTTGGCAATTATTGTTGATACGAACGAAATATATAGGTACATGTTTGGATGTATATACGGTAAATTTGTTTGTTGCAACGGAGTTAATCTTTCGCTCGACTTTGCTCTCAGCGAAAAGTGTGTGTGAGTTTGTTCGGGAGAGAAAATAAACTTCTACGTCTATGTAGCTATTGCAACTGCCATTATAGATGAAATAAATTTATCGAGGCAAGAGAATTTTTTCAAAGACATTTTCCACGGAGTTGTATGGTGCTAGAGCTAAATATTGTACGTACATAATTACAGTGCCAGGACAGAATTTCGCCTATCGTAAAGAACCGCGCTCGAGTACTATACGAAAGTTGTGAGTGTGATTTAATGTAAATCTTATTTTATCTCGAATGCGACGGCAAATTATGGACGGATATGTAAATATTAGGGTGTATGGACGCTTTCAATCAACACTATTAGGTATAACACGGATTCGTGCGAATTTTGAGCTCTCCGATTCCGGACTGAGCGGGAGTGCTCAATTTTTTCACCATTTGAACTACACGGAAAATTCGCTCCTCACCGTCAAACTGGAATAACTCAATAACGAATTGATATTTATTGAACCTAATTCGCTATTTTTGTGGGTGAACCGCTATCGTTAAATAGATTTTCTAAAAAGCTCGATATCATTATTCATTTACAAATGTCAGCCATTTGAGAAATGCATGTATGCCTGTCAAAAATCAAAAAGGCCTTTTTAGAATATCTGTCATTCGTGTAAAAACGATATCCAAATTTTGAAAAAAACTTTTGCAGGGGTCGGCTACTGTGCACATTTGTAAAAATCAATAGTCGCTTAAGGAAACTCAGATTGAAGAAGCGTTTTTTTCGAAACTGTTTTTCAAAACCACGTACACGATTTCTCAACATCTAATGGATGGATTGACTTGAAATTTGGTACACTCATTTAGCGTAATAGTAATTTAGTCTTGTACGACGTGTTGCATTTTAACATTTTTCCCCATTAGTTATTAACAATAATGATGTAATTTTTCCTCGAAAAATCGAAACAAAACATATTTTTCTAAAGATTAAAAGGCGATAACAAAAAAATGTTTAAAAAACTGATTTTTCAGTTTCAGATGAACCGAATGGCCAAAATCAAGTACACCATTGAGTGCCTCACGTTCAAACGTCCTTCACGAGATTGATTGCATCTTTTTAAATTATAAATATTTTTAAATGAAATTTGGCACGCAACCTAGTTAATGTACATAAAAATAAACGTCCTGACAATTTCTCAATCGTGTCACTTATCCCTTCAAATTTTTTTTTCTAACTAACCCTCACTTTCCGTGTAAATCAAACGGGGTAAAAAAATTGTCAAGTTCTACCCTTCGGACTTGATTGAGCGAGGTCAATGTGGCATGATTTTTCTCGTCACACCCTAATATCCATATATATATGTAATATATTTATATTTAAAGAAGGCGAACAATAACGACGACAAAATTTTTAGCGTTACCTTGAGTCTATGGAATCGGTATATATACATTATCGTAGCTAAAAAAATCGAAAAAAAAGTGTCCGTCCATCTCCGAGCAGTGAATCGTACAGTACGTAGCAGCGCAGAATTCCGTTCGTTTCTTCGAAAGAAAGATCACTTTTTATCAAAGCCTCTTCGCCGTGGCTCGATTCTTTCGTTTGTTTTTGCATTTGTCTTTTCACGAGATCGGTATACACCTGGAAATAAGGATTTCTCGGCGAGGCACTTACCAAGGGGTTTTCTGATGTTATGACGCCCGGAGTTGTGAGAGTGTTCCTCCTGGTCGGAGTCTGCAAGGTACCAGGGCACATTCACAGACGGTGCATCACACACATTCCACAACACGTCTAGAGTGTTATTTGTATTTCTTTTTCTTTTTGTTGTTGCAGTTTATCGTTGTTTTTAGTTTTATTTTTTCTCTTTCTCTCTCTGTATAATAACGATAAAGTCCAGTCGAAAGTGTTTAATTTGCCTGAATGAACGAAAGCAAAAAATCAAAACATCTGTCGAGTCGTAGGGTCGATTTTTCGTTGCTGGCTCGGATTTATCGCGTCGATATATTTTTGTAAAAGTCTCAATGTTGTGACGTGAAATCTAGCAGCTCTATCTTTTTCGTCAAATGAGGAAGGTTATTAGTACGATACTTAAATCTGCAACTGCCAATTGATACATGTTAGTAGATACATAACAAAAAGCATATATACATATATTTGTGTCTATGTAGACCCACTACCGGCGGAAAACATTATTACACTTTACGAACTTTCCATTGAGCCGCAAAGTTGCGAATTTCGACCAGGCGCCGAGTTGGAGGCTCTATTCGAATGACGAAGAAAAGGCTCATTACGATGCGTTTTCTTTGTCATTCTTGACTACTTTTTTTGCTCACTGGGTAATCATGAACAGGGTTGCTTTTTGCCATTTCTTTCTGCTTTTCACAACTCGCGTGCCACCTTTTGGAAAATGGGAATAGGCATTTTTTCTAAGAGCGAAAGGAACCAGCTTCACCTCCAACTTGTGTGTACAATTATTTTAGTTTTTTTTCCCCGCAAGCCTATTTAGCTATTTGTGAAATAGGGGAGCTTTAAAAAATATCCTGCAACTTGGGAACTTCGGAGTTTGGAGGCGTTAGGCTACTGTGAAAACTTCAAAAAATCGTTCGTCGTTTGATGCAGCTCAAATTGAAGAGGAAGGTCCAACGTATGGTGCAGAAATTGCAGATTGGAGGTAAACTTATGCTAGCAAAACTTTAATCGCGCTTTCCTCGAAATTATATTTTTTAAAACGGTGTACTCGATTTCTCGATATCCAACGAACGAATTGACCTGAAATTTGGTACACTTATTCAGTGTAACAGTAGTTTAGTCTTGACCGATGTTTTTCTTCTTAACATTTTTTCTTCGTTATTTATCAACGATAATGTCATTTTTTCTTGAAAAATCGACAAAAGAAATTCGAACTTTTTGGTTTGGGTACTGGAACAGGATAACAAACAAAAAAGTTCGATCAAGTCTTAGCCAATATTATCTATTTTAAGAAAAAAAAAAAAAAACTTTTTTTGTTTCAGATCAAGGAGGTGGCCAAAATCAAGTACGCCATTGAACTCCTCACGCTCAAAGGTTCTTCACGAGATTGTTCATACCTTTTTAAATTATTAATACTTTTTTTGAAATTTGGTACACAACTTTCTTAACCCTACGTTGACACACTGTTGACATATTATGCTCACTTTCCCACAATAAAAAGTTTTCGATAACTTTTTACAATTCAATTTTATACTTTCCGAATTCTAATTATGCAGACACATTAAGAAATGTTTAAAGTGTATACCGGATTTTTTCAATAAAAGCCAACCGAAGGGTCGTTCAGGGCAGGTGGACGAAGTACTCTCTGCGTCAAACTGACGCAGTGTGTGAAAATCGTGGCCAAGTATAAGTGTGTCAAGGAAGGGTCAATGTACATGGAAACAAACGCCCAAACGATTTTTCAATCATCTTACTTATTCCCTCAAAATTACTTTTTAAATTAATTTTGAAATTAATTAATAAAAATTAATTTAAAAAAGTAATTAATAAAAATGATTTTTTTAACCCTGATTTTTGCGTCGCCACAGTAGCCTAACCCCTTAAACAAACGGTCTCGTAAAGATGTTTGCTCAAGAAAAAAAAATTAAACACTGAGTTTGAAAAAATGTATATTTTGTATACTTTGTTTTCACGACTGGTCGAAAAATGGCGAAAAGTGTATGCATACTTTCCGCCTGTGGTGTACGTCCGTGTGTAAAAGAGGAAAACGATATAGTACAACAACCTTTGGTCGTCCGGCGTAACAGTGTAGAGTTTGTGTTACACGCTACACTAAAAACGATGCCTAGTTTTCTATTCTAAATCGGTGAAATATAATGTGACAAGAGAGAAGAAAATTTTCATGACAATAAGTGAGTGTCTCGACGAGTGTATCGAGTATATATTTACACTGGCAAAAGGAAACATCGCGGGCTCACTGCATCAAAAACCAAGATTGACATCACTCGTGTCGATTCTTTTGACTATAAAAAATAATGACTCCAAACCCTTGAAAAATATTAATAAATATAATTGAACCACGTAATTCGACACGGTATTTTTCCAATAAAATGTATACACATACGTGGGCAAAAATGGAAAATAAATTCTCAACATCAGCGACAAACATAAACAATGGACAATTTTGAAACAGCGAACCTGCAAGTTCGGAAAATCGTTTTTGACTACGTATGAAAAAATCTTTAAAGGATCAGTTGTGAGGGTAATATATGTATAAAATATGTGTGTTTATTTCTATTCGAATAATGGACTATTTCTTGCACGAGAATATGCGAATAAAAGTGACTACTATCGAACGAGTTCCAGTTTCTCAACAAATTGCTAACGAATGAAACGAAGGCCGGAACTGTTTTTTTTTGTCCATAAGCAAAATAAATTTGTTCAACAAAACAAAAGGATCTCAACGCTCTGTGAACCACAGGCGTGTCCATTTGTGAATGACTGAGAGCCTGTGTTTCAGCACAAAATACTTTGTTGCTTTTGTTTGTTCGGCATGCCACACTCGCTCATGAATAAAACAGAAAGAAGTATAATTATTAATAGGCAGTAAACGAAAAGTATTCGAATATGTATGAATATGTATGCTGTGCGTCATGCCTGCAGTTAACACACTCAGTTTTCGATATTCCGAGTTTCGTGATCGTACATGAGAAAAGTAAAATGTTCCATGGGGCGTAAAGATTGTTATTGATCGGACTACATGCTGCGGTACAAGATACTCCCGTGTCTACGTTTATTGTACTAGCTGTTTTTTTCTTTCAAATTCGCTCTTTACGTCGTCAGAGCCTGTAAACGCCTAATCGTATCGAGACGTGGAACAAAAAAGACGCACGTTTATGCGATAAACACAAAAAAATACCACAAATTTCCGACGACCATTGGAAAAATGTTTGATATGTGTTTTCTTCTTTTCGTCATTTGGCAAAGATACTTGCGTCATTTTTGGGGCATAAGCGGTGTGAAAATCGCCAATAATTGATACCTTACCTGAATTCAATTCCCTGACGAGCGTTGACATGGCATTAGTGACACTGTCTGCGGCTACCAACAAGTCGTTTCGCAATGATCGTCCCAAACTATTGTTGGCACTGCTCGAGCCGCTTCCCGGCAAGCTGTTTGTCCTGAACGCAGACCTGACATCGAAAATCTCTATTTTCTTTGCGCGAAGCAACTTTCAACAAAAACAATCCAAATAAATAATAGTGGCATGCCTTCTCGTTTCTTTTTGTCTTTTCACTTCTCCTTTTTCTCTCCATTTATTTGCACAAGCTTCAACAATACTCTTTTGTTCTTTCAATTCTTCTTATTTTTTTTCGTTCTCTTTATCTCACAACCACTCGAGCTACCTTCAACTTTTTGTACAATCAAATAACACGTCTATTGGTTGTAACTACGTGCTACACGTAAACGCCTACTAATTGAACAAGCGTACGATCCTAAAATTCGCTACGGGACTTTACTCGAACAACGAGGTTATGTTTTTTCAGCTGCTTTTGCTTATCGCATTCTGCAAACGCACAAATTCGCATGCAGTATCGTGACGAAATTGCGGTCTTGCGTTCACAAGATGTAGCACGAGGGACGCAAACAATACGGGATGATACATATATATATATATATTTTTTTTTTAATACGATGTTCAACGTCAGGATATCGAAGAAAAAGGTATGATGGTCGAGGTGTACATCGTGCGGGAAAAGATTCTCTGTTCTCGATAGGGAGCTGTACGGACTGCGGATTACGACAAATTCTAGAGTGCCTTTTCGCCATATTTACGACGCAGCGCGCGTTTTCTTTATTCGTATTTCTGTCATTTTAGATTTACCTTTCACGACAGTACGAGAAGTAAATTAATCATTTATTCGGCCTTAACAATCGTGCACATTCGCGCCAGTGAAAAAAGTCATTTTTTAATCTACATCGCATTACTTGCCCGAACGAGAGAGAATAAATATATTTGTAAGGATGTACGTGGGATTGGAGAATACGTATATATGTTACAGTTAACCCTACATTGACACACTGGGTGATTATAACTCGGACGAATTTAAAGTTCGGACCACTTTCCCAAAATTGACAGGTTTCGATCATTTTTTACAATTAATTTAACTTTATACTTTTCGAATTTCAATTATGAAATAGATTAAGAAATTTTTAAAGTACCCCGCATTTTTTAAAATAAAAACCGACCGAAGTGTTGTATGAAGTATGCAGGTGGATGAAGTACTATTCGGGTCAAATTGGCCCAGTGTGTCAAAATCGTGGCGAAATCTGAGTGTGCCAATAAAGGGCTAAATCCCGTTTTTAGTTTTTGCGTTTTCCCTAGTAAAAACTATAATTCACTGATAAATAGGTGATTAGATGAATTAAGTAATTGTTTAGATAAGTGCCTTTCAAAAAATGAGCCTAAAATATTTTTTTTTGCTATCTTCTTATTTATTGGATTATAAATGATGATATTCAGTCGGGGGAAGGTGAAATTTTTCATTGACAAATTTTTTACAGCTTGTAACCCCAAGAAACCCAATATAGGCGTCAAAATGTACAAATGTTGAAAAATGCCCTATTTTATCATGTGTTTCCGTGAACTTCAAAATTCAATAACTTTCAGGGGGGGGGGCTGAATTTCAGCTTCCCCGACTGAATATCATCATTTGTAATATAATAAACGAGAAAATAGCAAAAAAGTAATTTTAGGCTCATTTATCGGAAACGTCACGTACCTAAAGAATTTCCAAATGTTAGTTAAAACTTGTCTCAACTAGAGAAAACTAGGTCTAACGAAACGGATGAATTAAAAGCATTTCCACATGAGGTTAAAGTTTGGCTTTGGATTTGTGCCAAAAACTAGTTCTAACGAAATGAATAAGCTAAAACTGTCTCCAAATGAGGTCAACGTTTGTGTTTGTTTGGGTTTCTAAACATAAATTGCAGCTTTCATTAGAAAAAACTGGTTGTAACGAAAGCGTTTAATCAGAACTAGTTTTCACTAGGTAAAACGCGTTTAAACTGAAAATAAACTTTTACTGTAAGATATATACAATGTTGTATAATGGATTGGTTTTGTTTGGGTTTGTTTAAACGATCTAATGAATGCACAGAAATAAATAAATTTAGGATTCCATGCGAAAAAAATAAATTTTTTAACCTCCTCGAATCGACTACTCCGGTTTGCCATTTTCAGGAATACGAAGGGAAAAAATCGTTCTTTGCCGATCGCGAGTAAAATAAAAAAAGTATTTTTTATCCTCGAGAACGCAAAGTTTGGGTCAAACTCGAAGAAACATTAAACGAGGTGTCGAAATTCAACAGGATATGGGAAATGTAACGGATGTGCGTAACGTCGATCGCGTATCGGTCGTCCCAAAGTCACTTCTCATATTCAACATTTGCCCAAATGGCATGGTGTTTACTTTTACTGTGAATTTCAGTTTCTTTTCTATTGCTGCGATATATCAGAGACAAGAGTGTTCCGTGAGCCGATTTGACTTTTCCCATTCTCGGAAAGTGTATTTTTCCTCTGCACTTTGTACCTCGGCAAATTCCTTCGCAATTTCTCATCCACCAGTCTGAATTTTTTTTGCTCCGTCAGTCTGGGGATTTGGGATCTCCGATACGTTATTTTTTCGTTGTTGCAAATACGGGGAATGTTTCCTGTACGGTAACGCACTTAGAAAAAAAATTAAAGAAAAACAGCCATACATCTCCAAGACACGGTTGCTTTTAGTGGAAACGAAACGAAAACATAACAATATTAATAAAATACAAAGAGCGCCAAAGCTAACGGGAGAAAGACAAGCAACGTGTATCATATATCGAAAACATTCGCACTTTCAAAATGTCAATCAAAAGGCCCGAGACGAAGTATTTCCCCGCGGATCAAAATTGTTTGACGCGATAAAAATTTGTGATTTTCCTACGTTTGCGTGACGGGTGCGAGTCCTTTCGCAATTAAGAAATACACAACGAGTTTCTACGGAAAATAAGCACGGTATAAATAACACGGAATTTTTCGTGCCGCGTCGGCCTCTTTGGAGATCTACAACCCAAATCGACAAAAAAACGACCCGATAACAATAGAAATCAAGAATGTTAAATATTTTCAAAACTTCGACACAAATTCACGGACTGAAAAGTATTTTTTATTTAATTTTCAAGCCGTTCACGCGTATCGAGAGAAACTCGGAAAAAGAGGAACGCCGCGGCGTTTTTCATCGAATCACGGTCACGTATAGGTCACGATATTGTATCTAAGGATGTGCAAATTGTATATCTGGATAGTGCGCGATGAGCTGTTATTACAAATTCGGATCAAGATGCTTTTATTATTTTAATTCCATTAAGATAAATAATTCTCAATTGTTATATTTATATATATTTGTGTGTGTGTATATATATATATATATATATATACACCGGGTGAGGCAACAACTATTAGAGGTAGGAATGTTTCCTGACCTATCAGACTTAGGTGAAAACTTTTCTACAATCGTTGCATAGTTCAAAGGCAGTCATCGAGTGGTGGCTGGAATTTTATTAAGGAACTAAAAATAAGTAACCTCAGACGCTACATTTGCAAGATGATCGATCAAGATTTAGTATAAAAAATCGATAAAGAAGACATTTCAATGCTTCTAGCCTAGAATGGATTTAACAAAACGGTGCAAACACTTACTCCTATGAAAGATGCTGAAAGTGATAGCCACTACTTTCAATGCACGTTTGCAATCTCATTCGCATTGATTGTATTGTCTTATCAATCACGTCAGTCTGTATTAACAAACGGGCTCTAATTATTCTTCCTTGCGTATCTTGCGCAGCAGTCGGCACTTCTTCGTACACCATGTCTTTCAAAGTTCCCCATAAAAAAAGTTCAGTGGTATCAAGTCTGGTGAACGAGCTGGCCAAACCACTCGACCCCCACGCTCGATCCAACGATTGGCAAATTGTTCACTAAGCTTATTTCTTGCAAGCAAAGAAAATCGAGCCGGGCATCCATCGTGCTGGAACCACATCGTGCGTCGTGTGTTCAATGGCGGATCTTCCAACCCAATTGATGTTCTAGGAAATTGGCGTAAGACTTCTCATTAAAATGCCCGTCGATGAAATAAGGACCAATAATTTGATTGCCCATCACACCGCATCATGCAGTCAACGACCACCGTCGTTGTGCTCGTTAATACAGACGGACGCGGTTAATAAGACGATACAAATAATGCGAATCAGATTGCAAGCGTGCATTGAAAGTGGTGGCTATCACTTTAAGCACCTTTTTGTAGAAGTAAATGTGTGCACCGATTTTTTAATCGATTCAATGCTAAAAACACTGAAACGCCTTTATCTTTTTTTTTATACTAAGTCTTGATTGATCAACTTGACATTTCGTGGCTGAACATATTTTTAATTCCTTGATGAAATTCTGGAAAAAAATAGCGGTCACATTAACAAAATGGAGGTGACCTTGAGATCTCTGAAGCGCCTCCACCCGGATGAGCCTCTAAGCCCCAACTCGACACTCTTCGCACTATGCAACCTTTGCAGCAAAAGTTCTCTCCTAAGTCTCGTAGATTAGAAAATATTTCTACGGGGTTGTTACGCATTATTGACTTAGAAATTCTCTGACTTTTCCAGGTTTTCCATACAGGTTTTGCAGAAATTCCAGGTTTTGCAAATTAGCCAGATTAGGGTCAAATAAAGAACATTTTCCTTTCATCAAACATATATTTTTTGAGTTAGAGAGATATTAGTCTTTGTAAACGTTACGAACGATACGGAAAAAATTATATGCGTAAAAATGGCAATGACTGATTTTTGTGAAAAAAAGAACAACATTTTTAACCGACTTGAAGAAACAAAGAAAATTCTCAACTCGATCCTTCTATTGAAGAATTACGTTGAACTGGATAACATAATTTTTTTAAGACCAAAGATATGGAAATTTGATAAAATTGATATTTATTTTTTTTAACTGAATTTCGAAACATAATTTAAACATTATAAAGTTGTAAAAATGCATTAAAGCAAATACAGAACCTGTTCTTCATTATAAACAAAATTTTTCTGCGCCGGTGAAAATAAACAAAAAATAAATATAAATACTTATCTATAATGATAATGATGTGTTTGTGTATCGACAGATCGAATGCAAATGTATTTTTGTAGCTTTACTTTTAATTTACATTAATTTACAAATGTAGCTTTACAGTAAATTAGTTTTCAGTTTTTTAAATTCTCAATGTTTGTCACTGACATATCTGTCTTTTGCGTATAATGAGGAATAATATAACTATTAAAGATATACAAAAATATTTATTTTTATACTGTCCAGTTTTCTTAAAGTCGGTTTCATTTTTCGTATCTCTTTCAAAAAGTAAATTGTGAGGAAATTCTCAAAAATTTCCAAAATTCCTTGACTTTTCTCTGATTATTCCGGGGGTAAAGAAATTTCCCTGAGTTTTTCCTGTTTTCCATATGCGTAACAACCCTGTTTTACCTCCAATAGTAGTTGCCTCCCCCGGTATATCACTGGTACAAATTATTTTTTTCCTCTTTTCCAAAGTTAACAACTTGATAATAGCAGTACGCGAAAGATTTTGATCGATAAAACAGTCTCCATCATTCTAAATCACCTAAAAAATAATTGACACCGTTTCATCGATAACATCTTTCTTGCATGTTTAAGGGAGCTTTCCAGTGTGAAATTTTCAAAAAATCGATTTTTTTTTTTGCTTTATCGAATAGTATACACTCTTCCGAATATTCCCTGAAATTTTCATGCCGAAATTCAGATTATTTCGGTTACTGTACAGCATTTCTTGGAAGAAGGCAACGGAGCGCTACAGCTACAGCGAAACTTTGAACGCGTTTTTTCTCGAAACAGCATTTTTCAAAACGGTGTCCAACTTGGAGGGCAGAGTTTTAAAGCTATCGAGTTGAATTTTTTACACAATATTCTTAACGTCATTGTTTATCGTGCTATGGAAGCTTTTTTTTTTTTGACATCTTCCTATTTTTTTGTAAAAAAAACTGCCAAAAAAAATGCTAAAATCGATACTTTTTGTTCAAACCGGCGCCATTTTTGCAAAAAAAAAAAAAAAGCCTCCATAGCACGAAAGCCAATTATATACCGATCAATAATCTTTTTGTGTTTTTTGTTTCAGATCAAAATTGTGACCCCCAACGTGGACACCACATCCAAGTGCATTTTCTGCAACAATTGTTTCATCATTTTTATAGATATTAATTAATAAATAAATCGATCTTTAAAAAATTGTTTTGTATTCTTCAATACCCAATTAATATACAAAAAAAAACCAGACCGATTAGATTATTTTTTCTTAAAAAAAAAAAATCGCGAAAAACAGCGATTTTTCGGGCTGTCACACTGGAAAGCTCCCTTAAGTAAATGTTCAACTTCGCAATAAAGAAGCAGAAAATCAATTCGAACGCGTAATACATATATTCCGACCCATCGAAAGTTTCGTGTGTCTCGAAATCCGCAATAAGCTCATCAGCGTAGGGTCCCCTCCGGCTTATGATCGCGAAACCCACCCGAGACTCCGTGCGAGCGAGGGACGAAAAAGTAAGTTCTCCAACCGTGGGGAAATCCTTCGATACGTATTACGATATTTTTTTTTTGCTTTTTCGCATGCCGTCCTACCTTACGTCACCACCGACGCACGAGAGACTATCTGGTATGGGATTCTGTAGAGTGCCGAGCATCGCGTTCCCTGGCATGTTTGCGACCGAAGTCGCGAGCACGGGGCTCTGATAGCTCTGTGAGATTTGTTGCTGCTGCTGTTGTTGCTGTTGTTGCTGCTGTTGTTGCTGTTGTTGTTGCTGCTGTTGCTGCTGTTGCTGCTGGGGCTGCTGCTGAGGTGTCGTCGACAGGGGGCCACCGGGCGTAGGTGGCGCTGATCTACTGGCCGGCATCCCGCCGGGAGGGAGTGGCGGCGATTTCGTGCTTCGCGGCGAACTGTTCGGCGTTGAACGCGGCGACGCCTGATGGTTCTGTTTGTGTTTAAAAAAGATTAAATTGAATCTTGTAATTGAACTATTGCACTTGAGCGTAACTCACCTCTGCTCCGTTTGGAGCGCTACGCACAGGTATAGGCACCATGTGGAGAGGCGAGTAGTCTGTTCGATAATAGTTGTTTGGTACGCTTCTATACCCATATAAATCTTTAACTGAATATGAAGCTGAAGGACTATTATATGGTGCTGGAGCAGCTGACTAGTCGGTAAGTCACAGAATCATACGTTTTTCCCTTGCCGAAACTTTAAGGATGTTGAGTCCCTATGAAACATGTTAATGTTAATTGTTCAATAAATAGCTTCTTAATCGTCATGACATTTTTACACGACCTCCTGAATACTTCATGTAAAAACATACCAAATTTTCAGAATTCTATCATCATAACTTCAACCTACTTAGGGGTTGAAATAAAAAATAATAAGAAAATTCGGAAAATTTGGTATGTTTTTGTATGAAGTATTTAAGAGGTCGTGTTAAAATTTCACGACGATTAGGAAGCTCGTTATTAAGAAATTAACATTTGGTTAAGAACAATTTTTAAAAGAAATTAAAAAAAAATGTATCAATAAACTTCGTATTGTTTCCGTTGCTTTCGGTATATTGTAGATATTACAAAATTGAGAGGTGAAAAAAAAACTTATTGCAAAGTTACATCAGTTTCCATAATTGTAGAGGTTCAATATTGCAAACTCGAGACTCTTGTACAGTTGGTGGATTGCCGAGTTTGCACAGATGAGAGATAAGTCATTGTACAGTTGAAAAACGGACTTGCAGCGTTGTAGAGATAAACATTGTGGAAGTGAGACCCTTCATTCCATAAGACAACATTTAATTTGTGAATGTTAATTGTTCAATAACGAGCTTCCTAATTGTCGTGAAATTTTTACACGACCTCTTAAATACTTCATACAAAAGCGTACCAAATTTTTAGAATTTTATTATCATTTGCGACTGGGGACTCAACATCCTTAAACGCGATTATCTCGAAACTTTTTTTTTCAATGAGTTGAAAATCGGTGTACATGATTACTGCAAAACTATTTGACCGATCGAGCTCATATTTGGCACACGTTTTGACGATACTTATGTGCCATTGATGAACCTGAGCCCGACGAAAAATCATCAAAATAAACTGGCGACTGGTTATATCTCCGCCATTTTTCACTTTTTTGAAGCAACAAAAATCGTTTTCAAAACTAGAATTATGTAATAAAAAGTACCTATGACCCTGGAAAGATATAAACATTGCTTATCCTCCGGAAAAAATCATGAAAATCGACTAAAATTTGGCGTTCTATATGGAGTGCCCCCCTTGAGGCGGGAAACCAGTTTAGAAGTACGTTTTTTAGTGATTTTCATGATTTTTTTTTACAAGGAATGAATAAATAGAATTTATTCAAAGCCAAATTTATAACCCTTTTTGCTAGAAAAAAATATACTTCACCCAATGATCATACCCCATATTTAGGTTCATATAGAGCGTAATTATATAAAGAAACCAACTATCACTCTATATAATTATAGGTCGAAAACTTTTTGAGCGATGTACACAAATTGAAAAAAATCGTTTCGAGAAAAACGTGTTTGAAAAAAATGACCGAAATCAATAAATTTAAGGCAGTGATGAATTATTTACACTGCTTACTCGTTAATCGGCGATTAGTTTTACTAACGATTTGGAATTAAAAAAAGAATCGAGTTATTGAATCATCTAAATTGGTTTCCCGCCTTGATTGATGGAAGCCTTCGAGAGGGGCTGATTCAAGCTCGTTCTATCTTCAGGCATAGTTTTTTTTCCGTCAAATCTCCAGAGCTTTGACATCGACGAGAATCGTGTGCCAAAACTCACTTTTAGCATTTTCATAAGCCCCTCAAGTTGAACCATGAGCTGCCTTCTGGAGTCTTGCAACGTGGCCAAATGAGTTTCGAGCTCATCCTTGCGCTGTCTCAGTGCCCTGAGCTCGGACATTAGAGCAGGATTTTCCAAGCCAGCTGCCTCGATTTCCTGCTGTCTCCTGAATTTCGACGAGGAAAAAAAAGAGAAGAAATAGTCACCCCACCGAGAGTATTCTGCGAAGTACGCAAGTCAAAGCTGTGAATGTGTATGGAATGTGATGTATGTATGTATGTGAATCTACTGTTTACGTGAAACTAACTCAAGGGGTTAGGCTACTGTGGCAATGACGAACACCCGTTCATCGCTTGTGGCCATTCAAATCGAAAACGAAGCTCCAACATATAGTGCAGGAATCGTACATTGAATGTAAGCTTATTTACAATGCTCATTACAACTTATTTACATTTTTCAAAACTTTGTTTTTCAAACCCGTGTACACGATTTCTCGACATCCAACGAACGGAGTGCCTTGAAATTTGATACACTTATTCAGTTTAATAATAGTTTAGTCTTGACCGACGTTTTTCTTCGTAATATTTTTGCTTAATTAGTTATTAACGATAATGATGCCATTTTTTGGATAAAGTTCCGAAAAGCACATACCACCGATTAATTTGGAATTTCGTGTACCTGTATTCCCTAAATTTTTTTTTAACAACCCGTATTTTTCAGTCGTCACAGTAGCCTAACCCCTGGATTTTCATTACGACACAAACATCGTTCGTTCCCTCGTGTTAATTGTATAATCGAATTCATCGCGTCACTTTTACGCTTCGTATCGTCCATAACATTTTTATCTCAATAATTGAAACAAATCCACGTCAAACGTTGGGCAATATTAAACGAATATTTATTCGAAGATCGTTATGTTGAGTGTGCCATGTGGTAGTCGTTTTCCGTGGTCGTGTAAGGCCACCGTGAGACGCTCGAGAAGTTTTCGTCTGTCGATAAACGACGTTGCGAAAATAAAAAGCAAACGCCTTCTCGCATAATTCCATATCGAATTTATGTATTGATACGTTCGTATTTCAATCCAAGTGGTATCCAATTAAATTTTTTTCCAATGAAAACGCCACCATCCTTTCGCAGGACGCAGTTTTTTATTTTTACAAGTGCGATCGTGAGGATGTTCTCCGAACGTCGCAAGGCAATCTGTCCTGTGCGTCATTATTTTATAACGAGGATACTGACGGTTTCAATACGACTCGGACGTGGCCCATCGAATTATCGTTAAAATTGATGAAAAAAATAATCGTTTATTCTTGAAAGAGACTGGCTTGTACATATATACAAGGATGGCAATCATAAGTTGGGCGTGTGTCATTACATTCATTATAAGATGAATTTTGCATCGTTGGCGTGCGGAGAAAATTATTTTTTATTGCAGCATTTTTGTTTTTCGGCCGATTTAGGCTGTAAAAATCACTCACATCCAAAACATTCGTATTCCGACAATTTCATCTCACAATATCTTCCGAAACATCTCTATTGCATTCGTAATATTGCATTTATTATATTGGCCATGAATAAAACAAGTGCAACGCAGAGGCTCATGGAATAAAGACGTTTCGGAAGAGACATATTGTGACATGAAATTGTCGGAATACAGATATTTAAGAATGAAAAAGTTTCCGATACGAAAGGTTGTAGAATGAAGGTATTTAAGAGCAGTAATATTTCAAAATTGAATTACTGTGGCATTGTGATCTTTACGAACAGAGATGTTTCGGCAATGAAATTTTATAGACATGAGATATTTTGGAATAGAGACGTTTCTGATTGAACCTGCTCCAGTATAGAGATATTTAAGGAGAGAGAAGGCTGAGAATAAATTTGTTGTTCCGCCGACTGTGCCTGCCTCCGCATTTTTTAAAGATTAATTTTAAAAACCGCGTAACAGCCAAAAGTAGTAACAAAACATACCCTGAGTCTTTAAAAAAGTGAAAAATCTTTCCTTTAAGGGGGAATATACGTTTGTGAGGGCCAAATTAAGGGTCATTTTTGACAATTCATTAGAGAAAAACAAAACAATATTTTTAAATTCGGTTTTTTATACATGTTAATACAAGTCTTAAAGTAGAGGACTTTTTTTTAAAATTATTTTGAACCAAAATGGCTTTTAACGCGTTTGTCTCGAAACTATGTTTTTAGACACGGGCGTATGCGTAGCGCCTCGAGTTTTCAATCGATTGACTTGAAATTTTAACTGCAGCTTCTTATCGACATTTTCTAGTCCAGTACGTAGGATTTTTTCGATAAGTTGAAATTAAAAAATTTTAAGATCGATATTCGACGGATTTTTTTTACGATTTCGTTTCTTCCTAATAACGCCATTTTTTTAAATCAATATTTTGAAAAACCCCTACGTACTGGACTAGTTTTTTAAATCTACTTTCAAAATATTTTTCGTTTTTTTGTTCTAGCTTGAAAATTACGACCTGTGCGAATACGCCCGTAGAGGACTATGAAAAAAGGCGTTTTCTTTCATCGACTACTGCGCCGCCATTTTGTTTCAAAGTAATAAAAAAAAAAATTCTTTAAGACTTGTACTAACGGGTATAAAATACCAAATTCAAAAATATAGTTTTGTTTTTCTTAAATAAATTGTCAAAAATGACGCTTGATATTGCCCTCACAAAGGTATATTCCCCCTTAAGAGGAAAATCACGAAAATCCGCAATGTTGTCCTCGCCAAAGGGTATGTTCCCCCTAAACTATACACAAGCCTCCATCGACCAAGAAGAAGCGATTATATGTATATGCTTGTTTTCAATCGTCTATAATTTCAAAAATCCCGCGTATATACGAGTACGTATCGAAAGCCGTGAATATTCCCGTTCCATTAGTCCGCGTGCATGCGTAGCAACCAAGGGCACACGTTGAAGCGCGAAACGTAAAATTCGTATTGCACATTTATTACAATAATCGTAACATGCGTGACACTAGGATGGTATCGAAAGGATGATTTCTCAAGGTTGAGGCTCGATATTAAGGAATTTAAACGACACAGGTATACCTTAACCTTGCAATCTCGCGCATTATCTCTTTGTTTTTTGCCTCGAGCTGTGATATCAATTCGCGCTGTGCCCTCGACGCGTCCAACGAGGCCAAATTCGCGTCCGAAGGTGCTCTGCCCTGCTGCAAGCAAGAAAACAAAAAACAGGGGTATGAGAAAAAAACGTTCGAGGTCTCTTTTTGGGAGGATCGAACGAGCAGAATCTTCATCGCGGTTGTTTTCAACTCACCGACTGGTCGACGTGTGACATCCTCGACGAGGTACGTGGCTGTCACAAACACGCGCGCAAGCGGTCAATTAATTGCACTATCGCATTACACCAAGATTGCATACGCCTAACCTTCAACTACATTCTCATCGACGCGCTTCAACAACGGGATATTTTCGTGGAGTTTTTTTCCACCCTGCGCTAAAATGTTTGTACTCAATTCGCTGAACGAATAACGAGAGGGAAACGCGGGATTGGTTAGAAGGGGGGGGGGGGGGGGATTATCGCGAGTTCTCATTGCGATCGTTCTTTCGGCTCGAACTTCGTTCGGGAAAAACGAGAGCAGGCTTACCACGGTTCTTGCTTCTTGGGCTAATCTCTGGGCGTATCTCGCTATCAGCTTGTGCTCGTCGTCCAGCCTGGAACTGTCCATACTGAATAGAAATTAAAATAATAAATCATATGAACGAGGTTTTCGTGTAAAATTCGAAAAATTGCGGGTTTGGTGTTCGTCCCAATGGCTTGGGATGGGCTCAAGGGGGAATGTAATATTGACCTCCTGAGCGTCGATCGACTGTCCATCGAGCCCGCATCGAAAGGTGCCATGAATCCGTGATCGGGGAAACCGTTGTGCGAGGGAAGAGGTGACGGTGGTCTGTGGACGGGGCAATCAATTTTTACGGTCAATTCACGAGAACAAATTCAAACAGAGTTATCGCAGAGTTCGAGTAACTTTTCAATCTTCCTCCCCTCTCTCGTTACACGAGTATACTCAAGTGCATTACTTCATCGCCTTAAAAATGCTTTTAGGCAAACACTAATTAATGGGCTACATCTACCTAGGCGAGTGAAAAAATTGCATTTTTACAAAACTTTTTTACTTTTACAAAATATTTTTAAAAAAACTTTTTTACTTTTACAAAACTTTTTACATTTATTAATAGTAATTAATAGTAAAAATATTTTTACAAAACTTTTTACATTTACGAAAACTTGAATAACCCGTTTGGTTTTTAGATTCCAGATGGAACGTTTAAGCTGAAGAGTGTCCACCGCCAAACGTAAAAAAAGTCTTTGTGCCTTTTCCGTATTTTTTGGTAATTTTTTCCAAAGCCTCTCAATATATGCACCTTTGTGATGAAAAAAAAATGCGTTTGTCTTTCATCAACAGTGTCCGAGAAAAAATATGACATTTGGCCATTTTTTCAGGCCTCTAGGTACATGTAGCCCCTTAATTAATTATCCACTCTTTTTCTCCCTCTCTCTCCTCGCTTTCTTCGGTCATTTACTCACACGATGTGCGATAGATCTAACGTTTTTTCCGGCTGCTCTGGAAACCTTGGAAGACTGTTTTTACCTTTTTCCGGCACGCATCTAAAGCTCTTGCGCAGGGAATGTCCAATTTGTTTGCTCGGTGACTTCTGGAAAGAAAAGACAAAACTTATTGAACCGATGAACATTGTTCTCACGCAGTGTTTGAGGATATGAGGAAACAATGGAGCACTTACAAAACTACTGTACTCTCTCGTCTCGTGATCGTTATTGTGCGTCCCGGATACCTTGCCGCGCCAGAAGCAGTCCTGGCACAGTTGATAGGAATGACACTTCTGGCAACGATAGCGGAAACCACTGAAGTTCTCACGGTGACACGCCTCGCACATTATCGGGTGTGTCACTGTAATTGGATTTGAACACGGATTTTCAACGTTGCCTAGATTTGCACCAGGCGAACCTCCCCCCTCTGCCCGCTGTTTTCTTAAGGCACCTCACGAAGAATTTTATGGTATTGAAGCTTATGATATTAAACATCGCTGTAACCCAACGAAAATGAACTTTTTCAAGAGGTGGGGCTGCTGTGAGAATTAAAAAATTCTCGCTCGTCGCTTGAGGCGATTCATACTGAAGAGGGAGGTCCACCCATAGTGCAGGAATCGCAGATTGAAGGAAAACCTATGACTACAACGATAGTACTGCTTGTAAAGATTTCTCGGCTTTGCGGAAATTCTCTCGAAAAACAATTGCCCAAATGAGAATTTGCCTAATACAATTTCCCGAGAACAATTTCTCAGTTTCGATTGCCCGAATGAACAATTTCTCAGATACAATTTCCCGAAAGAACAATTCTCCGAGAACCATTTATCGAATGAACAATTTTCGAAATTAATCATTTGTCGAATACAATTTCCCGAATGAACAATCCAAACAAAAACTAACAAATTCGGAAAATTCTCCATTCGGGATATTGTATTCGAGAAATTGTTCATTTTGCAAATTGTGTACGAGAAATTGTAAGTTAAAAAGCTGCGTTCGAGAAATTGTTCATTTGGAAAATTGTATTAGAGAAATTGTTATTCGGGCAATTGTTTTTGAAGGATTTTCCGAAAAGGGGATTTCTCGACATCCAATGAAGGCATTAACTCAAAATTTGGTAAACTTGTTCAGTGTAATAGTAGTTTAGTTTTGACCCACGTTTTTCTTCTCAACGTTATGTTTTTCATCGGTTATTACCAATAATGTCGCTTTTCCTCGGTAAATCAGAAGAAAAATTCAAATCGTTTTTTTATTATTGAAATACGATAACAAAAAAGGTCGGTCAAGTCTCAGCCGAAAATGTCTATTTCAAGAAAAAAAAATTGTTTTTCTTTGCTTTACATCAACCGAGTGGCCAACATCAAGTACACCGTTGAGCCCCCAACGTTCAAAGATCGTTCACGAAATTATATATAACTTCTTTGATTATTTATATTTTTTTTATGAAATTCGGTCCGGAACTTTGTTAATGTACATGCAAATAAATGGCCAAACGATTTTTCAATCTTACCTATTGGTTTAGAATGCATTTTTTCAAATTTGGTTCAAATATTGGTTCAAATGCCTTTTTGGTGAAATTGGCTTGCGAAACTCACTCCAATGCTTTTTATAACCTTTTCCAATATTTACAGCCCGAATCTCGGAAAATTTCTCGAGAATATCGAAAACAGAGAAATAAAAAAGAATTATCGTTGCAGCCCAATTATGCAAATTTCAACGGCATGAATTTTTCGAAAACGCTCCAAAAAAAGGCACAACTTTTGTAGTAAGAAAAAGAATAGTAATCGAGGGGGAACAATACTAATCGTGAATAATAGGCAGCGACGAGAAAAAATTAAAACAAAATGCCATTTGGTAAATAGGGACCCAAACATTATCGAGCAACCCAAAACTCGGACGATCCAAACGAACCCGAACATTCCACCCACTTTTGTCGTACACTAAGAGTATTTCGAATTTTTTAGGCTTCCCCCTCTACAATATTAATCGATATATCATTTTTAAGTGACAAGAAATACAAAACATAAATCCTCCGACTTTGCGATGCATTGAAATTGAATTGAACACAAAATTTTAAAAACCATCGATCCAATGTAGTTAAATAAATGCATGGAAACGAGGCCCACTGCTTCGTCGTGACATATTGCCATTCAGCTTAGAGCAAGGTAAGCATGGAAGAGCTTTTCACTTACCCGACTCGACGGCTGCCATTCTGTGGTACAGGGGCAGCCATATGAGACAGTGTGGCCCAGGATCCGACATCAGAGTGTCGAGAAAGTCGTTCACGGTGATTTTCGAATTCTGCGAATAACGAAACGACTTATTATTTTTAAAGAAATCATTATTTTTCAACAATGAAAACGTTGTCATCGAGTTTGGGGCCCGCATTAAGAGGGAAGATACCTTTCGGCGAGGAAAAAAAATTGCTGATTTTCATTATTAACAAAAAAAAAGAAAGATTTCTTTACCATTTTTACATGGTATTTTTTTTATTAGGAGAATTACGAAGATATGTTTAAGGGATGAAAAAATTTCCTGATTTTCGTTTTTTTTCCCAAAAGAGAAGTTTTTCCACTACTTTTCATGATATTTATTATTGGATTTACAAAGTATTTTAGTTACATGGTATTATTGAATTTTATTAATCTTTAAAAATGGCGGAAGTACGGCCCGGCTTTCAAAACTGGCGTGACGCATAGCTAAAAAACTAATCGACCCGTTCTGACGAAACTTGGTATCAATCTTTCTAACCTTATTGTCTAAACCGCGAACCCAAATGTTTTCGAAAAATAAAATAATAAAAAATTTTATTGCCAAATGTAGCCATTTTTTTTCGGAAAATACAATTTTTTGTTTCAAAGCGTACCACTTCATCGATTTTCAAGATTTCTCACTTCTTCTCGGTTCATATTCTGCGTACGAGTGTCAATGGAAGTAAAATCTTGGTTGGTTCTTTTTCGGGATAATTCCACCGACGCTGCGTGTCACGCCGTCTGACATCATCCGTCGTTTTTGAAGATTAATTTAAAGAATACCATGTGGCAGCCAAAAGTAGTAACAAAAAATACCCTAAGTCTAACAAATAATGAAGAAATGTTTATTTTTTTGAAAAATCAAGAAAATCAGCAATTTTTTCCTCGCCTAAATCTCCCCCCGTAACAATTGAGTGTTGCCATGGATAGTTGCATACCGGTGGAAATATCGTGCTCGCTAGACCGTCCGAATAAACGAAGGACGGCGTCTCGTAGACGGCCGCCGTCAACGCCAAGACTTCCTTCAGATACTCCGAGAATCGCCAGTGTATCATGTGACCGTTGCTGTCCGAAATTTGTGAGTATATGTCTGCGGAAGTAACGTTTGCGCGATTATCAACGAGAATTCGTACGGGAAGATCGAGATCGCTCGATACTCACATCGAAATTTGTCCATAAGCTTTCCAGCGCAGAGAGTGGCCAGAGCTACCTTCACGGAAAATACCGTAATCTTGTTGTTTTCCCTGGACGTGAAAGAAAAATGAATTAAAAACGAGATATTTCATTAGGTAATGCTTTCTTTCTATCTTGGCTCTTAGATAGTACTAAACTGAAACATGGTTTTGAAATTTCTTTTTTGCATTTTTATTTCTTCATTTTAATTTTTTCACCAAGTCTTCTTTTGCAAATTGACATTCTAGATCTTTAAATAAGCGATTTAAAAAATGATTAAGGATTCTTCGCAACGAATATTTGCCAAAAGAAGTTCGAGTAATTGAAAAATAATAACTTTCGTTGCGTTCCAACGATGCCAAGTTCAATCTCATACTGAAACCATATGGGGTGATGATAGCTGAAGAAAGCTTTGGATATTCATGCTGTAAGCTAGTAATGAAAATATGTAAAAGTATTGTTATTTAAATATTTACAATGGCAAGCTAGCACCGACTCTTTGTATATTGCTTTATGTTAATTGTAATAATTTGTAATAATTCTATATATTTTCATTGTAACTTTATTGTATTATGTACACAATACATTATTATAAAATAATGTATTGTTTTATAATACATTATATTGATTATAATTATGAATTATAATTGACTACTTGCTAATTGCTAAAAACGTTCAGCAAATACAGAATAATTATCTGTAAAAAATATTTGTCCCCTACAATAAGCAGACATACGGCACCACCACAGAACAGTATTGTTCAATATTTCGAGAAAAGAAAACTATCGTGTTCCTAAAGTTAAAAACTTTTATCATAAAAAAAGATTTGCGTTGTGAATATTAATATGTTATATTGTTTATGTTATCTTCATTGAGTAATAAAAGTGTTTAATTCATAACTAATTAAAAACTTTGTTCGATTAAAAATTACTTCCAAATAAAAATGTGTGTTGCAGTATGAAATATATGCCGCGCAAACTTACGTCATTGGATACGTGAAACAACGCAGCGTTGCCATATGTCTTCTTATTATAGGGAACACATATTTTTTACGGAAAATTGTTCTGTCTAAATTTCAATGCAGACCCGGCAGTGTTATAAGTTGCAATTTTAGAATCCATTATCTCCCATTCTAAATAGTCGACTGTTCTGAAATTGTCTGATGAAAAATTGAACGAAATCTATAGAAATGGAGAGCATATGGAAATACAGTATATGGTGCATAATATGCAGAAATTCCAAATCCCTAACTAGTTTAGTTTTTCAGATAGACCGCGTCACAAAAATGTTCTAAAACTGACAACTTCGACGGCCCCCCATTTCTTTATTTTTGAAGATAAACGAGAAAAAAATATATATTTGTACTCTACACAATGAGCTTCGAACAATCACACCCTCCACCTGCGAGAGTAAGAATGTTTTTTTTTCTGCTCGTTTTTCGTGTATAGTGAAACCCATGAAGAATAATTCAATCACCATTCTACACAAAATATCCAAATTTTCGACAGCAGAGTGACGGCGATTCCATTTTGCCCTCTGGGCACGGACCCCTAAAAACGCCGATTTTTACTTTTTTTTATGGCATTCAAGTTCGGATCGTAGAAGTGTAACGAAAATTCATATTTATATTTTTATTTCCCCACTTTTAGTACGATACGAAATGTTTTTGGCAAATTTCGACTGCGCATCTACCAACAAGCATCTTAAAAAATGATCAATGCATTTTGGTAGCTAAAATCTACTGAAAGATATTTGGGCAAGTCGAAAAAGTCCATTTCCATTGCTCTCCAACGATGCAAACCTCAGTCCCATTTTTTTTCTTTCATTTTTTAAATATCATTTCGCAGTCGCGCCAGACGAGCAGTGTTTACGTACCCGCTGGTGTAAGCCGCGAGCAACCAATTCATGAGCAAGGCCGTTGTTGCGTCGACTTTTGATTGCTGAGACACCGGCACTCGCTTGTTGAGCGCATGAAAGAGGGAAGACAGTAGGGTCTCGAGACGCGAAACTCCGAGGGTACTCGAGGGCTCGAGAGTATTTAAGCCGTTCTCTCTGAATGCTTCTATGACGTTCCATATATCGACGTTGTGCACTGGTTACAATTGCAATATTTCATAAGCAGTATTAACGCTCGACGATCCTTCGACAAAATTGTTTATTCCGCACGAGAATGTGACATTTTTGAAACCGTGCGACGAAAAAAAAAACAAAATCGTTTAGTTACGAGTAATGTATGATCTTTTCATAATTTACGTAGACTATTATCAAATAATTGATAAAATATTATTATCCACAGTATTGCAGTAACAATAACAGTACTTTTTATTCGTATTAGATGACGGTAATTATTATTTTTAATCTTATTATTATCGCTATTACTTTACTTATATTATTACTATTACTATAATATTATTACGTTATTAATTATATAAATAACGATTATTATTACTATTACCTTTGTTACTTTTGTTAATCTTGCAAATAATTTGATTTAAGAATAATTTATCATAAAATTAATTTAATGTAAACAATTATTGATCTTAAAATGAATTGGTAATTTTTTAATCACGATAATAATTCTAGTAATTATTATTATCGATCTTGAAATTGATTGAATAAAAAAATGATCGATCTTGAAATTGATTGAATAGAAAAATTATCGATCTTGAAATACATGAATTATTACCATTAATCTTTTAGTTCTTTATTTATAGTTATACCTTTGCAGGTTTTTGAACAACCCCTCTGCCCCTTACATTAATACCCTATTACACGGTTCCTTCCCTTATTTTTTTGCATGTACCATTAATCTTATAATTAATTACTGGTGCAAGATAATAATTATATTAATATTATATTATTAATTATATAATATATATAATAATCATAATAATTATTATTGTTTTTTTGTATTAGATGACAATAACAATAGCGATGCGATAACAATGATAATAATTACTACGATTTTGATTGCCATTATGATTATATATTATGATTATTACCGTTATTATTGATACTACTCTTTTTGTAACTTTCGCAATTTTTCCATTCAAAAATATTCAGAGGGCCATAAAAATATTCCTCGTGCTCATTGCCATCATTATTCTTCGTATATCTCGACCTCCCAGTTGTTTTTATTTATCAATATTCAGAGGGCCATGAAAATATTCCTCGTACTTCGTATTCGCTATTAAGACAATGATAAATGAAATTCTTAAAATGAATTTTCGTGATGGTCATTGGGATTAAGAAAATTGTTGCTGAAGATAAAATCAGTTTTTTTTTCGGGAAAAACAAAACAAAAACAGAACGTAGAAATAAGAAACGAGGATATATAAGGAGAGTCGACGAATGAGAGTCGCCCCGAGGGGTAGTTTTACTTACGATGAACCTTCTTCTGTATGAATCTCAGTTTGCACGCGGTTCGATAGGATGCAAATCTTATGCTATCGAAGTTTTGCTGGCGCATCTCTTGCAGCAATTGAACACGGCTCGCTTCGCCGCTTCCGACGCTGCCGGAGCCTCCGGATCCGTCCTCTGCCATTGTCTTGAGTTTGCCTTTTCTTTATTCTTCTTCCTCCTCTCGATGCGCACCGTTATCTACCCCTCGCTGTGTACCTATCAAAGTGGAATTATCTCGCGTTCAATGAGATTCATTGCGTTTTTCGTGTCAATCAGACAAATCGAGACGGCAATGAGAGCTTCGAGGGCCCGTATGATTTAATCAGTATTGAGGGGGGAGTGAACCTTCGGGGGTGAAAAAATTTGCTGATTTTCATTATTTTTTTCTGTAAGGAAATATTTCTTCGCCATTTTTTAGGCTTGGTGTATGATCAGATTCCCACGACGGAATATCATCATTTATAACCCAATAAATGTGAAAATAGCAATACAATAAGTTTAATTTCATTTTTCGAAAAAGTCACTTATCTAAAGAATTTACAAAAAATCACAAAAATCAGCCATTTTTTCCTCGCCTAAAGGTATCTCGTCCCTTAATTCGAATTCTTTGCATTTTTTTTTTACAATTGAGTCACCATATTGTCATTGAAAAAAAGCAGGTTAGTAAGTTATTCGGAATTTTAAATGAAATACTATGCAGAGTTGAAAAAAAAGTATTTTCTAAAAATTTGTGATCCAAGCCGTATATCCGTTGGGAAACTCCCGACTGGCCGGGCGAGTTCTTCGCGTTGGTTCGTCGCTCGACTATAAGGTCGAACCTTTCAATCTAATTTTACGAAACTTTGCAAGCTTCCGGTTTCAAGACTACTTAAAGACGTGCACCGAGGAAACTTAGGTTGTTCGACAATTCGAAATGGTCTCGAGGAGGGTTCGAAGCGAACGAGGAAATATATTGAATGTACAAAGAAAAAGCAGTACACCATTTCGTATACAATTGAGGGGTTAGGCTAGCGTGGAAACGACGGGCACTCGTTCGTCGCTTGATTGAAGGTAAACTTGCGATTACAACGATAGAACTACTGGTGAAACTTTAAACGCGTTTTTCCTCGGGACTAGGTTTTTCAAAGCGGTGTACACGATTTATCGATATCTAATGAACGGATTGACTTGAAATTTGGTACACTTATTCAGTGTAATAGTAGTTTAGTCTTGACCGACGTTTTTCTTCTTAACTTTTCTTTTTCATTAGTCATTTACAATAACAATGTCATTTTTCCTCGTAAAATCGAAATAAATTCAAACATTTTTTTTTTTCGACAATGGAAATACGATTACTTAAAAAGTTATTTGTTTTAGATCAACCGGGTGGCCAAAACTGTTAATCCCTTCACGTTCAAAAGTCCTTCGTGAGATTGTTTAAAACATATTTAATTGTGAATATTTCTTGCACAACTTTTACAACTTTTTACAGAAATTTTGTACACAACTTTGTTAATGTCCATACAAATAAACGGTTCGAACGATTTCCCAACCATTTCACTTCTTACTTCAAAATTAATTTGTTCTAATAATCCTGATTTTCGGGTCGAATGACCGAACCGCTCAAAATATAAAAATTGTTATTTTTATAGCATCAATTTTAATTTTTCATCCTTGCTCTCATTAATGTTCATTGCTGTATATATATACACAGGGTGTCCTGTTATGAAAGGCTAATTATGCAACTGTCGATAGGTCAGATGATGTCCTACTATACAGGGTGGATTAATAACTATTAGCACTTTGGATATCTTCGAAACTATAAGGTTCACAGAAATATTTGCTGCAATGAAATTGCACGGTACGAAAGGGGCCATACGATAATGGTTTTTTTGCAGGTGGAGGTACTTCGGACATTTGAAGGTAAACTCCATTTTTTTAAATGGATCGGTATGTTTTTTTTCTGTGTCATGAAAAAGGAGCTCAAAACGAGTTCAACGACCAATAACATAAGGTCATTGAAGGTCATAGGAAGTACAGAAAGGCGATAATAAAAAAATGTACTACGCATATCGTGCCAATTACTTTAAAGTAGAAATAGCGTGCGAAAAACCAAAAGCAGATTTTTTTTTTCAAAAAATAATATAAAGCCCAAAATTTCGAAAACCGTGGGACTTTTACCAAACTAAAATTCCAGCATATAGTAGGACATGATCTGCATTTACGTTCACCTAACCATTCAAAATGATTTTCCTCACTCAGGTTGCAGATCTCTAGTGAAAAAAAGTCTAACGCAGATGGATTATTTTCCATTGCATTCCGAAGTGAATCACGCCTCATCATTTCAATCGAGTGGAATTTGCAGACGAAACAAATACCTTCGCGATAAGACTAATTGATCGTTCGATCAATCGGCTCGGTCGCTCGGAAACGAAACGCGGTGACTTTTGTAAGCCTGTTACAAAGAACAGACTCGGTCGCCGTTTTGTCCCCGCGAGGGCTCCGATGAACTCGGACAATGGGATTTCCGGGTTTGATCTAATTGCCCTGTTCTCGGCGCCCCGACGGGCGTATGAAACTTCGCACGGACGAACGCACATAGGGAGCGTAATGTATGAACGGGTCGATGGAGGTCAGACTTTGCGGGGGCCTGCGACTGAGGGGGGGGGGGGCGGCCTACAGCGCTCTCCTACTCGTGACATTTCGTCGAAGTTATGTTAATTAGTAACGCGTCGTCTCTAATTGCCGTCCAACGGATGTTTCGCGCGTTCGACAACGCAGGCGAAAATCACAGCGGCGAGACGCGAGCACGGACGGATTAATCCGAAATGGCAATTTAGATGATCGAGGAGAGGCAACTAATTGGTGCGAATTCGAGACCCACGCTCGTTCTACGTCTAGGAATTACCTCACCTTACCTTAGTTAGATTTTATGTGTCTAACTATATCTATCTAACTACGAGGTTTGTTAAAAAAATAAGGTGACTTTTTATTTTTCTCGAAAAATATTTATTTATTCATCAATATCTATTTTGTCCTCTTCAAAGTAATCCCCCTCAGATATAATTGTATTACCCTATTTAACTACGAGGTTTGTTAAAAAAAATAAGGTGACTTCTTATTTTTCTGGAAAAATATTTATTTATTCATCAATATCTATTTTGTCCTCTTCAAAGGAATCCCCCTCAGATACAATACACTTGTGCCAGCGCTTTTTCCAATCTTCGAAGTACTTCTGATATGCGCTTTATGGTATGGCCTTGAGCTCTCCCAGCCATGCGGTCTTTATCTCCTCAATCGTGGCAAATCTCCGTCCTTTCATGGGTCTTTTCAGTTTTGGGAACAGAAGAAAGTCGCAGGGGGCCGAGTCCGGTGAATACGGTGGCTGAGGCATGATTACGGTGTTGTTATTGGCCAAAAAATCACGAACAAGCAACGATGTGTGAGCAGGTGCATTTTCGTGATGCAAAAGCCATGAATTGTTTTGCGACAAATCGATAGCAAAAAATCGCCAAGCACACCGAAACACGTATAACCTTTGTATCTGTCAAAAACAAACTAGATATGCAAAATGACTGATACTGCCAACATATGTTTGGGGACATGTATACCAACATAACAAAAAAAATCGACAATCGATTGTACTTCTGGAAATTGTATTGTTTGAAAAGTCACCTTATTTTTTAACAAACCTCGTATATCTATATATAAATAGTATATCTCAAATCTTTACTTATAATCAAGTAGTCAAGCCTGTCCGTCTGTCGTACGTCCTCGCATCATTTAAAAACTACTGACCCGAGTGAAATATGGTTTTCTCTGTTGCGTAGCTTAAAATGCCGCGAAGGTAATGGTATAAATGTTTCATTTAAATCGAACGAGTATGCCAGGTGTAGAAGTATGAAACCGGAATTTTTTGTAAACATTACACGTCTGTTGTTTGAAAACGATAAAAACGAATGGGGACGGCTTTTTGCGTCACATTCAATCGATCCCCGAGTTCCTGTTGACTTTGAGTATCATATTCATCCAATGAGGCTTGCAATTCGTTGTCTGCGAACTTTTTCCGTGGTTTCCCACGCTCTTCGTTTCTCACGGCAAAATCACCACTTTTGAATTTTTCGAACCACTCGAAACACTGTGTTTTACCAAGAGCATGTTCACCGTAAGCTTCGACAAGCATTCGATGAGATTCTGCAGCAGTTTTATTCAAATGATAACAGAAAACCAATGCTGTCCGCAAATCGTAATTCGTAGGCACAAAACTCGACATGTTTAAGGTTATAGAAAAATATACAGGTGTAGGGAACTTGGGTTGTTGTGTGTTGAAAATCTTCGTCAGCTGTTAGAGGGAGATGATGGCGCTGCAGAAGCGGTCTTACGGTCCCTAAACGGATAGCTAGCACCATCTATAGAGAAATTCCGGTATCATACTTCTACACCTGGTAGGTCGAGCAATGGATTGCAACGAAACGTCATCGAGGGAAGAGTTCCGACGACGTGCGAACGGGGTGAGACGGTGTTTATACCGCAGGTATACCAAATATTCCCAATAACTTTCCGTTTCAATTCAAGCGATTGCAGTTTCCCGCAACCATCTGCTTTGCGATGGTTACGACTAACAAGGAACATCCCTCAGGTGACACCCTTCGATTTTGTTGAAATTTGGATATGTTATAAAGCATCGAAAAGTAAGCGATACGTTTTTTTTTATCGGCGGAAAAACGGTTTTAAGGGGGGAAACCACTCCTCGAAAAAAGACATCTCTAGGGTGGTTCACCCTTTAATTTTTTTTTGCAATGGCACTATAGTGAATTTTCCATTGCTTCGGATTAGGAGAATTTTCGTTTTTGTTTCATTAAAATCGGTGGACTCCTTGTATGTGAATCTGCTATATTACCTCTAGAGATGCCTTTTTTCGAGGGGTGGTTTCACCCCTTAAAACCGTTTTTCCGCCGATAAAAAAAAACGTATCGCTTACTTTTCGGTGCTTTATAACATATCCAAATTTCAACAAAATCGACGGGTGTCACCTGTGGGATGTTCCTTGTAAGGGATCTTTTCACTTTAGACGCTAAGAAAGGCTATTTTCCTGATTTTTTTCGATAGGTTTATATTATAGATATTGATGTAAAAGTTGTTACACTTAATAAACACACTTTCGAAATGGATGAATTCTTTTTAAATTCATTTAAGTCACTATTTATGGACGAAAATGGTAGTTAAAAAATGGTATGTCTGTGCTGTTGATGCAATTTCGGAGAAGGATCGTCCGAAACAAAAAATCAAACAGTTTTAGATTCAGTATGTTAATGACTATAGCGCATATCATACGATTTTTGATATGTGCAAATATAACAAAAAGGCGGAGATTTTTTGAAAAAAAAAACAAAATAACGTGCTTTTTCCACCGTTATTGGCAAAAAAAATAGTAAATATCACAGTTTAAAAAAATCCTTGATATGCGCTATAGCTATAGTTGTAAAGAATATGTGGTTAATATTTCATGAAGATCGGTTCAATAGTTCCGAAGATTTTATCAACAAGCCGTCGAAAAACGAGTTTAAAGTTTGTTTGGGTTACATGAATACATTCAATTTTTTTTACATGTATTTCGAAAGTGTATTTATTAAGTGTAACAACTTTTATATCAATATCTATAATATAAACGTATCGAAAAAATTCATGAAAATAGCCTTTTTTAGCGTCTAATGTGAGAAGTCCCTTTAACAAATCGCAAGGAAAAACGCTACGAGCGGCTGGAATCGACCTACGAACAGCCTCCTTCTCGCATGGTCAGCTATATGTCGCCTGCTCCAGAGTAACCAGCCGAGATCTTTTTATTTTTACCGACGAGGACGATAAGAAAACGCGAAACGTAGTAGACAATGAAATTTTGTAAGGTCGATTAAATTTTAATTTTAGATAACTCATTTCAGGAAACAAGATCCAAAATTCAAAGGGTTAATTTTAGTAAATACTTTTTTATTTGGTAAAGTTAAAATCAATCAATGTGATTTCCATTAAAATTTTCATAAGTAAGTACTAAATCTATACTTATAATAAAAATGTAAGGGACAAAAGGTCAATATAACACGTGTAGAAATTTGAGTCGGAAGAAAAATCGGTAAATGACCAGGAAAGTTGTAGAGAATAGATCGGGAAACAACCAGGAACAAACGAGGAAATAAAAAGTGACGTTTCAACGTTTTTGGAATCCTCGAGGGGATAAAATCAGAAGTGTATTCAATTTAGTATTTGGATAACATATTGTTTGTTGGATTGTTGGTTATCTACTTGCTAAGCTAGCATATGAGTGTATATATATCACGGAATCCTGGAATAAGCATTTTTTCTAATGTTACAGTGATTTTTGTCGGCCAAATGTGGCAAAAAATAAAATGTGCAATACGGAAAAAAAATGTTTCGTTGCATTCCACTAGACAAACTTCAACATCATATAAAATATTCGCTGACGCAGTTGTTTCATAATAATTATCGATAACGTTATACTTTTTCAAGTTGGTCACTTTTCAAACACAAAAGTTTTTCTGCCTTAAGTAATAAAAATATAAAAATGCATAATTTTGCCCTATATTTCATGATAAATGACTATCTACAGAATAAATCTATACCTCGTATGCATTCTTTTATGTCCATTGAAAATAAAAATCCTAAACCATCATTTGACTCAAATGGACCGCTCCAACCTTCTTAATGGCGTGAAAATTGAGCTTCGGAATTGAATGCTCGTGAACACGTGTACAATACGCACATTCAGTGACGTTTGGACAGACGGAAGAGCCTCTAGTGCATCGTCTCCCAGAGCGGAATCGATACGTAGCAACTCCGCGGGTTCGTTGGCCCAGTTTGTTATTTTTTCGCCCACCCCTCCCCCCCTAACTTTTCAAACCGCGTGTGACGTTCGTCATGTATCTCGAGCCAAGGAACAAAAAGAAAAACGGCAATACGTGTAAGCAAAAATGGAAATGGAGGTAAAAAAATGAGGAAAAATGGAGAAAAATTGTGGCACGGAGATAAAGGCAGTATTACGTGAATGGAGGTATGAGTGATTGAGGCGCCGAGGTATGCATAGATTCGATTGGCCTCAAGGGCCTCGGCCGACAGTCTCGATGAAACTGCGACCCCGTGTATACGTCGTGTAACCTGTGCGAGCTCGACTGTTCTTTTCACGCGAATGAATGAATTGCGAAGCTTTTTATTTGCTGTTGCGTTGCAACCATTCACTATGAGCCTCCCTCATTGCCAATCTCCCGACTGTTTTGACTTTTCATTTTGTTTGCCTATTACGCCTGTCGGCCATCATGTATGTGAGGGAAATTGTTTCTGGACATCGCAGTCGGAAATTTGTGCATTCAGGAATACTGATAGACTTTGATACTTTCTCTCGCTGTTTCGTGTGGGAAGTTTCGAAGCGCTACGTCTACCTACAGGTCTGAAAAAATTGCCAAATTCCGATTTTTTTCTTTTGGAAACGGTTGGTCCGAAGAAACGCGTTTTTTTAAACACAGAGGTACATATATTGATAGCCTTCGAAACAATCACCAAAAAATACAGAAAAACATGGCCGCGGACAGATGCTGACATTTTTTTTTGCGACGTTTGGCGGTGGACACTCTTCAGCTTAAACGATTCATCCGAAATCAAAAATCTAGATGGGTTATTCAGGTTAACAGTAAATACGGGTCATCGACGATCTCCGCTATTCAAAATCATTTTTTTTAACAACGTGGCGACGAATTGAAACTCGAGCATACAAAATCCATGAAAAAAGTCGTCATTTCTACTCAACTATTGAAAAATAACGATCGATTTAAAAAAAGTTAGATCGTCAGCGACCTTCAAATGTTTCGCGTCGTATCTCCTGTAAATTTGGAAACAATCCATCAAGTGGTTCTCGAGATATCATGTCCACCGACTTTAAAAACAGTGTTTCGAGAAAAATTGATGTTGAAGTTTGCATCGTTGGAATCCAACGAAAGTGAATATTTCTCAATTGCTTGAATTTTTTCCTCATTTCGCCTACAAAAATCCACCAACTCTTTTTTAAGATATTCATGTAACGATTTACGATACAAATCTATTTAATAAAGATTTTCTATAATAACTAAAATATGGAAAATCAAATATAAAGCAGGACTTTCGTTACGTTCCAACGATGCAAACTTCAACAGCATCGTAAAAACGCCTTTAAAGTTGCTGCTCATTCAACTTTAGGAATATTTCCATTAGATTTTTTTGGGCATATAGCTAAAAGGTGATACTATCGAATGAAAATATTTTTTGAAAATGCAATTTCTTAACTCACCTAGGAAAATGCAGCCCATTAAGCCGGTACTAATGCGATTGTCGATAATCATTTGTTCATTTCGTAGAATTTTTTTTTATATTTATACGTATACATATCTATGGTTGATATATATATAATCTTATATTATATTATATATGATACGAGTTGTGCAAGAGGTATATTATTATTCGACAAATATTATGCGTCGTCTATAATCCAATATGCTATATATATTATTCTATTATATATTGTATATTGTAGATAATATATAGTAGGCTCTATATGTAATATATAACATTATATATTGTACATTATATTATATTATAATACGTAATATTATGACAAATAAAAAGGATACGAAAGTGAGAATGGGGCCTATGCGTAAACACCCTTACAGGGAAAGAAAACTAACGAAACAGAATAATATATAATATTATGTATTGTATATTATGTGTTATAAGCAATCCACATGAGATTGAAGTTTGCGTCGTTGGAAGGCCAAGAAAATAATTACTTTTTAATTGCTTTTGGGGTTAGGCTACTGTGGAAATGACGAACACTCGTTTGTCGCTTGAGGCAACTCAAATCGGAAGGGAAGGTCCAACATATGGTGCCGGAATCGCAGATTATAGGTAAACTTATACAACGATAGAACTGCTAGTCAAACTTTAAACGCGTTTACCACGAAACTATGTTTTCCAAAACAGTGTACACGATTTCTCGATATCTAACAAATGGATTGACTTGAAATTTGATAGACTTATTCAGTCTAATAGTAGTATAGTCTTGACGAACGTTTTTCTTCTTAACATCTTTTTCATCAGTCATTAACCATAATGATGACATTTTTCCTCGAAAAATCGAAGAAAAAAAACAATTTTTTTTTCTTCTGATGATTGAAATACGATTACAAAGGAAAGGTCGGTGAAATCATAGCCAATAGTATATATTTTAAGGAAAAAGTCGGTTCTTTTGTTTCAGATCAACCGGGTGGCCGTAATCAAGTACACGGTTGAGGCCCTCACGTTCAAACATCCTTCACGAGATTATTTATAACTTCTTCAATTGTCAATATTTTCAAATGAAATTAGGTACATAACTTTGTCAATGTACATACCAAAAAATGTCCAAACAATTTGTCAATCATCTTGCTTCTTCCTCCAAAATTATTTTTTTCGGTTAACCCTTATTTTCTGGTCGTCACAGTAGCATATCCCTTTGAATTCAATATAGCATACCTTAGCTACGAAAATCCCGTGACGATTTTTCAAATTAACTGTTCATGAATTCATTATCTAAATGTGAAAAGAAAAATATAAAAAGAATTTTTGTTGCACTCTAACGATGAAAATTTCAATACCATGCAATCGTCTATGCTATCTAGAGTATATTTTATATGTATTATATATTCTTTATCAAATACTATATTCTTATTCATTTTCTATTATGTATCGTGATATTACGAATTATATATTACGCGCTGGGGATTATATATTATCAATTAAGTGCTATAGTTGTCTTCTGATGAGGTCTAAATTTCAGGCTTTTTACCGAGCCCTCCCCTCTTTCCATTGATTTAAACGCTCTTGCTATATATGATATAGAATATTATTATATATTGTATATAGTAAAATATCTGTATATAATATCATATATATAATATTCATACACTTCAAAGAAACACGAAGCATAAATGCATATATATATACATATACATATATATATATATTTATATATGTATTCCGCGGGCTAGACCGGCACGTATGCATATTTCCCTCCACTGTATGCACTACTACCGCGAGTATTGAAATTCGTGACCAATGCACCGAAAAAAAGTGTTCGGTCAACACGATCCAAGTTCATACGAGCGGGCTGCACGCTCTTTTTGCCGGAACATTGACTCCTACTCTACAGCCAAAAGTAAACGAGGGTTGAGAGCAGAGCTAATATCGATTTTCCTTTCTTTCGAGCCGGCAACGTTTTCGCCCTCGGAAAAACACGAGAAATTTTGGGAAAATCGCATCGGGGTCCGTCGCACAGAAGCTGGCAAGAAAAAACAATTATTCGTGCAACTGTTTCAGGCTCTCGCACAAACGCCAAAAAATAGAAATTAATAGAAATGAACCGGCTCCGTTTTTTTTTTCTTACGCGCATGGACGAATGGACATTTGTCCACGTGGGTTTGGGTTCGGTTATCCGAGACGTTACTGTGGTATTGAATCTCTTTAGGTTATCCGAATTGTTATAGTAGTAAAAAAAACGTAACTCCAATTTTTAATAGTTACCCAAAAATTACGATATTTTAAATAGATTTTGTATGCTCAAGTTTCAATTCGATGCCATGTTGTTATAAATAATTATTTCAAAAATCGACGATCGTCAACGCCTCGTATTTATTGTTGACTTGAAAAACCCGTCTGATTTTTGGATTTCGGATGGCCCGGTTGGAGGAGTTTGCCTCTCTGGGAACTTGAAAAAATCGTTTTTTTTGCACATTCTTATGGTAGGAACTTTCAAGAATATTTAAAGACCAACCGGACCCTGAAATTCTAAACATTGACGAAGATACACCGGTTTTAGTGGAACAGTGTGCGTCGGGTATACCGCGATCCGTCGAGTTTGAACGCGATTATCACGAAACTACATATCTTGACACGGCGGGATTGATATTTTGAGTAACTTTCACACGATTGACTATAATTTGCACATTTAGCGTTCAAACAGTAGTCATTTTCGGTTCACGATCGTATTTTTTAATTAGACGAACCTTTTATTAATAACAATGATTTCAGCATGCTGGTTTTCGAAGAGAAAGATAAAGTTTTCTTTGGAGAAGCTGTCATTTTTCGGATTTTCTTTTTTTTTTTTGAAGGCTCAATATATGTATCCTTGTGTTTAAAAAAATGCGTTTCTTTTTTACCAACCGTTACCCAGAAAAACAGTCGGAATTTGGCCATTTTTTTCGGGCCTCCAGGTGAATGTAGCCCTTTCAAAAGAGAGAAAAGGAGAGGGAGGGAGGGAGAGAGAGAGAGAGAGAGAGAGAGAGAGAGAGAGAGAGAGAGAGAGAGAGAGAGAGAGAGAGAGAGAGAGAGAGATGGAATTGCAATTTGCGGGAGGCGACGAGCAAATTTGTCCGCAGTCTCGGGCATATAAGCGGAAGTTAGGAAGGAACCAAGTACGAAACAGGAAGTATAACGAAGGTACGAAGAAGGACCGCACGGATGCCCAGGTTGAATCAATACAATAAGTGGGCCAGGTGGGAGCAGGAGAGCGGGTGGGTGGGTGCTGGCGTAGCGTAAGACTGCGAAGGGGAAACGGAGAAGTTCTACGGCCTGTCAAAACGGGAGAGAGGCAGAGAGAGAGAGAGAGAGGGGGGCGAGTGAGCGTGCCAAAAGAGGCAGAGAAAAAAAGCAGAGCAGAAGCGACAGCAGCAAAGGGCGAGAGAAAAACTAAACGGAGAGAGCCAAGAGTTCGAGAAAGGAGAGAAAGAGACGAATGGATAGGGCAAAAAGGGCAAAGAGTGAATTGTCCAGAAGAGGGCGGAGAGCAGACAGGCAGAATACAGAAAAAAAAAGGAAGAGAGAGAGACAAGAGAGGAGAATGAGAACGGCGTGCGAAACGAACCGTCAAAAGGTGCGGCCAACTTTCGTTGGAGGATCGTTCAATGAAGATATTCTCGTATCGATTGCACATATGCATACCGATCTCGGCGGTGGATAATCGGAGGAGCCGGTCATTGATCCGTTCGTAACGGAGAGAACGAGAGCGAGACGAAGAGGGGGGGAAGAGAGGAAGGTATAGGGCAGAGAGAGGGAAAGCTAGGGCGGGAGAAAGGGCAAAGGGATAGAAGAAGGAGGGCGCAATGACGTTATGTGAATCGTGCCACACTTTGTGACCTTACGATAAGTTCGATATTCAATAACTGCGATAACGCTTGGCGTGGAATTTATACACTCGAGCCAATTGTGTAAACGAAAATTACCGGAATATATTTTTAAACGATAACGGACGAGGTACCTCTGGACGAGAAAAAAATTCACTGATTTTAATAATTTCTTTTTAAAAGGAAATATTTCTTCACCACTGTGAGACTTAGGGTATGCTTTATTACTTCCTTTGGTTGTTGCATGGTATTTTTTCAAAATTAATCTTTAAAAACGACGGAGGTATGGCACGTCTTCTAAACTGTGACGTAAAGCCAAAATACTAATCGACCGATTCCGATGAAATTTGGTATAAATATTAACCCTATTGTCCAAAACATGAACCTACATTTTTTTGAAAATTAAAAAGAAAAGTATTTTTTATCGCAAAATTTAGCTATTTTTCGGAATATTCAATCTGTTTCAGAGAGTAGAGAGACCATTTCATTGATTTTAAACATTTGTCACTTTTTGTTGGTTCTCGATTGATGAAATGGTTCTTGATTGGTAAAAAAATACCATATGAGAGCCAAAAGTAGTCATAGAACATGCCCTAAGTCTCGAGAATGGTGAAGAAATCTTTCGTTTTGAAAAAAGGTAATGGAAATCAACTATTTTTTCCTTGCCAAAGGTATCTCCCCCCTTAATAACGATAGCAACGATGATAATAATGCTATTTATTGATGACGGTGATGGTAATAGTAAGGATAATAATTATTGTTATTGTTATTAACATATAATTATATGAAATTATATAAAAATGTTAAAAATATTATAATTATATTATATAATAGTTATAATTGTTATTATTATCTATTATTAATAGCAAATAAATCAACATCAAACTATTACGCCCTTCATAACAATACTATCTACTATTATCATTATTATTATATGATTATATAATTATATTATAACACTTAATCATAACAATAATAATAATAACCCAATAATACTTAGTTACGTTGATGATAATGATAATAACAGTTATCAATAATGAAATTATTCACGAGTCTTTTGGACAATCCTAATGGCAATCAATTATGATAATAATAAAACAAGTATCAATAATAATTAACGTAACAATAATGCGAATAATAAAAAAGCGCATTTTTTGACAAAAAGTTTGGATCCATTACTCCACCTTTGACAACTCTACTCTAAGAAATTACAAACTTCAATCATGTCATTTTTAAAAACGATTGCTCTGCCGAATGGAAACGTAAGGCCACTGATAGATCGAAGGTTGCATCGTTGGAATGCAACGAAAACTATTTAATTTTTTTCATTTCTTCATTTTCTTCATCATCCAAAATCGTATCCTGCAAATTCGGGCTTCAGATTCCTTGTAAGGATCATAAAAGAAAACATTGGTTTTTCGTAGCCTAAATTTGTCCAAAAAAAATCGAACTTTCGTTACGTTCCAACGATGCCAACTTCAATTATCATATTTTTAGGGCGGTGCGCACTTTGATGAGGCGGGGACGTTGACCGTCAAATTGGCATATCGCTTTTTCGTAAGATTTTTAGTAACAAATTTGGCGTAAAAATTGGGCTACAGTAGTTTAGCGATTTTTTCCGCTCGTTCGGTGGTAACGAAGCTTGCAATTGCATTCACCCCCTGATGTGTGTGTGTGTGTGTGTGTGTGTGTGTGTGTGTGTGTGTGTGTGTGTGTGTGTGTGTGTGTGTGTGTGTGTGTGTGAGAGAGAGAGAGAGAGAGAATGAAATTCCGCCCACGCTCTCCGCCGTATAAAAACAAAAGCTGAAACAATTTCGCATCTCACGCACGAGGCGAACGTGAGAGATGAACTGGTACAGCGTACGGTAAATCCAGGTAATCGAATCGCGGCTCGCTCGACCGCAAAATAATTGCGAGACTGCGTTGGAACAATGTGCGCGGGAAAAAAGTGCCGAGGAATGTTAAAGTACTTTTTTTTTCCTCCTCAATAATTTCTCTCTCAGTTAAACTCAATAATAAATACAATTGATTAATCGTCCAGTCATAACGATGCTGTCGAAATTTGCATGGTTGGAATGCAATCGAAATTTATTTTTATTCCCTCTTTCTCCTCACTTTTATTATTATGGTAAATATTTTTCGATACAGTTGGGTTGTTGGTCTCTAATGAGGATCTTGAAAAAAGTTAATCGTAGCTTTGTTTTGGCTAAGAGAATTGAAATTGGGGGGGAGGGGGATTTTTTGTTTGCATTCCAATGAATGATGTTGAAGTTTGCATCGTTCGAATCAAACGATTTTTTTTCATTTCTTATTTATTTATTTTTATCATTATCCAAGGCCTGTTTTTTGCAAATCGAGAAAACGAAGAAACGCTTGAGTAATTTGACGGTCTTAATTGGTTAAAAAAAATTGGAGTGATTAAGAATAATTGATTTTCGTTGCATTCCAACGATGCAAACTTCAATATCGTTAGCAACGTGAAGGCGAATCAATTCGATTTATTATTATTATTATTTTATCAAATTAATTTTCCAATTCATACCCATTCATTAGTTATCTCACGAATACCTAATGAATTATTTTATTATCTATTCTCCACTTGTCATTTGCTTATTATTTATTTTATTCATTCGAGTATTTGTCTCATTGTTTTCCAGAAATAATACGACGGTATCGTCGTTCGCAGCCAGTGCAAAATAACATCTCTGCCTGTGTGCGATAAGAGCGACGAGACATTTCAACAGAAATAGTTAAGCAACGTTGGAGCAACGTTTTTTCGTTATTTCTCACGAAATTTTCTCAGTACGTGAAAGACGTATATATATACGTGAAGAAAAAAATGTTTCGGCAGTTTTATACGCGTTAAAAAAATCCGTTCCACCTGCGTTGCGTGCGATTTTTCTTTGTTTTCTTCGGTGGGAGCAGCAGCGAAAAAAATAGCGGGAAAAATAGGAAAAGGTACCTTGGAAAAATTACGAAAGTTCGCGCGTAATTATTTGCGTGCACACATGTACTTTTTTTTCGCTGCAGATGTATACGCTCTTTTTTTGACTTTTATTTGGCAAGATTTTTGCGTTTGTAAAAGGTAACATTTTTTCATTTGCCGATAATATCCAACGAATTTTTACGAATTTTGGGTCGCAACATTTTGCGAAAATTGAAAAGATAATTTTCATGATTTTTTTTTGCTTTGTAGCAAAATATTTGACGTGTAGAAAAAGGCGGGGCGCGTTTTAATGAATGAGATTGAAGCTTGCATCGTTAGAATGCAATGAAAATGATTATCTTTCCATTTCTCGAATTCCTTTTGGCAGATGTTCGTCACGAAAATTCCTCGTACATTTTTCGAGTCGTTTATTTACCAATATCGTATTCAAGTTTACCGAAGGAAGGTTTTGCTAAATAATGAAAATGAAGAAATAAAGATAGAAAAAAGAATTTTCATTGCGTTCGAACGATAAGACGTTGGAAATGCATCATTGGAATGCAACGAAAATGATTTTTTTCTGTTTCCCAAATTTTCGTTGGCAGCTTCGAGCCAGGAAAATCGCGCAAAGATTTTTGAGGATCCTTATTTAGCGTGTAGATAAAAATTTCCAAAACATGATTTTGGATCATGAAAATATAAAATTGAAAAAAAATCGTCGCATTCAAACGATGCAAACTTCTAAAACATTTTAATAATGATGTTAAAGTTTACATCGCTGGAATGCAACGAAAAAACATTTCTTTCGTACTTTTTTCGTCACATTTAGGCTACGAAAGTCATTGAACCATCGTTGATCATCGCTATTCAAAATTCACCACCAAAAACTACGACAAAAATATCTTAGATAACAATAAATATGAATAAATGAAAAATCGAGAAGCAAAAACTATTTTTCAAAACGGTGTACACGATTTCTCAACATCTAATGAACGCATTGACTTGAAATTTGATATACTTATTCACTGTCATAGTAGTTCAGTCTTGACCGACGTTTTCCTTCTTAAATCGTTTCTTTCATAAATTATTAACACTAATGTAATATTTTCTCTAGAAAACGGAAAAAATCCAACCATGTTTTTTGATGACTGAAACACGTTAACAAAAAAAGGGCTCAGTCAAGTCCTAGACAATATTATCTATTTGAAGAAAAAAAACTTTTCTTGTTTTCAGATCAATTTAGATTTTCATAACTTTTTGAATTATTCATATTTTTCAATGAAATTTCGTGCTCAACTTTGTTAATGTGCATACAAATAAATTTGCGAGCGATTTTTCAATCTTGATGATCCCTTCAAAATTAATTTTTAAACAACAACTCCGATTTCCGAGTCGTCACAGTAGCCTAACCCCTTAATCTCCTTATTTTTATTATTATACAAGATCGTCGTTTTGTGGATTTTTGTAGATTGCTAAATATCTTGAAAAGTTATTGCGGGATTTTCGTAGACAGAATATGCGAAAATAAGTTAGCGGGCTACCTAGGTGAGAAAATTGCATTTTCCAAAAATATTTTTATCCGATAGTGTCACCTTTTAGCTATATTCCCTGAAAATGTCATTGAAATATTCCTGAAATCGAATGGGCTACAGCTTCTAATATTCTAAGCTTCATAGTTCAAAACTTTAAACGCGTTTTTGTCGAAACACTGTTTTCAAAGTCAGTGGACATGATATCTCGAGAACCACTCGATGGATTTTTTCCAAATTTACAGGAGATACGACAAAAAACATTTAAAGGTCACTGACGATCTCACTTTTCAAAAATCGATCGTCATTTTTCAACAATTACGTGAAAATGACGACCTTTTTCATAGATTTTGTATGCACGCGTTTAAACTCGCCGCCACGTTGTTGAAAAAAAATGATTTAAAAGTTCAGAGATCGTCATCGACTCGTATTCATTGTTAACTTGAATAACCAGTTTGGTTTTTAAATTTCGGATGGACCGTTTAAGCTGGAGAGTGCCCACCGTCAAACGTGGCGAAAAAATGTCATCACCTGCCGGCGGCCATGTTTTTGTTGTTTTTCTGTATTTTTGGTGATTGTTTTTAAAGGCTCTCAATTTATGTACCGTTGTGCCAAAAAATGCGGTTCCTTTTTAACAACCCTTTCCCGGAGAAAAAAAATCAGACTTAGGCTATTTTTTCGAGCCTCTAGGTAGATGCAACCTCTTAAAAGAATTCAGAAAAACTCGATTTCGTCGCCCTCCAACGATGCAAACTCCAGCCTCGTGCGTTTTATCACGTTACGTTAACTGATAAGTGCACACGTAAACAAATAAAAGTGAGACTTTACGTCCGTTCAGCGTACACACACACACGCATTACGAAATACCGGAGCCAAGATTTCCGGACCTAACCTGCTCTGCCGGTAAGCGGCGAACGATCTTCCGGTATCCACCTCCCGCAGGCGAATATTTCTAATGTGGCAGATTGCTCTAAAAATCGCAAGGTCACGTCACGGGGTAACTCGTCGCTCCGGAAACGGCGAAAAAACCGCTTCTCAGATCGCGTCAATTTGTAACTAACGATAAAGGAATAAAAAGAACGCCGGTAGGAGAACACTCGAGTATTTTTGGGAGCACTTGTACGTGTACACACTCGAGGGCGACGTTGAATCGGACGGAGAAACGCACGTCGAGCTGTCAAGTGCGACTCGCAGGCGCGCGCGGTGTGCCCTTTTGCGCGTTTTTTTCTTCGTTTTCTTTCGCTCTTCTCTCGCTTTCCTCGTACCCTGACACTTGTGCACACTCGAGGTAGGAGGTACGACGGAAACGCGGTACGCACTCGTGTAACTGTAAATCCTACCTTGTAGAGACGCGATCGAACGCCGTCCCGAATTATTCCACGTTAAAGCGCGAAAGACGATGAAACTTCAGGATAAACAAATTGCGAACAAACTCGAAGAACCGTGCATCTTGAGAGCCACGGCCATCACTGATCTTTTCGTCGCGGCCCGTTCGCGTGATCGGTGGCGCCCTCGCGCGACGAGGAACGCACGGCATTGAAACGCGGAACGAATTCAAACGCGCAGGCGCGGAGGACGGAGCGAGACGAGGCGGGTAATTTTTGAACGGTCATTTTAAGGACGAAACAAAATAAATGTGGGAATATTTGTGCGGTAGAACGTTGTGAGCTGGTAATGTTTATTGCATGATAATTTGGCGAGCAATATGTTTAGACTATGATGCGATTGATGGTATCAGAGAAAGACGCCTGTCGAGCCGGTCTTCTATACGTATCGCTTGTACAGATATAGAGCTCTCGGCCTCTCCTCTTTGTGCGACGCTTCGTACGCTCTCCACCCTCAGTATTCAAGGTCCGAGCGGAAGACTGCGGAATAATTGCACTCGAACAAAGTTTGCATTCTTGTTTATCTTCGCGCCCCCTTTAAACGTATAGACCTGAGATATAGCCTAAATCCTCCTGCGGATTGTAAGGATCATTTTAGTAAAAACGCCGTTAAGGTGGCTGCATCCAGTCTCGAGTTTATCGCAAGCATGCAAAGTTACGCAAACGTCCTTTTTTATAAGATGGTTTCTTCTTTGCCGGATGTGAAAGTCGACAGTTCCGGTTGATGCCTAAAATAATGTATTGTCGGATCCAATGGCGTTGCAGTTTTCATCGTTGTAATGCAACGGAAGTTCTCTCTTATTTTTCTCATTGCTCCACTTTTATTATAACTCAATTTTTTTCTCATTCTTCGAGGACGTAGAATCAGCTTGTGGGATCATATCGAGATTATTGAAAAACGGGTTTATTAATAAATATTTGCGTTTATTGAAAAATATTTCCTGAACACAATTTTCACCTATGACTGATACGTAATTTTAACGGCAATTGTATTTTTGTGTAAATATACGAATATAAATGCAATTAATACGTTACAAATAAAGGCAGCATAGTTTTTATAAAACAGCGGGAATTCTGCCCACTTTTTTGGCAGTTCGGCAATCGGCAAGAACCAGCGAGTCGACATATATTTGTTTATTTAGTGTTAGAGATAAAGAACGATATTCAATTTTGAAAAATTAATTTGATAAAATACAGAACCGAAGAAATAAAGAAAATCTCGATGACAAAAACCGATCGAAATTTTTAATATAAATATCTTGCGGTTCGATCTTTTTGTCGATTTATCCCTTGTCGTTGCCACGACTGTACTGTAGATAATTGTTACCCGGGTAATTGCAGAATTCACAAAAGCCCGGCGGCCCTTGAGCACCAGGTGCACCTCTCATACCGGGAAAACCTGACGGATAAAATTTAAGAAATTACACGTTCAATATCATTCTTCGTAAGCTGTTGTTTAATTTTTTTTCAATTTATTTTCACTCATTTTTTTACCTTGCCGCCCCGGCTCTCCGCGTTCTCCTTGAGGTCCAGGTAAACCAACGCCGTCGGTACCGGGAACTCCTGTGCAAGAATGTCCGCATTTTTATTTGGCTCGTCGGTAACTTTATTTTAATGTGCATAGTCAGCGAATTTGTGTGAATTTTGTAACTCATTTTGTCTTTATTTTTGAAAATCAAGTAGAGGCCAGCAATCCATCAATTTCGGAACATTAAGTATTGAAAAGTTATTATATTTGTGCAATTTTAACACTTATTAATTGGCCGTTCAAAATTATTAAGAGAAAATTGTTCATTATTTTTCAATGTTGTTTAATAATTTTGAAAGTTCTTTGGAGGTAATATTCGCATTTGTTACTTGGTTCGTTGGTAACTTTATTTTAATGTGCATAGTTAGCGAATTTGTGTGATTTTTTAACTCATCCTATTCCGTTATTTTTTAAAAACAAGCAGTCTATCAATTTCGAAAAATAAAATATTGAAAGGTAAATATATTTTTGTACTTTCGACACTCGTTAATTGGTACTTCAAAATTATTGAGAGAAAATTGTTGAATATATTTCATTTTGTCTAATAAGTTAGGAAGTTTTTTGGACGTGATATTTCAAAGTTGTTTAACATTCTCAAAAGAATATTTCGCAATTTGTACAATATTTTTTAAACAAGTACCCGTGTCTTGCAATTATATAATTAAAAATAAATTAAATCAATTTTTTTTTCTATTATAAATATACATTCTTCTACTCTTTGGAAATAAATCCGACATTTCTTAATAATCCCTTTTTCTCTCCCTTCGAATATTTCATAAAAATACGTTACAGAAAAGTGTCTCGACTATTCAGTAGAAATAAAAAATTCAATCAATATTTCGCAGATATCAAAGTCCCTCAATTTATGAAGAACATTTTTTTGAATACTTTATTGTTAATTTCGCGAAGTATTTATACTTTGTAAATTAATAATAATTCTTTATCAACACTTCATATTTTATTTATGGTTTATTATTCATTCCCAAGGTATAATTAATAGTTTATAGAATACAAATAATAATTTTATAACGAAAGCATTGTTCCACGAATTACCCGGTAATCCTCTGGGTCCCAGCGGCCCTTCGGTCCCAACGCCCTCGGCGCCTCGATCGCCCTTGTCGCCCCGTTCGCCCGTAGGGCCTATTGGTCCGGTGGGTCCCTGTGGTCCAGGCAGCCCGACGAAGCCTCGTTCTCCGGGTAGGCCGGGTGGTCCCGGATCCCCTGAAGAAGCTACGATTCAATACGCGTCCACACGTCGAAAGACGTATTAAGGGGGAAGATACCTCCAGGCAAGGAAAACAATTTGCTGATTTTTATGATTTTTTTCAAGGAACGATTTCTTTACTATTTTTTAGACTCAGGGTATGTTTTATTACTACTTTTCGCTGTTGCACAGAGGCGTAGCCAGGACTCGCTTGAGGAGGGGGGGGGGGGGCAAAACGCAAGGGAAGCCGATATGAAGAACTTATTAAATAATTTTCCTAAAAATTGTAATCCACTTCAATAATGTCGACACCGTGTGCCGTACCAACAAAATGTTCGCGGCCGCTTCGCTCGTCTTCAGCCTTTCTCTATTCTGGCATAGCAGCTCTGAGCTCACTTCGTTGGCCGTTAAAATTTACACTTTGGCAATCCGAAGAATAAAATAATATATATTTTGGGACAATCAGTGAAATGTGAACATTCGGGTTAAAGTTTTGAAGGGAAAGATCCCTTATTTCCTTTAGCTTCGGTCCAAACAGAAGTGACTTTCAAATTCACTGTTGCTCGTTTCCAATAACTGTAAGCGAACAATTGAATTAAACAATTACTGAATTTAATATTGATTTTTTAAGTTACTGTGAGCCAAATACATACTTTTGCTTTTCGACTAAAAACAATCAACATTTTACATCTTCACAGACTGTGAAGCCAAAAACATATATTTTTTTTCACAGTGATCGGAGACATTGGCTCGGCATAGAAGAGCGCATACTTAAATTCATCTCACATCAACTTAAGGCAATTAAAAATATATATCGATGGGAATACAACTTTTTTATTGCCTTCATTTGTTGTGAGAAAAATTCATAGACTGACTTCTCTCTATCTAGACGTTTGAGGTCTTCGATGCCTCTGATTGCTGCGAAGAAGTCCATGATTTTGGCTCCGCAGTCTTTAAATATATAAAATGTTGATTGTTTTTTGTTAATATATGCAATATATATGCAATAATATATGCAGTTAATAAAAGCTTAATAATAAAAGTTTTAAAAAACATGGATTTCCGCACAGAGATCATTGAAACATTTTTATTTCTCGGTAGACAGGAGCCAATTCATGAACTTTTGTCACATCAACTCAAGGCAATGAAAAATGCATGTCTGTAGAAATATTCATATTCAATTACCTTTGGTTGATGTGATAAAAATGCATAGACTGTCTCCTCAATATCTAAAAATTCAAAGTTTTCAGTGTTTCCAATGACTGTGAAAAAATTCATAATTTTGGTGTCGCGGTCTTTAAAAATGTCAAATATTGATTATTTCTAGTTACTGTAAAACAAATACATATTTTTACCTTTTAACTATAAACAATCAATATTTAATATCTTTAAACACTAAAGCCAAAACCAAGACCCCGATTGCATTTTGTCGCAGCAATCAGAGATATTGAAGAATTTAGATTTCTCCATATACAGGAGGAATTCTTCAATTTTTCTCGCATCAACTGAAGGCAATAAAAAAATGTATACCCATAGAAATATAATTTTTTGCCTCTGGTTGATGTGAGAAAAATTTATACACTCTCTTTTCTATATGTACAAATTGGAGGTTTTTGATGTCTCCGGTCGCTGCGAAAAAATCCATGATTTTGGCTTTGCCGTCTCTAAAGATATAAAATGTTGATCGTTTTCAGTTAATGTAACGCAAATACATATTTATGGCTTTCCAGTGCTTAATTATATAGGCATTTTATTGTTTGGCTTACATTAACTAAGAGCAATCAACATTTTATGTTTTTGGAGACTGCAAAGCTAAGAACATGAATTTTTTTGCAGCGATTGGAAAAATTTTATAATGTATATTTCTCGGTATATAGAAGCCATTTCATGAACTTTTCTGACATGAACTGAAGGCAGAAGATATACATTTTCCAAATGCCTTTGATCGATGTGAAAAAAATTCATAGACTAGCTCCTCGATATCTAGAAATTTCAGGTTTTCAGTTTCTCCGATCGCTGTGAAGAGATCCATAATTTTGGTGTCATAGTTTTAAAGATATAAAATGTCGATTGTTTTCATTTACTACAAGACTGCCAATAAAATTTACATTTTATTAGGCACTGGCAATGAATAGCCAAAAATATGTATTTGTCTTACATTAAGTAAAAACAATCTACACTCTATACCTTTAGAGTTGTGTTTTTTGTGACCTTTTTTGTTGTGTTTAAACACTGAAAAGTTTATTTTTATTGCTCACACTTTATTTTCTTTCCAGGGTAAAGTATGAGCCCAATGTACCGCTTGTCCTATTCGCAATTGTGAGAAATGTTTCGAGGTTCGAATATGAGACACGAAGAACGTTCGTCAAATTTATTTATGGCCCTGAAACGGGCCGCTTTGTTCTTCGTATTCGATTCGTTCTTTGAATCAGAAATTTTCGAACGGAGAACCATCGTTAAATTTTTTATTCGTCCGAAAAAGGGCAGTATCTTTCACGCTTAGAAACGCTCTAACCATGACTAAATACTAAAGCTGTCAAAACGCAAAACCGCAAATAAGGCCGTTAAATTGTTTTATGCATTTATATCACATTTTCACTGCTTTTCACTTTACGCTCTAACTGTCACGCTCTAACCCTACTTGGAGGTTAGCGCCAGCAGAAGCCGTACACTTGCAGCAGACGACTCGTTTGTTTGGGGCGGCGAGTTGCAACCCTTCGCACTTCATGCATCACCTTTTTAAGCATGACTCTATGAAGTTCGTCCGGAACGACAAGTGTGGAACAATTTCGTGGTGAAAAAGTCGAAAATTCGGCCGAATATTACGAGATCTTAAGATTGAGTAGACGGATCGAAAAAAATACCTAAACAAATCCGATAGGAAAAAAAAACATTTCATTGGTAAAATGTCGTTAGATTTGTTATTCATCGCCGTGTTCTTGAGTAATTTCGATTCAAAGGTTAAATATGTACGGTGAGAACCCATCTTACTGTATAAAGAGTCGCGGCGTGTTCGTCGTCCGTGACAGTGGTGCTCATCTTATTTATGGCAGTGGTGCTCATCATTTTTTTAATTACTTGGCGTCAAGACGCTGCCGCATCTCTTGATAAAAAAAAAAAATACGTAGCCAATGAGCAGTTTGAGGCCGGTTTGAGATGGTTTCTATCTGAAAGGCTCGAAAGTAACATTACCAACGCGTAGCTCCAATACTATTCTGTATTATTTTTGTACTATTATTGAAATGTCAGTAATGTCGCTTGATTACATGAGTTCGAGGGGGGGGGGGGGGGGGGGGGCAAGTGTCCGACCGTGGCTACGCCAATGCTGTTGAATGGTATTTTTTAAAATAAATCTTAAAAAATGGCAGAGGTACAGCGCAGCCTTCTAAACTGCTTTTTCAAAACTGACGTGGCGTATAGCTAAAAAACTAATCGGCCGATTTTTATGAAATTTGGTATAAATCTTTCTAACCTCATTGTCTAAAACGTGACTCTAAATGTATTTGAAAATAAAGAAAAAAAAAGTTTATTTTATTGCAAAATGTAGTCATTTTTTTCGAAAAATTCAATCTTTTTTTCAAAGCGCATAATTTCATCGATTTTTAACATTTCCAACTTTTTCTTGGTTCATACTCTGCGTATGATTGTTAATGGAAGAAAAATCTAGGTTGCTTTTCTTTCACATTAATCCCACCGGCGCTGTGTGTCACGCCGACTGACAACATCCGCCCCAACCTGTTTAGAAGACCGTGTCATACCACTGCCATTTATCAGGATTAATAAAAAAAAAAAACAATACTGTAACAGTTAAAAGTAGTGATACCCTAAGTCTCAAAAGGGTGAAGAAATCTTTTCCAAATAAAAATCATACAAATCAGCCATTTTTCCTCGCCTAAAGGTATGTCCCTCCTTAAGAAAGAAAAAAGAAAGTAAACGGGTTTTCGAGTTAGTGGCGCGCGCGTAATCGTACGAGGGGACAAAGCAAAAAGGCGTCGTGTTACAACGCGATCGATTTTTTGAAACTTCGATACCTGGGATGCCGCGGATTCCAACCCGACCGGGATGGCCATGTCGGGTGAGACCCGGCAACCCGGTACTTCCTCGTAGGCCCACTGTTAGTTCACTCAGCCTCTCTGTGACACATGCAGCAGGTACTCGTGATATCTACATTGGAGCGCAGCCTTTGGAATTTCTACTTCTTAAGCATTATGATTTATTATTATTATTATTACATTCATCATCATTAATATTATTAAAGGGATATTTGATGGATGAAAACGAGCTCCAATTATCCAGGAAGATATGAAATGCCATAAGTAAATTAAGTACAATACGTACATACGTACATGTATGAACGACGATGATTGAAAAAACGGTCGTGGAACGCGTATTATGGCACAAGGTTATGTACACAGTGGGTAAAAAAAGATTTTCACACTTTGCTTTACTGGAACAACTTTTTGAAAACGAAGAAGTACTTTTTGCAAATTTTTTTATCCGAAAGGTCATTTCGAGAATCAAAGTTGCGTGATAACTTTAATATGAACAATGTCATTTTATGGAAATCAGCAGATAACGGAGAACAAAAATTAAAGTGTGCAAATTATTGTTTACTCACTTTGCATGTGTGTATGTGTGTAAATATGGTAGATGTTGAATTGGATTACTCCCTTTTTTTGTAAAGTGAAATATTTAATTATAAAAGTACAAGGAATATTTCAATGATTTAATTAGTCTCCAACATCGTTGGATTACTTTAATTAATGAATTTATTAGTAATCAAGTGTGTAATTAGTTAGCAATTAATTCATTCGTTTTAACTACTTCAATTTTCATGAAGACTATCTTGTTGGCCAAAACGTTTCTTGTACTTTTAAGAATAAATTATGAATTTTATAAAAGCAAGCAAGAACAATGACCAGTAGAAATATTTTCTAACCTACCACATTTAGGAGAAACCTTTCCCTACAAAAGTTGCATAGTTCGAAAGGGGTTTATGTCGATTTCAAAGAACTAAAAATAAGTTCACACACAAAATTTCAAGATGATCGATCAAGATTTAGTATAAAATAGTCAATATAAAAGAAATGTCAATGTTTTTAGCCTATAATCGATTTGAACAAAACGGTGTCACGTCGCGACCAAATACGCACTGTGTATTTATTTTCCTCGCTTTCCCTTATCTTGTTGAGCTCCGGCGAAGCCGCAGGGTCTACGCGATTTCCCATGGAATTCGTGAACAACCACTAAGCCTAATACGCGCCTAGCGGCATTCTCATTTTTCGACGGGTCTTGATATTTTTCTTCACAGTTAGGCCTACCACGGCGGAAATGTAACCTATCGATAATAAGCAAGCGTCTCCCGTATTTTCTCACGCGAGAGCACAGCGGTCTTACCTAGATCACGACCAAATACACAAACGGAAAAACTTCGAACTACAAGGATGACGAACACGTGAAGCGACACGCAGGAAATGCGTAATGATAAAATTCCTATTCGCAAAGACGTAAATACATAACGACGCGACGATACAGAATTCTAACGACCGTCCAAGACCGGAAAATATCCAAATCCTCAAAACACACATTCTCCAAAAGGAAATCCCTCATGCCGTAAATTTGACCCGGTCATAAAACTGCGTTGAAATTTCCCACGTGCACTCGCGGGCCTTGGTCAACAAGGCCCCTTTTTTCTCTCCGTATTTTTCGATCTTCCCAAATAAAGCAACGCAGCTCCAATTCCTGGAAATAGACCGACAGTTGTGGCTATCGCAACCTACTTCTTGCCCCCACTCTCATCCCGACCAATAATGCGAGTTGTTACACATTTTCCACCAAACCAAAAAGAATGCACCACCAAAAGTTCACTATTCCCGAGTTTCCTTTTCCCACCACCTCAGCATCCCAATTTTTCCTACATCCCGGAAGAAGAAAATCATTAAGTCTGTGTTCCATCACCACTCGTAGAAAGCAGTCTCCCAACAGCTTTCATCGGAACAAGCACAAAACTGTCTCCTGACAGCAAACAACGAGTATTAACGAGCCGGTTGTAATTATTCTTCCTTGCGCATTTATTGCAGCAGCAGACACTTCTTTGTACACTATGTCTTTTATAGTAACAAAGCCTTGTACGACTTCTCTGAATTTGCTTACAATTAGTGTCGAACTATTGAAACCTCAATTAACTGAATCTTGATAGATCATTTTGTAATTCAGTGCGTCAACTTAGTTTTAATTTTTCGATAAAATTCTTTTTAAAAATCGTGGTCCCATTAAATAAACCGAGCTGACCTTGAAATGTCGAAGGCACCTTCACTTGGATTAACCTAATAGACACCACTCGATGACCCCCTCCGGAGTATGCAACTTTAGGAAAAGCTTCCTCCTGAGTCCGCTAGGCTAAAAAATACTTGAGGAGCTGGCGAACCAAAAACCGGACTTGTCTACAGTACGTCGATTTTTTTTCGCGTTCTTACAGCACACTTTTATTAGCTTCCGAAATATTTTGCATCAAATTCGGCTCTGAACACCTTAAAATGTGTTAAAAACTGCCTTTTCACGCAGGAACGGACTTGTCCATGGCTAGCTGGATGAAAAATTCATTGCATCTTCAATAGCAATCGAAAGAGTTTGTGTAGGATTATTAAACTGAGATTAACAAGTGAATTTATATTTAATTCGAAGAATCTGTTTTATTTCGTAACTGGATATGTGTATAAGGGGTGGGGTTCGGAAATTCGAACGATCAATATTCAGAAGGACCGGAATGTCAAATTCAGTAATGACGAACGAAAATAGTTAGTCGAAATTGTGAATACAAAAATCTCAAAGCCGATTTATAGCGAAAACAAATATCAGGTTTAATAAAATAACGAGAGATAGTATCGACTCGCCTTATACAGGGTGGATCAATAACTATTAGCACCTTGGATATCTTCGAAACTAAAAGGTTCACAGAAATATTTGCTGAAATGAAATTGCACAGTACGAAAAAAGCTATCCGATAGCGATAATAATTTTTTTTGCAGGTGGAGATACTTCGGATATTTGAAGGTCAACTAGATTTGTTTAAAATGGATCGGTATGTTTTTTTTCTGTATCATGAAAAAGGAGCTTAAAACGAGTTCAACGACTCATAACATGAGGTCATTGAAGGTCATAGAAAGTACAGTAAGGCGACAATACTTATGGTTTACTTCACTGAAAATAAACGCTGTTTCAAGAACACTTTAATAAGTTTGCAGGATAAGATAAACATGATAAGATTAGTATCGATAAATCGGTCAATCGAGTACAATGTATCCGTTTAAAGAGCAAGTCGATATGCTTCTTATTTAAGGCGTAATTATGGTAGTAATTTTATTTACTACCGAAACTGTATTATCGCCTTTCTGTACTTTCTATGACCTTCGATGACCTTATGTTATAGGTCGTTGAACTCGTTTTAAGCTCCTCTTTCATGATACAGAAAAAAAAACATACCGATCCATTTTAAAAAATTGAGTTGTCCTTCAAATGTCCGAAGTACCTCCACCTGCAAAAAAACTATTATCGCCATCGTATGGCCCCTTTCGTACTGTGCAATTTCATTTTAGCAAATATTTCTGTAAACCTTATAGTTTCGAAGATATCCGAGGTGCTAATAGTTATTGATCCACCCTGTATATACACCAAACAATTCGAGACGTTAAATCGTCGAATTGTAAATATTACGACAGTTTACAATTTCGTATTCATTAAAGCGAAGGGCCAAAAAGTCGATCAGTTAATATGGCGAAGGGTCAAAAAGGCAAACGGTCCGGACAGCGAAAACAATAGAACAATGGATCGAGAATTACGTTACTTGCGCTTCAGAGTGAAGTTGGCAGATGACGCTTGCGGCCAGTCGGGTCGGGCAGCCATGCCATGTACGCTATTTAGGTATTCGCCATGTAGACATTCGCGAATTCGGATTACCGATCATTTGCATTTCTGATGTCTACACATTCGAAGTTCGTAGACTCGATCTATGACTTTTCGCTATAGACGGTATTACGAATATTAGATACTGGCTTTTTTCTATTTCGGAGATACGAATGTTGTAGATTGTTCGAATCTGTATTTGTATGACTCAAATTGCAGACTATCTGAATATATATTCTCGAATAAATGAGATTTGGAATAAATAATCCTTTGGTCGAATAGTTATTCGATTTTGTCATCGGTCAACGGATAAAATTTCAAATAATTTAACCTTCGTTATTTTAGGAGTTCATAATTCTGTCGTTTCGAAGTCTTTGTCGTTCTATATTTGGTCATTCGACATTTTGACCTCTACCTTGTATTATATTTTCATTCAAGAGCAGAGTTGTCCACGATTCTCATTTAAAACCGGATTTCTCCAAAATCAAAATCAAAATAAACAAATGGTAGTGAGTGTTTTTACTCAACTAAAGCCAGGTACGTGCTTATATTCTGATAGAGCCTTCATATATATTAAAGCTTAAAAATTTTTACTCATCTTTATTAGGTTATTTTACGTTCTGGCCTCTCCTGTAAAAAAGTAATTCATGGACAAGACCGGTTTTGTTCGCTAGCTCCTCACTTCTACTGCCAATAGTTGTTGCCTCGTCCGGTATATATATATATATATATATATATATATAATTAATACATAAAACGTATAGGTAAATATGTTCCATGTTTATGAATAAACATTTTTTATCGCCCGGGCACATGAATATTCGGGATGATTTTTTGGAGGGTTCGGGTGTACCTGGGCGACCTTGGGGACCCGGTGATCCCTGTCGACCTGGACGGCCTCTACCCGGTGGACCAGGATGGCCTCGCATTAGTGCTGCCATTTCCGTCATCTGCTCTATGTGTTCGTGGAGGCAATTGTTTGTTTTTTTTTAGTGAAGACATTTCCACATTAACGACGTACAAAATTAGCGAAAATCCGTCCGCTGTTGCGAAAATATAAAGGTCGAGCTGTAGCGTCGGGGTGTCTGTGGAAGAACATAGTGCCTTTTCGGTCAGCGGCCGATCAGGCCGGCTGGCCTTTTGGCGATAGCGAGGCCCCACAAATATCGGAGTTTCCGGAGATTTTGTTTACGGGCCACATCTACCCACGTGGGTTAAAGAACTGCATTTTCCAAAAATATTTTTGTCCCATGGTATCTTTTTTTCGCTATATCCTCTAAAAATTTCATTGATATATTCCGAAAATTGTGATAAACGTGTTTTTCTCGGAACACGGTATTCAAAGTCGGTAGACACGATATTTCGAGAGAATATCGACAAGAAACGTTTAAAAGTCGTTGACGATCTCACTTTTTGCAAATCGATCTTCATTTCCTAATAGTTGCGTAAAAATTACGACTTTTTTCACAGATATTGTATGTTTGAGTTAGAATGCGTTGCCGCGTGGTTAAAAAAAAGTGATTTTTAAAATCGACTATGGTCAACGACTTGTATTTATTATTAGCATGAATAACCCGTTTGGTTTTTAGACTTCGGATGGACGGTGATGTTTTCAACGCTCTGAATATATGTATCTTTGTATTTAAAAAAAAGCGTTTCTTTTTTACCAACGTTTTTCCAGAAAAAAGTTCTGGAATTTAGCCTCATTCAAGCCTCTAGGTAGATGTAGCCTCTGAACAGTTTTTTAAGCTCCGTCTCCTACTCACCAGTGATTCGAGTCACATACCTTTTTGGTTCCAATCTCTTCTACGACTTTTTCTACGACAAGTAAATACTGCCAAAGAGAAGACTCATTCCTACCGGGCGGGACTTACCTCTCAGGATGCTGGTGCAAATGTCCCTAATTTCCGCATCGGTTATACTCTTGCCCGGGGCACCTTGAAGCCCGGGCATGCCGGGCTGACCTCTGGGTCCCGGTCCTCCGGGTGATCCGGGGGCTCCCTCCTTTCCCGGAATTCCGGGCGCTCCGTGTTGACCCTCGGGACCTCTCTCCCCCGCTGCACCCCTTTCGCCCGGCTGTACGTGACACGATTCGCTACCTCAAATACTGACTGGTCTCGAGCAACCTCGAGGACCCTCAACGAAATAGAGAGAGGGAGATAGAGAACATGTTGGAGAACTTACGATTCCCGGGGCTCCGGGTTGGCCACGGGGTCCGCTCACTCCTGGACTACCCATGTTCTCGTAGACGATACTGTTCGTGGTGAGCATGTCGCACGGCTGACAGGACTCGCCTGGTGGTCCCGGTGGCCCGGCCCTCCCTTCCAGTCCTGGAAGTCCAGGGGACCCTGGGGAACCTGGCAAACCTGGGAAACCCTGCACAAAGAATGTGTCAATTGAGGCTACATTGCTAATCGTTGCGGGGTTATTGGAGTCATTATAATGCTTATCCCGACTAGAAATTTTGCTACGGGCCGGAACAAGCATGGATCCGGCATGCCGTATCCCGTACCGCGGCACTGATCAAGCTGCCGGATCAGGGCCGTAACAGGCGTGAAACGCTTTTTTTCGCATCCGGCCCGGATCCGGACAACGGACACGGCCCTGATCAGTAGGCCTTTTCAGGCCCTGCTCCGGCCGCCGTATCAATGCCTAAAATGATAAAAAAAACAAATGATGAATTTAAGGCGTTAGGCCACAGTAACGGGTATAAAATCATGTGCGAATCCGGCACGGATCCGGCGTGCCGTACCATGGCGCCACCTCGCGCCATCTGCCGGCCACGCAGGCCATGTCGAGGGACGCCGGATCCGTACCGGATCCCGCCCGGATCGGGCGTGTCCTAGTACGGCATTCCGGATTGCAGCCTGATAGGGGCCTGGTCAGTCTTCGAGCAGCCGGATCAAAATTTCTAGTCGGGTATGATCTTCCGTTGGAACTTTTTTTTATTCATGTTTATTGTTAGAATTTTTATCGTTAATATCATTATTATTGTCTTTGTCGTTGTTGTTATTGTTGTTGCTATGTTATTATTATTATTATGTTGTTATGTTGTTGTTATCATTATTATAACAACAATGGGAACACGGAGAAACAAAAATTGTTATTGTTATTATACTAATGAAAACAGCAATTGTTATTGTTGTAATAATAATTAAAACAGCAATTGTTATTGTTGTAATAATAATTAAAACAGCAATTGTTATTGTTGTAATAATGAAAACAGCAATTATTATTATTATTATTATAACAATAGTCAGAACAACGATTGAAGCAAGAATTATTATTAAATTATTTTTGGTTTGTTTATTTTTATTGTTATTATTATTATTAGCTCTAAATTATTTTTGGTTTGTTTATTTTTATTGTTATTGTTATTGTTATTATCATATTTACATTATCATTATTATTACTTTATTATTATTATTGTCATTCTATTATGATTGTTTTTAATGCAACTGTTATTATTTTCAATGAAAATGCATAGACGTATTATTATTTATTATTGGACGACCCATAGCGATATTATTATTGCACTATTTGATCGGTTACTCGTCTTGTTTTGTCAAATTTTTCTGAATTTCACCACATTTCCGGGTGAACCGCGAGGACCAACTGGGCCTGGATATCCTCGTTTTCCGGACTCTCCCTTTTCCCCGGTTTGCCCCCTCGATCCCGGCTGGCCAGTTTCTCCGAGGAATCCTGGGGCACCCGGAGAACCAACAGCACCCGGCTCGCCGGGCGGACCCTATGGAAAGACCACAGGGTATGTAGCTGGCTCATTGTTTGATGAGAATGAATGATCAAACGTGAGATGCAAGATGGATGGAGTGCTTCGTTACTTGCGGTCCTTCCAATCCGGCAAGACCACCTTTGCCGGGTATTCCAGGCAAACCCTGGCTACCCGGTGGACCAGGCTCCCCTTTGGGTCCGGGAGCACCTGGCGATCCGTCTCGGCCGGCTTTTCCGGGAAGCTCCAGTCCCGTGACTGATCCTGGCTGGCCTAAAAAGATCGTTCACCTTGATGTGGTTTTGCCCTGACGGCCAAAGCCGTTCATCGAGCGACCAAACAAACAATCATCACCATCACGTCCGGGTTCTCCGGGTTCCCCCTTCGTCCCTGGGTCTCCAAGGGCGCCCATTGGTCCGGGCTCGCCTGGAAAACCCCTGGTCCCTTGGGGACCCAATGGCCCGGGAACTCCAGAATCGCCCTTTGGTCCTTGGGGGCCTGGGAGGCCGCGCTGCCCCATTGGACCAGTCGCGCCATCCGTGCCCCGATCACCGCGATTCCCTAAAAGTATCGCCGGTGATTTCTAAATGACCGTTCGGACGAACGTTCAAGATAGATCGAGTGCACACAGCCGAACAGACGATCCAACATTTATGTGCACTTGTGTGGGGGACGCGAAGGAAAGACTATGATGATCAGATGTCACGAGAATAAAGAGGTCATTATTCCTAATCGACGATACGCCCGTAACCATCGATGCCTCGGCAAAGACTCGTTATTCACCAGTCCAGGCAATCAAGAGGATCTCAAATTGATTCACAATCACGGCGAATCGTCGCATCTGGGTCAACGTCAATTTCGTTCTCGTATCACTCTTGTGTCGCGCGTTTGATTCGTCTCTACCACCCTATGTCCCCCAACGCGCATACGTAGATGACGTGCCATGTGCCACTTGCAGACGAAAAAAGCCGTTACATTTATATTGATCGGCTCGCGAGCCATTCGATGATCAGAGACAGTTAAAAAAGTCAAGTTGAAGAGGCACTGCTTATGTTCTAGAGGAGTGGTAAGCAGCTTCTAAGAACTGTTATTCGTTGTACGATCGTTTAGTGGTCCTATTGGAACGGCTACCAAAAGACTCCTTACCTTTGCTTCCGGATTCGCCCTTTTGGCCTAATAGCGTGGAACTCGTGCCAGGAGGCCCCCTCAAACCTGCAGCTCCCGTCTCGCCCTTGTCACCTTTGGGGCCATTCCGTCCGGTAGCTCCATCCCGACCGGGTGGTCCGGGAAAGCCCCTCAGACCTTGCTCTCCACTTCCGTTGAACGCCATCCCGGGAAAACCCCGAGGGCCGATTTCACCCCTCTCTCCCTTGAGGCCGGGAAAGCCCATCGCACCCTGCTTGACAAGGCGGTGATTCACTAACGTACCTATGACTACCTGCATATAGTGCTTGCGGAAAATGGCTTGCCTCGTCGCCTTTGTGGCCTGGCGGACTACCTGGCCCGGGTAATCCGGGAAGACCTCTGGATCCGGGAAAACCCTGAGGGCCCTACGGTTCGAGCAATCAATTCCTATTATTCGCTACAAATTAGGATTTGCGTTTACAGTCTTCCTATTCATTCTCACGCACGGGCTTTCCCTCTGGGCCTTGTGGACCGCGTTGACCAGGCACCCCGGGCTGACCAACCGGTCCCTAAACGTTTCGCAGCCCAGTCATCATTAACCAGCCGACCGTGATTAGTCATCCAATATCGTGTGGTCAATATTCATGCAGACATTTTAGACAAATCGAAACAACCAACCGTAGTTCCATTGAGGCCGGGCGGACCTTGAGGACACGTGACGTTGCAACTTAGCCTCTTATGAGGCTGCAGTGGGCTACTGGCCACAACCTACCGGACGCAAAACGCGAGATTAACGAGGTAACGAAATAATCTTGCGGATCAAATAACAATTGGATCGTCACAAGGAACAGCAATTCCCCTCACCGGAAGCTCGTCGCAGGTCTCTCTTTGGGGCCTGGTCGGATCGCAATTGAACACCATCCATTGCACATCGATCTACCGGCACAATCAATCCCCCCCATTACGAGCCTAACCTTCCTCCTTCAAGTTTTCACTCGATCCACCGGATAAATGCTTCAAGCGATGTTTTCTATTTTCTGGAATTCTGGCGTCATGCACTCCGTTGGACTTGGCTATATCGTCGCGGGCGTTTTATTAATTAAGCGTTCTTTAATTGCGACGGAGCGTGCACAAAGCTATCTCGGAGAAACCATCTGCAAATCCGAGATATGTGTCGAAACGTGGAATTCAAACTGCAATGTGCATCAGCCGGATAGAGCGCGAGTATATCGTGCACCACAAGCTTCGCATCCAGGAATCTCCGTAGGCATCTATGACCTAGCCTACGTATTAGATCGGCAGTTTGCATATATCGATCGATCCACGCGTGCAGTGGAGATACGGCCACAGGGAGAGGAAAATATTAATCTTCGGCGTTCACGGAATGGACAATTAGACAATTGAAAAAGCAGAGCAGTTCACTCGTAAATAAATTAAGAGGAGAAGCACACGTCGCGTTGAGAGTCTTACTGGGACTGTTGTTTGAGAGCCGAGTATCTTCGACACCGAGGTCTCGCCACCAACGTCCACGGGTCCGCATGGCTTCAACTGCATAGTACCAGCCAGCTTGCAGTCCACGTGCAATACCACCTTGTTTTTGAACACACCAAAGTGGATCTTGTGCCATTGCTTGTCGAAGACCTGTCGAGAAACGATTCCTGCTACACACCGATCGACCTCTTCCCATCATCTACTCGTGATGATCCCATTTCGTGCAAACATTCACCAGCTGCATTGCAGTATTGTTATTTCATTCGTCAACGTATCCCTGGGGAAAAAACTCACTCGGGTGGACGGAAATGAAACCGTCTGCAAGTTTCCCTCACGCTCGGCGATCATCAGATCCAATGTCTGCTTTTGGGGATCAAGGATGACCGCGAATTCGAGATTTTTTGCGGCGTCGGTTATTCTGAGCACGCTCCAAGAATTTTTTGGCACTTTGCGAGTTTTGAGGGTACAAATAAAGCTAAATTCTTGTGGCAAACCACCGGGAAATATGTTTCTGCAACGGGGGAAAGAAAGCTGTCTTCGATTACTCAGCATAATGAAAAGGGTTTTTTTTGCATAGAGACTGTTGAAAAGTCATCTTCTATAGGAAACTTTTTCTCTCCACATTTATAATTAAGGAATTTAACTCGTCGTTTTGTCCACCGGCTGTAGGGTTACCTCGTCGGAAGTGTGAGATCCGCCTCTTTGTTAACTCTGTAAGCGGTTTGCAGTCGATTCGAGCCTCGGACTCGCGTCACTCCCGGATGTTGAGACTGCATCAGGTCGAGTTTGTAGCGTCTAATGAGGTCGAAAGTCTCGAGGTCATCCTCGCCCGGCTTGTAGCCACGACATGGGACTGGTGGGACGACGAGCTCCGAATTTTCGCGGATAATATATTCTGCTCCGGGAAGAAAAAAGGCTATTACAGGGGGGGGGGGGGGAGTAGCGAGGTTTGGAGTGGCTGTTGGTGAGCTCGCAGCATCTCACGAAACGTTTGCTAACGATCGTCTCGCGGAGTAATGTGTACGAGGCTTTTAAGAAACTCGAGCCTTGAGTGTAACACAGGCTCGCGCGATCGCATAAATATCCGTATGTGCCCTCGGTGGATTGGCCCTAATCGAGTACGCACGAGCGAGTCGAGGTTTTATTCCTGCTACGTTATGTTCGTACACGGAAATGTTTGCAGTCCGCGAATTAACCCACGAAGGAAAGAACGTGTAATTAAATTATTGCTGCTGCGGTGGCTGGTATTTGAATCAGGTTGTGCTAATTTCTTATTAAACATTGGGATTGCATTAGTAGATCGACGATAGCGGACCAGTCAGTGCGGTGAGTCAACCAAAGGAAGTTTGATTAGAGCACGCAACTTCCGCTGACCGTGTTACTGTGGTGGGAGAAGTAGCGCTGGTGGTGGGGGCAGTAGCGCTCTTAGTGGCCGAAGCCGCATGTGGTGGGGACAGCGACGCGCGGATTGGAGGAAGCCCCGCGTAGTGGGGACAGCTGCACGCGTAGTGGGGGTGGTGGGGTCAGCGCTGCGCCTATCACGGCATCGCCAGCCACAAGGTCAGTTGCGCGGTACATACTGCGCAACTTCGATTCAAGCAAGTATATTTCAGTGCCAGTGCCTCTGTTCACCAAATCGAGGGCATACTGTATTATCATAAACGACTCGCTTCGAGTTACCGATAAAAGATGATGTAATATAATCCGGTATTTTTTTCATCTGACGCGACGAGCGCATTCCATAGCCTATCTTTAGAGCACGACGTAACGTGCAAAACGCTCCTTATCTTTTATATTTCGTTTACGGCTGAAACTTGGGCATCGAAAAACATACCAAATATTTCGCGTACAGATGACGTTATTTGACCGAATAAAAAATCCTCAAACTATTATTCTTGATATTATATCAAAGAAAAAAACGGTTGCTATAATTTCACGGTGTTTGTTCGAGTCATTTGGCAAATTGAACAATTTTATTATTTCGTTTTGCGAATCCGCTCGATGCCGCTCAATTTTTATGGACACGAAACTCGAAATATTTACTTACGAGCACACGCCACGTGTACGTAGGTAAGTACGAGGCTCCCTACGACGATGAAGACTCGGCAGGAAGTTCGACGACCTCTGAAACCATGACACATTATGTGAGACCAAAAACGAATGCCACGTAGTTTCAATAATGCTCGTGTAAACTGGAAATGAATGACACGTAAAAGTGCATCAACGTCATAAAATGAGAAAAAACGCTTCAAGTTCGCGGTACGCAGCCCACCGAGGCTCTCGTGAAACCCTCCAATGCAATACTCCGTGAACAAAAGTTCGGAAAAATTCTACATTAGCTTTTATTGTATTCCTCCGCAAATCACCATAATAAAAACATCAATAAAGAAACCCATTTCATATTCCGACCTTTATTTTCAAAAAATTATTTTTATCCGCCATAATGGATTTGGAATCCATTGTTCATTTACTATAGCACCGCATATTGATTTGTATAACAAAACTATGCGGCGAGACACAAAAACGTACCCGAATACTCAGCAACTCATGAGTCATCGTGGGTAGATCACGAGTACCAGGATGTTTATGAGTCATCAATGATTCATACGCCAATGGCTTATACGATGCTAAAAATAGTCACGCAGAGGTAATAAAATCCGAACTTGGCCTGCGTTCGTTCGATCGAGCGGAAATCATGAAAAAAAAAATTAACATCGATCCTGCCAGGATTCGAACCTGGAATCTTCTGATCCGTAGTCAGACGCGTTATCCGTTGCGCCACAGGACCGTGATGATCACATTCTCACTAGATTCCAAATTCCCTCATGTCTCTTTTATCCGTGATTTATTGATTCAATATATATCGTATATACGATTATTGTTGACAAAACACTTGTCATTATATATATATATATATATATATACAGCAAAACTATATTAAATTTTTTTAATTCTTTGTTCCATACGTACTATTAGAATTTTTGATCAGGAATATATTATTAAAATAATTTTTAATGAATGTCAATAAATTAATATATCAATAAATTCATAAAAGCTTGCAAGGCTATACGTCGACACTCAGATAAACTATTTTTAAAAAATAATCGTAGACATAAAAACAAATATATTGATAGTACAAATAATTCATCTATGCAAAAAAATTACTATATGCCTGATCGAAATTTTTTATGATAAATGTCAAATAGAGATTCGAATTTAAAAAAATTATTTTTCCACCATTAAGGCCCTCTATACTTTTGAATAAAAATGTACGTTTTTTTTTATTGGCTTAAATGATGAATAAGCATCGCGAAAATGACATGCGAAAGTTATTTTGGGTGAAAACAGAATTTTTAGATATGTAGAAAAATGGTTTTGAAACCAAACGCATTCGTGAAATCATATTTTCGAAATCGGGCGGACTCATGGCGCCCACATTTTTCGACCAATTGACTTTAATTTTCAGCTGTAGTTTCTGAGACGGATTTTGTAGCGAAGAAGACACGATTTTCACGATCAATTAACAATTACGGTTTGTATAAACAAATTAAAAACGCTTTTTCAGACGAAAAGGCGACGTTTTGAAAGTGGTGCCGAATTTGCAAAAAATAAATATTTTGTAATAATCGTGTGTACTTCCTTAGCGAAACTCATGTAGATTACGAGGGAACAAAAAAATCGCTCTAGGTGGTCATGTGTGTATCCAACGAGTCCGCCTGTGGGTGGAGGGCCTCAAAAAAAGACCTTCTCTTTCTATCGCCCACTAAGCCGCCATTTTGTATTTTTTCCAAAATAAATATTTTTTTGAGTACCTACGGATATGTAAAATAAACCCTCTAAACCTCATTTGAATTGATTAATGAGTATTTAAAAAAAAGATATCCCGAAAGGCCTTGTTTTCCGACCATTCAAAGGTATTGCTGCAACGCGTAAGGTATGCGTTGCCCCGTTTTTTGAATCACCGGGGTAGGTCAGGTCCAGCCTAGTTACCTACGATGTACGAGAAGCGGGGATCTCAATTATTTCATTAAGTACATCCGATGATACTACAAAATATTTTTTTTGTCACCTCGTGCACGAAATAACGCGGTAACATTTCATTTTTCGTACGCAGAGGCATGATTTTCACTTTTTAGAAAAATAACTGATTTCGAGACTAATCCAACGGGAAAAAAATTGCCGAATCAAAAAATCAAGAAAGTTTCAGCGGTTCGAAGTTTTTGGAAAAATCCCACGCTACATACATTGCAGCGGCGAATTTTGAAATTCGTATTTCGAAAAATCATGTTGCTCGACTCTGTGTCGAGCAATATGATCAGTTGAGGCTGTTAAGTGGCAGTTCAGAGTTTTTTAAATGGCACATGTACACGAACAAAACTAAACCCTCCTGAATTATTTGCAAAACGTTAAATATATTGAGGAAATATATATGATAAACCGTGAGGGCTGTTTTGTCTTCTATGATCGAATCTTCAGAAAATTTCTATACGTCCGTTTGTCTGTATAATCGCCCGCTTACCACTCGCGAACTGCTGAATCGATTTCAATGAATTTTTGACATAGCCATAGCTCAGTGTCTGAAGTAGGACTTACGCTAGTGAGCATACCGCTGCATAGTTAATTACCACCGCAATAAACAAGCAGACGATCAATATGTTCGACTCTAACAAGCAGATCTCAACCAACACAAACTACTGCAAAGAAACCAAACAAACACAAACTACTGCAAAGAAACGAACAAACACAAACTACTGCAAAAAAAACGAACAAACAAAAATCTGCAAATAATGCCGCGTGCTTTAGGAATAAAACAAAAAAAAAAGAATAATTCCAAGAGATCTAAAGTTTTCATCAATCAAATACATTTACATGTACTTTTATGGCGATGATATTGATTGCTCGTGTGTTGCTTTGGGATGGAAACAAACACAGTGAAATTCATTGAGCGGCGGTGAAATTTTTTTTGCCGGTCTGGCAAAGTCGGCACTGATTACGTAACCGCAACGTTTTTTTTTGCTGACAGGAACTGCATGGTTAGTGTCCATAGTTGACGGAATTCCTATAACGAAATTTCTCATGTCACGAGGAGTTTTGGACATTGTCGTGAGGAACGCCGAATTTTTCATTTATTTTCTGTTGCAAATGACCACGCAATTAACGGGCTACACCTACCTAGCGGAGTCAAAAAAATTCCATTTCCAACAATATTTTTATTCAATAGTATCACCTTGCGGAGATATAACCTGAAAATTTCATTCAAATATTTCTGAAATTGAATGAGCTATACGCTTTTAACGGTCGGCTGGGCGAGCGGTAGCAGCATCATACACCAAACTTTAAACGCGTTTTTCTCGAAACACTGTTTTCAGAATCGGTGGACATGATATCTCGAGAGCCACTTGACGGATTGTTTCTAAATTTACAGGAGATACGATGAGAAACATTGCGAGGTCGTTGACGATCCCACATTTTTCAAAATCGATCCTCGTTTTTTATTGGTTACGTAAAAATGACGGCTTTTTAAAAAGATTTTGTAAGCTCGACGTTCAAGTCATCGCCACGTTGTTAAAAAACTGATTAAAAAATATCGACGATCGTCAACGACTCGTATTTATAGTTAGCTTGAATAGCCTGTTTGGTTTTTACATTTCGGATGGACCGTTCAAGCTGGTGGGCGTCCACCGCCAAACGTCGCGAAAAAAGTTTCATCATCTGCAGGCGGCCATGTTTTTGTTGCTTTTCTGCATTTTTTGTTGATTTTTTCGATGCTCTCAATATATGTACCTTTGCTTTAAAAATAGTCGGATTTTACCTCTTGCTAGATGTAGCCCCTTAATAATAAATTGGCAAAAATAAAAACGAATGGCTGTTGCGACCCGTAGAATAAGATTACGTTGGCGCTTACATCGCATCCACGGTGAACGGCATTTTTACTTCAATACGGAAAAAACGTGCTGCGGTTGAGTGTAAACAAACGGCATGACGGCTCCGAGCCCTAAAGTTGCGCGCCGAGTCTGAAAACAAAAACGCACACACGAACGAGGATTTTAGTGAGCGAAGGAATTGTTAGGAGAGCACATTATGCCGTGGTTCAGCATAAACGCCCGCGCTATACGACCGCTCGCGAGTATACCAAATTGTATACTTGCGAAGACGAGAGCATCACGAGAGCAAAAAAGAACCCGTGTAAACAAGGCACTCTTCTTTGTTCTTTGGAACGCGCCCGACCGGTCGACCGCAAAAAAAAACATTTGTTTCGTTGACCGCGAGGGGAAATAGCCAAGTCGATATCCGTAACGCAAAAGAAAGTTTTCCACATAACAGCTCGGAAGGGAATTACGTGTACGGCCAGGGTATGCGTGCATTGTGGCGGGAAGAAGATGGAGATCGCGTACGAGCAAGTTTGCTGCGTGTAAAAATAGAAATCGCTAGAAGCCGAAGGATATCGACCATTCTTCCGTTTCTCTTCCCATTCCGTATACCCGAGGGCTTCGGAATTGCCATTGTTTCCCTTCGTCCCTAGTCCACATATGAACGTCTACCTGCAACTAACACTTTTCCCGCTTAATAATAGGCACCCCCGCGAGGCTCGAAGGAAGTCGGAATATATTTACGACCGCAAGCCTATTATGTAAATACACATGGATGGAAAGTTGAAAACGCGCGAATGCCCTTCAGCCTCATTCGACCGTATTGTTCTTCTCGGTATTGCGATGTTGCGAGATAGGGGTACCGAGTATGCATAAGTAGATTTTACCAAACACGCGCCTGTAATGGATCCGTGGAGGAGGTGACAAAGTTTGGCCCGAACACGTCGACGTTGCGGTTAGCTCAACGGACACACACACACACACACACACGCCACGAGGCTACTGCCTAGAGAAGGCCCGATTTTGTTCTCAACACCGAGTCTCGTCACGGAAATAAAGGCTGTCTCTAAATGTCGTGACATTTTAAATTGCGCGCCATTTTTTTTGTGGCGAACATAGAGTACTGATCTTTGACAAGTGACATCAGGAAGTATTGAGGTTTAGTCATGGAGAATTACACGATCGCGCAACGCATAGAAAGTGTTATTTGCTGCATTATTACTCCATAGTTATTGCAGACGAAGTTTCATGGTCGTGTTGGACTTCTTTCATTGGGGTTTCCTGAAGAACGTGGGACTTGTTTCGTTGGGGTTTTCTGAAAGAGAATGTGTATGCCAATGATCCACAGACCATTCCGAAGCTCAAGAAAGGAATTGGACGCATCATTAATGAAATTAGTCCGCAATTATTATTAAGAGACAAACAGAGCGGTTATGTGTTCCACACATAACCTCCATCTTTGTACCTCATATTAAAATAAAAATGCTCGTACGTTTGAAGTAAATAATACGTTTTATTAATGAGTTAAAATGTCAAGACATATTGAGACACCCTATAAAAAGACACGTAATTCGATCGGCTCGAGGCGCGATGAGTATCATTGGGTGGGCGATGGCTCGGAAAGAGGCTGGGCGCCTGAACTTTATTGCTACGTTATCTTCGAGCATTGCAATGCTGAGGCAAAATCATCGAGATTAGAATCGTGGCATGAGTCGGAGAGGAGTTCATTTTGTTGTCGGTAGACTATTGGCTCGCCGCCTGAGTCCGGCTGGTCGCAGAGCTTTAAGCGTTATACCGGTCGACCTTAAGGGCTTAACCGAACGGGTTTTCGAAATTTCGATTTCCTGGTTGCGCGGGTTCTTAGAATATAACATTTGAAAGGTATACTCTGGAAATTTCAAGTCGATCCGTTCAAAATTGATGGGGTTATGGGCGTTAATAGGTTTTTACGAATCGACGAACTTTAACAGCTTATTTTTGTTTTTTTTTTAAAGAGAATATCGTGATGGCAAATTTCTACAAAAATTAGGTATTTTAAAAAGTATCATCTGAAGAGTACTGTAATTTTTTTGTGTCAAAATATTTAAAGTATCCTACACAACGAAAAATATTTGATTAGTACATTAGTTTTTCCTATGACTAACCCTTAATTGTCACACCGGGTGAATTATACCCCAGCCGTTTTTTGACCTGGAATACCTTCCGGAAAATTTGGGAAAATGGGATATATTCTTTGCATATTTAAAATCACACTTTTTGAAAATAATCGGTATGGTCGTGTAAAAAAGAGTTGAAAATATTTGCGGTATTTTAAAAATTATTCTTCATAATTAATCACATTGCAATATGATTGGGTGAATTTCACGCACAATGACTTTTACGTAATTTTTTCGAGGTGTGACTGAAGAGGGTTGATCGGAAGAATTTCCGAGATATCAAATTAAAAAAGAATGGCGCGTGTTCAAAATAACACCAACATAACCTCACAAACGTGTGAGCTCAATTTTCCTATAGATTCAATTTATTAGAACATGAAGCATCAGACCCTGGGGAATTCACTGACGCAGGGCTTGAACGCTCTTGCCCCAAATATTATTAATCTCCGAGTTTCACTGAGGCAGAACTCGGCGATTTTCTGTTGTCCGAAATATTATTCATCTATTTATATATATATCTCTCGCACTCATATCGCGTGCTGCAGCTCTACCTCGGCTTAAAGGATAATCATTTTTTTACGTCAATACGTACGCAAAAAGTCCCGCTTCGAAAGTTTTCGTAAATCTGTGCTACATTGTTTCCGCAAAAATGTAAACAATGTAGCACAGTATTTTGTGGCAAATCGCGAATTGCGCTGGAATTTCATGAAAAAAATCAATAATCAATAAAAATCCAATCAAAATATTGCTTTGCGAGATGAAAAAATCTTGAAAACGATGTTTCGAAATTTATTAAAACTTCGAGGTTGAATTGTTACTGGACGTATCTGTTTTCTGTTGAGAGATTGTTTTCTGTTGAGAGATTATTTTCCATTTAGAGATGATAACGTACGTTTAATTAAATATTATCATATAATCATTTCATTCGTTTTTATCATTTTTACGCAATTTAATTTTCTATTTCTCTGTCGAAGCAAACATTGGTAGTTTTTTGGAAATGTCACGTCAAGATGCAAAAAACCTTTGCATATTTTCTCCGAACTCGTAATAACAGTACAATATTCATATCTATAAGAATATTATAATTTTTGTACAACACGGTGATCTCGAAATCTAGCATTTAACAGAAATAAATAATAAATCTTTACGCTTTACAGCGTTGATCTACACTCCACGTTCGTTTGCTGGTGCTCGAGTGACCATTTATCGCAAATGCGTCCATTTACTGGCGATTCGGTCGTTTTGCTATTTATTTATTAATTCCTTTAATATGATATCTTGCAATTACTTCGAACATTTTTTCCTACTATCGGAATAATATATTTTGGTAACTACAGCGATTGACATTTTATTTCCAATATCTCCATTTTACAGTTCATCTGAATCCTACAGTGTTGGTATGCGTCCATTCGCCGGTGGTTGCCCCATCCCTTGGCACTCGTTGACAAAACCCTCGACCCTCCTAACTTACTAAACGAATTTTCCCACGCTCGCGACCTGGCTGCATGGCTTTCCTGGTTTGGTGGGGCTCCCCTTCGTAAAAACTCTCAAGCCCGTTCTCAAGATAGACTGATCAAAACATACGGTCGTAAAATAGTAGTATCGAAGAATGTCGAATTTTGCGCCTACACCAGAGCACGATAGTAATACTCGTTGATTTTTAAACGAGCCGTTGTAATATTACTTCGTCGAAGCGGCATATTATTCTTCGTGCTTACGTGGCACTTCGCTTGGGTTCCCAGTTCTTATCGCGTCTCGGAGGTTTCCGGTGTTGACCGCGCGTCGAGTCTCACCGTGTGTGGCGCGCTTCGTCGGGGTCATTCGTACATCTTCGGCATTCAGCGCACGCACACGAGCCCTCGTGTGACTAGGCGTGTGCCTGTCTGTGTCTGTTTTGAAACAGAAGTCGAAACACCGCGTGGGTCGGCAAAAGTTTTGTGGTCTCTTGTCAGTTGGTTCGACCAAGTCGGACGCGCGTGCGTTTTATTTCCGCAGGATCTTCTAATCGGGTCCTTTTACTTACAGATACTGTGTGGACATATATATTTTTGAATATTTAGAAATTTACCACGAGGTCCGCGTCCCGAAAAACCGGTACTTTCCCCCCCCCCCCGAACGTGAGTGCGCGCCGCGACAGTGGCGCCAGTTGCTAAGCCGACGACCGGTGGCATTTGGAGACGGAGGATAAAAAAAGACATCTGGCAACAGGCGGCTGCGCGTGTGTATATAAGGACCGGTGAATCCAACACTGGGCTATTGTTCAGCCATCCAACGGTCGATGCGGGTCGGCGCGCGGTAAAGACACTTCGGAAAAGGTTTTTTTCAGTGCGACTCGTAGCTTATCTGCTGTACCACGAGTCTACGCGTCCTTCGCACTTCCAAAGAAGGCACATTTCATCGACGCAGTGTAGGTTTCACGTCGCATGTGTTTATTCCGCATTGTTCCGTGCTTGTCTCTTTTTTTTGCATGATAGTGAAAGATAGTATTGTTGGGACATTTCGAGGTCGCGTTTCGCATTGCTCGCGTCGAGGCGGAGAATATTGTCGAGTGTGCGTTTTCGAATATTCTCGTTCAGGGACAAGTTTGAGATGAGAATTGTATCGTAGAAAATCAGAAGCGAGGCAGTTTCCTTTGTTAGTTTTGCGGTCAACTTGCGGTGTCGTCTGCACGGAAAATTTTATCGAATATTCTGTTCCAAAATTGAAGTTTTTTTTCTACCTTGTGGCTCGCCGCAAGCGGCTGTAAACAAAATGGCGGACGCAGTAGCGCGGACTAAAGTTTGACGCGAACACGACAGAGATGGTTGCCAAACTCGATTTGTACTTCTGCGACGATCGACTTTTTCAAGAAAGCTACTTTTTATCAAATATCTGCGCTGGCTCGGCTGAATTTCTCCTCGATCGGTTTACGTCGTAGCTGGACCGACTGGAATGCGGCGCTTTGTAAAACTTATTTTCTACCATATCCTAGGTTTAAAATTGATCAGTAAAGGCTTACTTTACTGCACATAGTACACTGCGACAGTCTTGATACTTCCGATTTAAAAAAAAAATCATTTGAACATTTTTTGAGTTATATAAAAAATTCTGCTGGGTCCAAAAACTTGGAAGTCCTAGCGATTTTCGGTAAGGGTGAAGCTGAGGGAATGCAAAATGGCGCGGCTAAGTTACTTTGAAAAAATGGTGATCCTAACAAGGAACATCACTTGAGTGTCCGTCTTCGATTTTGTTGAAACTTGGACATGCAATAAAGCATTGAAAACTATTAGACACGTCTTTTTTTTATCGGCGGAAAAACAATTTTAACGGGTGAAACCGCCCCTCAAAACAAACGTGTCATCCCTTAATCTTAAAAAAATACGTTTATAGTGACTTTTTAGTCGCTTTACATTAGAAGAATTTCGGTTTTTGTTTCCTTCGGATCGGTGAACTGCGCCTGGGTGAATCTGCAGTATCAGTCAATATCTGTTAGCTGATTTTGCTGATTGGCTGATTCGAAAACGACTTTAAGGGAGAAACCACCTCAAAAAAGGCGTCCCACCCTTTAATTGAAAAATACTTTTTCGTGCATTTTTCATCACTTTACATTAGAAGAATTTCCGTTTTTGTTTCATTTACATCGGTGGACTGCCCGTGGGTGGATCTACAAAATCAGCTAATATATTATATATTAGTTGTTTTCAGTTTTCAGTTTTCAGTTCAAAGGAATATGAGGGATGGTTTTCGTTCCTTAAAGCCGTTTTACCGACGATAAAAAAATATAGGTGTCCAATCATTTCCAATGCTTTATCACATATATGAGTTTCGACAAAATCGAAGGCGGACACTAAAGTGATGTTCCTTGTAATTAAAAAAAACGATCGAGACTACCAATACAAGACGAATCAGGGCGGACTGTTATTAGTAGATAATTGATGAAAATCAATCTACTAAACTCCCCAATAAGCTCGAAGTCGAGATTCAGCTAAATCGTTTTCATCAAAATCCTCAGGGCCGTTTCAATAATCGTAATTCGTATTGTACAAGTTTAGGTGAGTCGGTCTTTCGTACTTGGTAATACGCTGATGATAAAAAGAGCAAAGGTTATAAAACGAAGCCTGTGCGGGAATGATACGCTGTTGCAGTGGGTGTGTGTATACGCGTGTGTGGCATATATCTAAATACCTTCACTCGAAACATCCGAACGGATAAGCGATAGCGAACCTTAATGATTGATAACTGCAGCGTATGCGGGCAGGCACTCAGCGTATGGTTTATTTGCGCACTGCCCATTAGGTGAAGGCGCGCGTGCGCGCCGCAGGCCGCTTGTGTACAAAATGGCCGCCACCTTCCGAGTATCGAGTTTATGAATCGCTTTAAGCAGAACCTCCCAATATCCAATCGCCATTTCGTTAAGTGATTGCGTTGGCGTTTGATTCTCATCAGCGCGTTTTTACGTCACGTCTCTTTTGCTTATTTAGTTCTAGACCTCCGCGTGTGTAGCGGCGTCGTCGGCGGGTGATACAAAATGGCGGCGACCTCCCTGGTGGAAAGCTCCCAAGCGGCTCGTTACCGAACTACGAGTGACGATTGCAGCGACGTCAACGAAGATTTACTCAAAAGCATCGAATCCTCTAGGATCGGAAATAAAATTGATTTTTTCCGTTTCATGGGACTGGAGATAATAAAATCTCGCGATACGGACTGCCCAGCACATACGAATGATAAAAATAACAATGATATCGGTAAAGCTCCCCCCTCGAGCGCCAAGCGTTCACCGAGACCATCCACTGAAATGAAAAGTTGCGGTGTACCCTCAAAGGTGACGAAAAAACGCGAGACGATTAAAAAAACTGGCACTTCCGGTGAAACGTTCGATTCTCGAGGCAAAATTGGTTGCCTGAGAGAGTGCAGTGTCGCGATAATCGGCGAGAAGTGTCGTGTGTGCGGCCAGAGTTTCAAGTGCATCAGGGACCTCCAGCAGCACGTGAGAAAGAAGCACAAAAAGAAGAAGCCCAAAACGAAGCTGTTGCTTCTGAAGATCGGCGACGAGGTTATTTCACGAGTGCGCATCAGGAGCAAACACTTGAAACGAACGTGCAAAAGTGATAACGATCTTCAAACAATGCCGAACAACGATAAGAACGAAGAAACGAGCTCGTGGAACGGCAATACTCCCCGAAAGGATCGAACCAACGAGATCTGTTCAGACGAGCCTTTGGTTGTTCACGAGGATATTCATGATGCCGTCGAGAAGCGATCGAATCCCCAGAGAATTATCGAACGTGACGTTCCCTCGAGTACTCCTGGCCACGCGAGGAGCGGGTCGTTCAATTCTTACGCGAACGATGATGAGGACATCAGAGAGGTATTGAGGATAAGGAGATCGTCTTTGGTGGGCGCATCGATTAATCACGAAACCCCCAACCGTATCGAACGCGAACTATTGCTGTCCGATGCGATTCGCGAATTCGATAGAATAGCAAAGGATCATACAGCCGACATGACGGATTTCATCAATGACGAGGAAACTATGCGCGGCGGATGTAACGACATTGTCGATGATTTCTGTTGGCTCGCTGACGATCATTTGCCCAATTCTCATCTTGATATTGTCGAAAATAATTGCTCCTATCACATACGTAACGATTGGGACATGGACGTTCCCTTGGAGCTTGACACCCCAATAGCGACACATCTCGATCCCAAATACTTCAACGATCAAGACACCTGTTCGCCCAACAAGCGATACCCCAAAGATGACTACGATATTCCCGATTTCATCGATTATTCCGAGTGCTTGAACACTCGAGCACCATTCAACAACAACGATAGTAACAATAACGACAGTATTTACGGCTTGCGAAGTCCGTTAAGCGAAAAAACACGAACGGCGAATTGGAACGGCCTGGCTCATACTCCGACCACGTTCAATTGTGATATTCGGCGCGGAACCGACGGAAATGTGGATCTCTCGATTTTCATCAAGGAAGAAGTCATGCTTGACGAAGTGTTGTAATGTGGTCAAGCGTCCGGGTGGATCGGGGCACGCGCACAAGTACAAACATTTACGTGGACTTTTAAGCCTAGGGAGATAAAAATCTGCGTAGTCTTTTAAACGTAAGGATCCTTCGAGACGAACTTCTAACGAACGCTGTTGAAACTTACATTCTTCGAATGCACCGGAAACTTTTTTATTTCTTCATTTTTATCAGCCCCGATTATTTTCTGCGGATTTAGGTTGCAAATCTACTGGTGGTGTTCCTGAAAATACGTACGAGCGATTTTCGCTGTACCTGCAGATACAAAATTGGGCAATTCGAGAAACTCGTTGCATTCCGACGATGCAAGCATCAACATCACTATATAATAGTTCTGTACAGCTAGTATTATATACGCGTAGCTAATAAATCTTTTAAAAAAGTGTTTTTTTACATAAACGTACCCGTCTCAATTTATTCTCGTCTTTCACCCCTCTGAGCATTCCGAATTGATTTCCACGATTCGTTCGTGAAACTTGGAACCGATCGTGAGGAGTGATTCGAAAGGACACTCACCCCCTCGGTCGGTATACAAAAGCCGCTAATCAATTCTATCCGAAGGTGGTTGAGTTTCGAAGAAAGTGCTGTGCTTTGTACCTCTCTGGACTCCACATACCCCAAAGCTTTTTTCCCCAAAAATACATCCACTTTCAAGAATAATAGGATCGAAAATTCCGGGCAGTCATGTAAACCGTAAATGGAAGTTTCACGTCTCCCTAAAGGCAGATATATACCTAGGAGCCGGAAAAAAGGTCATTTTTGGTATTTTTTCAAGGAATACTATTTGAAATTTCGGATTGGGGTTTTAATTATCTAAAAGTATATACATTCAAAAATGTTTAATTTTCTTTATTTAAAAATATCAAAAATATACAAGGATTTTGTATGGTCCTTGGAGCGTCGTAAAAAAATCTGCGTATACGGTACCCACTAGCGTTTCTTGAAAAATCATCTGAAAAAAAACCAAAAAGATTATTAAATTAGATACTATAATCTAGTACTTGTCATAGCCGATTTTGAAAATATCGATTTATGACAGAATGGCGGACGTTTGAACATAAATAGTGATTTTTGGGCCGAAAATTAGTTATTATTTTGCCTATAAAACTAAAACTAAGTAACGGAAAAAAAATCCTATAACAAGTACTAGATAATGGTGTATAGAACAACCACAAAAATCCTCAAGGCAATTTGTTCATTGGTTTTCGAGAAATTTTGGGTACCGATTTTTTTACGACGCTCCAAGGATCATACAGTATACTTGTATATTTTTTATATTTCTAAATAAAGAAAATTAAACATATTGTTGAAAGTATATACTTTTAGATAATTAAAACCCCAATCCGAAATTTCAAATAGTGTTTCTTGAAAAAATTCACAAAAATGACCTTTTTTCTGGCTCCTAGGTGTATGTCTGCCCTTAAACTCTCTCTCTCTCTCTCCCTCTCTCTGCACTGCGAATCCAGCGGGAACTCGATAAAAGAGGATTACCAACTAGAACTCACCGCCCTTTTTCCCGCTCACATCGCTTCCTCACGTGTACCGCGTGTGTCCAAAAGCTCAAACTACCCAACGCCCAAGCTCGCACGCACAAGTTGAAACGCAGTTTCGTCAAATGCGCTAAACGCACAAAATTACAATTCCTAATTGAAGCTTATCCACGCGGCTGGTTCCGCAGTGAGGTCTCGCCCTGCTATGCATGGCGCGGGTCACTTCGAGCTTCGAAGTTTCCCTGACTTTAATCATCAACGCTCTAGACGGGCTAAGCATGTCAAAGTAATGCTGGCAATTGAAATTTTACTCACTCTTTCGTTCACGTCGTAACGATCCTGCTGGATATCGTTACTTGCAAGTAAAACAGAAATGAAAAAAGGTGACGCTGCACCCTGACACTTTATATTATTTTTATAGCATATGTGTAGTCATCGGAGTTTATTGCTCCGGGCAACGCACTTCCTCAGTTTGCACTGGTAAATTATTGCTATGGGTATTTCGTCGCCAATTGAAATTAAAAATTGCGTAATGCTGGCAATTGAAATTTTACTCACTCTTTCGTTCACGTCGTAACGATCCTCCTGGATCTCGTTGCTTGCAGGTTGAACAAAAACAACAAAAATATTGCCGTGTACCCTGACACTTTAGGTTATATTATTTTTATAGCATGTGTGTAGTTATTGGAGTTTATTGCACCCTGCACCGCACTTGCTCAGTTTGCATCGATAAATTATTACTATTGGTATTTTTTGGCAAATTGAAATTACAAATAGCGAAATATGGAAATTAGTATAGGGAAAAATGTTATTTCGAGCCGGAAGATCGACGCACACGCGTAGGAAAAATAATTAATAATGGAAATAAATAATGATAGTTTCGTCGCTTGAAATAACGATGTCGAGCTCGTAGCCCGGCTGCCCGGCGCGAACTAATAAGACCCACTAGGAGATCCAAGTACCCCCGTAATATATATCGTACGCACTGTGCACTGCATGCGATTCTGTAGATTTGCTCTCACTTATTGTCCCTCCACATGTACATACGGCTGGGCACTTGTATGTATATGCGTGTACGTATGTACGGACACACGAGAGTCCTAAGAGAGAGAGAGCTAGGAAATGCATCTTTGCATTACGTAGCCTGTTACGTGTGCAATGAGGGCTCGCGAACGTTGAAGTCCACACACTTGGCGCGAAGAGATTAGATAGAGATTGCGCATTCGCTGATGATATCAAACTCGTGATTGCTTCAACGCATGGACATTTTTTGCCCTTAACTTTTTTTTTTTTTTTTTTCGGTTGCTGTTCGGTGGAGAAAAGTCAGACGAAAAAACGACGCTATTTTTTATTACGTTTACACAGAGACGGACATGGGGACAGTAAGGATGGGCCAAAGGCACCCTCCTTGGGCGGAGGCTTCTCGAGGGAAATGTTTCACGGAGACCCTCAGTCGTCCACCTCCTTCTTGACGTTTAGACCGGTCTTTTCGGGCTCGGAAAATGCTTCGAGAGTCCCAGTCATTGCGCGGTAAACGTCGTCCTCGGCTCTCGAGAGAGTCAATTCCAATGAAGCGTAGAGACTCTCGAGCTGATGGCTCGTCCATTCGTTCGTTAATTTCGTGATTTTTTCGAGCAAATCTTGAATTTGCGCCTCCGCGAGCTTCTCCAAACCGCCTGGCGCAAATTTCGTGATTGATACTCCCGAGGATAGGCGCGGACGTTTGAGCGATGGATCCTCTCCGGCTGCGCTGTGCTCGCGCTTCGCCGCAGCTCCTGTTAGTAAAGTCGACGGGTTTCGGCACGAACACGATAAACTTTTCGAAAGATTGGCCTCTCGCAATTGGCAATTTGAGTTTTCTCGAAAACTTCTAAAAATCGTTATCAAAATAAATCTTTCGGATATTTTGTCTCCCATTTTTGAATATTTCGATGGATTTTATGGAGATCGAATTTTGGCGATAGGCCATTTTTTCTCCGTGGAAAAGAAAATTGAAAAATTGCAGTTTGGCGAGAAAAAAAAATTCCTAATGATTTTTCTCCCGTTTGAAATATTTGGTGAATGTTTTCTTTATTGAAAAATCGCTGCAAAAAGCTATGTCCCGAAAAAGAAAAATCAGCACGATTGTTTTCCTCATTAAGGAGTTGGGCGACTGAAAATTTTGAAAAATCGTTCGTTGCTTGAGGCAACCCAAATTGCTGAGGAAGGTCGAACAACGTGCGGGAATCGCAGATTGAAGGAAAAGTTATTATTGCAACGATAAAACTGCCAGTAACACTTTAAACGCGTTTTTCTTTGAATGATGTTTTTCAAAACTGTGTACATGATTTCTCGACATCCGGTAAACGGATTGACTTGAAATTTAATACACTCGTTCAGTGTCATATTAGTTTAGTCGTGACCGACGTTTTTCTTCTTCATTTTTTTTCTAGTTATGAACAATAGTGATGACATTTTTTTTCTTCGAAAAGTCGAAAGAAACATCGATTTTTTAATTATTGCAGAACGATTAACCAACTCGGTCAAGGCTCAGCCATTATTATCGGTTTTAAGAGAAAAAAATCGTTTTTTTCCGTTTCAGATGAACCGGGTGGCCAAAATCAAGTACATCGTTGAGCGCCTCACGTTTAAAGGTCGAGATTGTTCGTAACTTATTGAATTATTAATGTTTTTCAAAGAAATTTTGTCAATGTACATACAAATTAATGTTCAAACGATTTTTCAGTCATCTTACTTATGCCTCCAAAATAATTTTTGTTTAAATAACTCGGATTTTCGGGTCGTCATAGTAGCCTAACCCCTTACAGAAAACTAGAATTTTTTATTTTTACACACTCCAAATATTTTCTACTATATATTCAAGAATACATATTTTATTACTTTATTTGAATTTCGTATATTTAGTTTCTTGGTATAAATATTTAAACGCGTTCTTTGTAAAAAAAAATGGCTAGATTCTTCTTTTTTTTTAATAAATGGCCAAATTTTTATTTTTTTCGGTCGTGACGTACTTGTCTTGGCTCCTGCACTAGAATTACTAGGACCAACGGCACTGAGCTTGCTTCTGGTTCGTGTCTCCATTTTTGTTTTCTTCGGTCCCACGATCTCCAGATTTTCGGCTGTGCACGGAATGCGGGCGTCAACTTAACATAATGTTGAATTTTGCATCGTTGGAATGCAACGAAAAATAAATCTTTTCAATTGTTTCAATTTTTTCTGGCCGTGAAAATCACTCAAACGTTTTCACGTATTCTTAAAGAATTACGACCTTAATTTGCAAAAAAAACCTAAGCATAATAATGAAGAAATTGAAAATGATAAAAAAATCATTGCATTCCAACAATGCAAACTCCCACGTTGTAAATTCACCATATTGAGAAACATTTTCAAAGTAACAAATAATTTAACCCGCTGACTTCACGAGTAAAAATCAGTTTGGCGGAAAACCAATTTTTCTGCGGCTTAAAATTTGAATAAAACAAAAAGTTGACACAAGTTCCTATTTGGCTGAAATTGAAGAAGGCCCGTGGCTGACGAAGTATCGTTTTGCCCCTTTTTCGAAGGAAAATTAATCGAACGACGACTCACGCGAGGTAGCAGCGTCGGGGAAGGGCGAGTTCTGAGCTTTCTGTTTTCGATTTTCCATCTTCACTCTCCTCGGGCCCATTATCGGAATAAAATCGGCTGGGGGATACGAAAAATTGATCGCGTAATGATCTTTTTGATTGGTTACGATTAATTGATTGTTAATTTTACCATAGGAAGATTTATTCGATATGTCGCTGGGCGGAGAATGGCCCGAATTGATTTTCATGAATAATTGTTGGAAAAAGGCCTGGCGTTCCGCGAGAACGGGTGGTTGGACCTCGTAGACCTCGCCCTGGTGGTCGTCGTATAGCGATCCGATCTGGATTCAATATTCTCCCAATTCAAATTCATTCTCATCCCTTCTCAATTATATTTTACCTCCCCATATTTCCGTCTGCATTTTAACACCAAACGATGAATTCATTTTTATTGACAATCGGGTAGTTTACCTCTGCCGGAATATCGCCGGTATTGCAATTGGCTGTAGTGAGAACTAACAAGTGGACGGAGCGATCGAGACCTCGCATCAGGGACATGAAAACGACACGAGCTGCCTCGTCCACCAAGTCCCACCAGGACATTATGTCCGGCACGTAAAGTAACGAGGGTAGGGTGTGTCTTGCGGCTTTGACTTTCTGAAAATCGGTATATATATATATACGATTTACATATATATATATATATATATATACGAAATTACGAAATATTACGAAAATAATATTTTATATTATTTTCGTATTTTCGTATTATAATTTTCGTAAAATAATATAAAATATTATTTTCGTATTTCGATTATTTATATCGATTCTCGATGTAAATATATTTATATATTTATTTTTTTATAAATATATTTTTATATTATATAATTATATAAATTTATATATATATATATTTATACCGGGAATCGATATAAATAAACGATATACGTAAATAATATTTTCCTGGCTATTGGTACGGATAGGATCGGGGCGAAAAAAAAATGTGTACATTTTTTTGTTTAGGTTTTCTTGGGCTCTTATGACACAAACTTTAGACGCTTTGAACTTTAGGTTCATATTATAGATATTGATATAAAAGTTGTTAGGCTTAATAAATACACTTTCGAAATGCATTTTTTTAAAATTATTTAATTACGTCACTATTTATAGACGAAAATAGTAGTTAAAAAATGTCCTCAAAAATTGCAGGTGTGCGCTGTTGATGAAATCTCGGATATGGATCATCCGAAACAAAAAGTCAAACGGTTTTAGATTCAGTATGTCAATGGCTATAGCGCATATCATACGATTTTTTATATATGCAAAACTAACAAAATGGCGAAAATTTTTCGAAAAAAACACTGAGAAAAAGAAATCGTTGAATCTGCAAAATGTATTTTGTTGTCTCGAAATTTTGTTGTTTTAACAGTTGCCCAGGCATGCTAAATAAGCTTCAGTTCACACCACTATACTGTTTTACCACCAACTATACTATTTTGTTATGCCAATCAAAAATCAAGTTGAACGTATTTAAAGATACATTTTGTTAAACCAACTGAATTTTGGATGGATGAACGAATTTTTGTTTTCAGTGAACAAAAAAAGTGCTTTTTTCCACCGTTTTTGGTAAAAAAAATAGCAAATACCGGAATTTAAAAAATCCTTGATATGCGCTATAGCTATAGTTGTGAAGAATATGTGGTTGAAATTTCATGAGGATCGGTTCAGTAGTTTCGAAGATTATATCAACAATCCGTCGAAAAACGTTGTTTCGAGACAAACGCGTTTAAAGTTTGAACGGAACAGACAAACGTGCTCAGGTAGTATAGTAAATGTCACACAAAAATACTGTTAGACTCCTCCGATCTTCATAAATTTTTAGTATGATACTTTTGGATATGTATACTTTCGAAAAATGTTGAAAATTGTAAAGTGAGAAGAGGCCTTAAACAACGGAAAATGTAACTTTTTTATGAATATATAAATGTTTATATGTTTTTATCAATGAATTTTTATCAATGAAAATTGAGCGTTTTATTCACCGAAAATCGATACTTTCACTTTGGACTGCGGCCGTTATTTCAAATATCAATACTTTATTGAATCCTTCGTCGAAGCGCTAGATAATTTCATGCAAAGACTCAATACATTCGATTTTTTAATTTCGATTGACTCGTCTCCGAGCAGCGCTCTGCACAAGCCATTGTATATACTACATTTAAAAAGATCTTTCAATATAAAAATTGTAAAAGATACCTAAAACTATGCTCTTTAATGTGAAAACAGCCATTTGAAAAGTTGCACGCTTTTTCCCAGAAAAAATTCGCATTTTTTTCCGGCCACGAGCGGATAAAATTTAATGATTTTTATGATTTTCTTTTTAACGGTAAGATTTCCTCACCACTTTTGAGATTGAGGGTATGTTTTATTACTACACGGAGAGAATTTTTAAGTAATTTTTACTGTGAAATCACAGTAACTCGGTGACAAATGTGCAATTCTTCAGGTTTTTAGGAAATAAATTATAAATTTTCATGGAAATGAATCAAAATTTACTTTTGCGTGACAGAAATTTAAAATATTTTCCAGAATTTTTACTGAAATTAATAGTAAAATTTCATGAAACGTAAAGATTACGACAATAAGTTAAAAAAGTGCTAATATAAATGAAATTTTTCAGTGGAACATTGAGAAATTTGCGTGTTTTCCATAAAAATTTAAAAAAGGAAGCCGAAATTTTCCGTGCGTCCACCGGAATTTTACGTTCTTTATAGTAAAATCAGTTAGGGCTAGGTCGCCTGACCGTACGCATGAGCTCTGTGTTTGAGCGTGCGTATACGTGAACGCAAGCTGTAGGGTGAGCTTGTGTATGACGCAGTATGACGAGCACGACAGGCCGACCCGCGTTGCTTAGCAACAGCGGTACCGCGCATGCGCATTATAGTACGAAGCATGGGCCAAGAAAGCCTCGTGGTCTCGTGCAGTCTAACGTGTTCTACGCAGTTCTACGCAAGAAAACAAAGAAACGTGAAAAGAAACTTCGATAAAGGACGTCTACAATCGTACGGAAAGATGATATGCTAAAATAAGTAGCAATCAAGAACACAAATGTTCAGAAACGCCGATGAAAAAAGTATTTATTTAATCATAGGGAATTAATTTTTCGCTAGGGATTTTAGAAATTTCAAGTTTGTCCAAGTTATTTTTACTGTAGAAACTTGGAATTTTTGAGGCAGCCCATTGTTAAGATTCTACATGAGAATGTGTCAGAATTTTTACTGAAAGAAATGTAAAAAATTATGCTACTTGCTTAAATTTTTACATGAATGAAAGCAAAATATTAAAAGCTAGTGTCAATTTTTGACTATGTGCACATTTGTCACCGGTTTCAAATTTTTAATGTAATTTTTACGGAGATTTCACCGTAAAAAATACTTAAAAATTCTCTCCGTGTACTTTTTGCTGTGACATGGTATTATTTTGTTTTTATTTACCTTTAAAAATGACAGAGATATGGCACAGTCATCTAAACTGCATTTCCAAAACTGGCGTGGCGTATACCTCAAAAACTAATCGACCCTTTCTGATTAAATTTGGTATTAAACTTTTTAACCTTATTATCTCAGACATGGCCTAAATATTTTAGAAAATAAAAAAACTAATTTCTTTATTGCAAAATGTAGCCATTTTTTCGGATAATTCAGTCTTTTTGTTTCAAAGCGTACCATTTCATTGATTTTCAACATGTCCCACTTCTTCTTGGTTCATATTCTACATATGGGTGTTTACGCGAGAAAATTCTTCGTTCTTTTTTTTTCAAAATAATCTGCCTGACGCTACGTGACACGCCGTCTGGCAAAATCCGCCGCAAGCCGTTTAGAAGACCGTGCCATACCTCCACCATTTTTAGAGATTAATAAAAAAAAATACCATCTAACAATGAACAACGAAGTAGTAATGAAACATACCCCAAATATCAAAAGTGGAAGAGAAATCGTTCCTTGAAAAAAAAATAATAACGAAAAGCGGCATTATTTTCCTCGCCTAAAGGTATCTCCCCCTTAAGACGGCTATGGACGCAACGGAAGTTAGGTAAGATTAGCGATGTGCGGGTCGGGCGAGATACGAAAAGGTTCAATTGGAAAAAACAAGTACGTAAAAACCGGCAAGGTTATACGTTGGAACTTAGTATATATATATATATATACATGCACTGTGAGAAAAAAAGTAAACAGCAGGACGACAATAAGTATGAAAGTTCTGGACGGTTCTAACAAGCTGCTTTGCTAAATAAGAAAAATGAGCCGTTTCCCAAAGTAGCGAAAATAAAACCTCATAAGAACGTAAATTCCTTTTCAATTTTTCCTTTTTTTGGCAAGGCTCACGGAGAATAAAACTAATCAGCATTTTCAGCGACCCAAAAAAAAATCAATTGTTCATTTAAACAGAAAGAACAATAAAATTTCGTCATTGATGTCTATCGTAAATGTGATCGTATCGCGGGGACGGAGGTCATAAAACGTAAAACTTGAAGGAGGGAAAGAGAGAGAGAGAGAGAGAGAGAGAGAGAGAGAGAGAGAGAGAGAGGGCCTTTGTATATTACTTGAATGATCGTTTCCTCGACTGCACGTCCAGTTTCTTCGAAAAGTGTTGTAACGTCGAGCACGTGACAGGGTAAGTGTTCGAGAGTATGCAGAATCGCCGGTCCCAGATGCCGCGTATGGCAGTTGTCAATGCCACATAATAAAATTCTCGGGCAGCTGGACGATCTCGAGGACGCTTGGCCGTTGCTTGAGAAACAAATATTCTTGTATTTTCGCGTTTCGCGGCTCAAGACCCTCATTAAAAAGTTTTATTAGCTCGAAGGAAAAGAGGGTTCAGCAATTTTTTACAATGCTGGAACTTTGAAATTTTTGCGAAAAAAAGAACTTCCGTATTGAAAAGGAATGGAAAATGTACATTTTTCAGGAACTTTCGTTTTTTTTTTCAGAAGTAAAATTCACAATTAAAAAGAACAAACGTTCTTGAAAAAGCGGAACTTTCAAATCGTTTGCAAAAGACAAACTTTAATATTTTTTTAATAAAAAAGGAACTTTCGTATTTTAAAGGAAAGAAAATTGCATATTTTTTATATAAAACAATTTTGAATTTTTTTCTTTATACAGAAGTGGAAAGTATAATTTTTTTGGAAGAAAAAATCGTATGTGTAGAAAAAGAGTTTTCGTATTTTCTCACACACAAGGAATTTGCAATTTAAGAAAAGTAGGAAACAATTTTTCTTGTAAACTCCCATTTAAAAGGAGAACTTTCGTAGTTGTTTTTTGGATCTAACATTTTTTCAAAAGTCAAACTCACATAATTTCATTGCTCAACATTCCCTCGGGACAAATCGCCTGCAACCTCGTTAGGATCGAGCACAAGTTGTCCTGGAGCAGCGGCTGAAGTTTCGTCGGCAAGCACTTGACGGGGATAATCGTGACTCGATGCGAAGCAGGCACGATATTCTGTTGAGCTTTTATAAAATCTTGCTTCTCGACCTTTCGAGATGTTCCGTGGAAAACATGAGTGAATTTGCAAACGTTACGAAAAAGAGGAAAAAGGAAAAGGAAAAATTGAGTATACGTTTATAATGTCGAAGTTTGCATCGTTGCAACGAAAATTCTTTTTCAATGTCTCGCCATATTTGTATAATTATGTCTCATTATATGTTATATAATTGTGTCTCATTATATTTTTATAATTATTCAACATACTTCCCTGCATTTTTCTACAATCGGAAGCTGCAATGAGGCGAACGAAAAAAAAGAATTTCCATTGCACTTGAAAGAGGCACACGTCAGTATCGTATGACATTAAAGTTTGCATCGTTGGAACGCAACGATTTGTTTTTCGTAACCAAATTTCAACATTCGATATTTAATATTTTTCGCATCGAAAATTGGTGAAAAATCGAACCATTGGCCCAATGAAGTAGAAACCTCCCTTAATCTTAATTTCTTCATTTTTATTACTATCTAAAGCCTTTATTTCTCAAACTGAGCTAATAAATCTCTAATAAGCATACGTGAAAACGTTTCAATGATTTTTTTCGGCCTGAATCGGCCGAAAAAATCAAACAATTAAAAAGAAATTCATTTTCGTTCCACGCCAACGATGCAAGCTTCACCGTCGTAGAATCGTGCACCTTCAAGGATCTCTCGTTGATGTGATACTTGGATTTGGACGTGTATATCTGGGGATAATGTCTTCGGACGCAACACATGACAGCTTCAGCGCACAAGGCTTGCAAATCGCTGCCGCAATAGCCGACTGTTTTCGACGCCAAATAGGCGATGAACTTCACCGGAGGTTTTTGCTTCCAGCTCCTAACGTGTACCTGGATCACGATGATTAATTCGTTCATTTTCTTGTTATCGATCATCGTCACTGCACCGCGTGGTGTCGTCATTGGTAAAAACAATTGGTATGGTTTTGAATTTAATCTTTTTCCATACTCTAAATTCTAACAATTTGATTTCCTAGGAAACACAAACGTTCGATCAAATAAGATCCGAGTCGACGTTACACTACAAATAAACTTTTTGGCGACATCTATAAACACATATAACAAGCCAAAATATCATTAACTATCGGTTTAAGTTTACCTAAGCTGCTTTACACTTATTTATATGTATCTGAATGATTTCCTAAATACAGCAAACTTTTTCAAACCCAAAGAAAATGGTATAAACAAAATGGACTATGACCAAAAATGGCACTCGAGCTGTATAAAAATGGTTACGTAAAAAGGTTCGAAAAATGTCGAGTTTTTCCTCGAGCTGGCACAATACCGAGAGAATATCTTTCCTGGCCATGTAACAGGGTAGTGGGAAGTAAAGTTCCCGATCGAAACGTCCGGGTCTTCGGAGGGCCGGATCTATCGCGTCCAAACGATTGGTAGCGCCGATGACGATTATTTCGGAATTATTATCGAGACCGTCCATAAGGGCGAGCAACGTCGAGACTACGCTGGAATGAACGACGTCCTGACGATTCGATCTGACCGGTGCCAGACCATCCACCTCGTCGAAGAATATTATACAAGGTTTGCTCTGTTGAGCCTAAAGAAAAAAGAAAAAGAAAAAAAAAACAAAAAAGAGCCGTCGAAAACGTCGTCTTTCGTACGTGGTATATCAGTGAAAAAAACTCAGCTTTCCCACCAGTTGAAAGATTTTCTGTAATTTTTTTTCGCTCTCGCCGACCCACTTGCTGAGGCAATCCGAGCCCTTGCGCGATATGAAGGAAACTTTTCTCTCGGAATTGCTGCACTCCGATGCGAGTGCGCTCGCCACGAGTGTCTTTCCAGTGCCTGAAGTACCCGATGATTTATGAGCGTCGCGTCGCGACCCAGACACGAGAAACTCAAGTCAAATTTACTCGTTTTCCATTTATGAGGGACTAAACTCTAGTGCCACTCGAAAAATCGAGATTTAAAGAATTTCTCGTACGAAAACTACTCGTTACTTAAATTCTCGTACATCGTTTCTACACGTGTTGACGAACATTTCCCTTGACTGGCTTTTCACTAACATCTAGAGAAATATTAACGAAAATGTGCATTTTTGTTAATATTTCGCGAGAAAAGCCAGAAAAATAGCTGCATCTGCCGGACAAGATGAGCAAAGGCTCCCTTGTACGATAGGAAGGCGATACAACTTACGAATCAATTTGTCCTTTTCCACGTGTAACTTTAAATTACTTATATTAAAATTTCTGGTAATTTTGATTATTTATCGTTTAAACTTTTCCGATATCTTTCGAAATTATTTCATATTGCTTATATTTCTCTCATTAATTTTTACAGGCCGCCGCGTTGATGTGTATAATAATCATATACCAGAAATAAGTTAAATGCCAGTAATAAATTGAACACTGAAAATCGAGTAGTTGCCACAATTAATTCCCGGTCATTATTTTATGGAATGTTACAGAAGGTTACCCCCTTTTATTATGTGCTACTATACAGGGTGTCCCTCTTATCTCTGCCACCCGAAATAGCTCGGTAATTATCGACGTCACAAAAAAAACGTTCCAGACAAAAGTTGTACAGTGTGAAGGGAGCCACCAAATGCAACCAATTTTTTTTTTATTTCGGTCGAGGCGCTGACGCACAGTGAAGGTCACCTCCACTTTTTGAAATGGAATGGTACCATTTTTTTCAACCATCTTGTGGAGCACCTCAAGCGGCATAAAAAACATTAGGGGGTCAAAGTCATTCAAGGTCATTCAAGGTCAGTATCGATGATACGAATCTGAATATCTCGGATCACTACCAAATATTTGATAGTGATCCGAGATATTTAGATTTGTATTTTATTTTAATAGGTGTTCGAAATTAGCTTGAAATGAGAGATATTGGAGATCGTAGTCATCGACAATACTTCGAATACCGCCTGTTTATTTACCAACCCGCCTTAATCTGTATCGTATGCGGCTCAATCGAGGTTGTCGTTCGATTTCGAATTTGGATAAGAGCTATTCACAATTTGAAAATGTATTGGAAATTCCAAAAAGTAGACATGATACTGCGTTACGATAAAGCAAGAAAAATTCCACAAGCGTGCGTTAGTTGTATTCTGAGCAATTTCCTGCTGAGAAAAACCGTACTAAAACGCGAACCATGGAAGATGCAGAAACTGATATCTTGAGTGTCGTTGCTGTATATGCTGGAATTTCAGTTTAGTAAAAGTCCCACGGTTTTTGAGATTTAGGGATTGATGTTATTTTTTGAAAAAAAAATCATCTGCTTTTGGCTTTTCGCATGCCATTTCTACAAATGATATGAATCGACAACAACTAAGAAACTTTTTGAAGTCATTGGCACAATATGCGTAGTACACTTTTTTTTACGCCGCAGGCTATCAAAGTCAGATGTTCGAATTCGTTTTTATGAAAATTCTGCATAAGATCTTCGTCCATAAAGTGTCCTTAACATTTAAGGTTGAAAAGAAGACTTTTCTAGATAAAACAAATAACCAGTATGAAAAGAAGAACGGATAAAATAAAGTATTCATTTGTGGAAATGGCATTCGAAAAAACCAAAAGTGGGACTTTTACCGAATTGAAACTCCAGCATATAGTAGGATATGATCTGACCTATTGACGGTTGCAGGATCATCCATTCATAACAGAACACCCTGTATTATATTTTTCGGTGTACATCTTCGATAAAATAATAGATTTGCAGATTATTCGATAGCTCATTCGAAACATCAGTACTGTATGTCGATGTGAATATAAGGCAATTATTTAGATAAGTGACTTTTCCGAAAAATGAGCCTACAATTTTTCTTGTTGTAATTTTCGCATCTACTGGGCTATAAATGATGATATTCAGTCGGGGGAAGCTGAAACAAATTCGATATAGGCGTCGAAATTTTCAAAAATTCCCGTTTGTATCGCGTGTTTCCGCGAACTTTAAAACCCGGTTCATTGTTGGTGCGGCATTGTCGGCGATCACGTCATTGGTTCATATTTTTTGAAGGGGCCTCGACTGGACAAGCTTACGCAAACTTTCTGCAAAACGTACTGCCTCAATTACTGGAAGACGTGACGGTGATGTTCGCATGAACATGTGGGTGCAACACGACGGTGCACCACCCCGTTATGCTCTGTGTTCAAGACAAGTGATGAATGAGATTTTTGGTGACAAGTGGATAGGACGAGGCGGCCCTGCAGCTTGGCCACCTCGTTCGCCAGATCTAACATCACCAGATTACTTTTTATGGGCTTTTGTCATAGAACGCGTAATGGCGGTAGCACCTATCACGCCTGACGACATGAAAGAAAGAATACGCCGAGCATGTACCGAAATTACACCACAAATGTTGGCTGAAGTTAGACGGTTTTTTCATCAGCGAATTAACAAGTGCTTACACGTCGAGGGTCATCACTTCGAGCATTTTCTGTAGGTAGACCCAAACCAAGGTTAGTGGATCCTTTGGAAGTGATTATCCCGATATTTTTCGACTATTTTTATACTTTGCGTGACTAGAATGACCTTGTGTTGTGGGACACTGAATTCGTCTTAAAATCTGTAATAATGTCATCGAAAAAAATACATGGATCCATTTAAAAAAGTGGAGTTGACCTTGACGTAGCTTCAGCACCTCTACCGATAAAAAAATAGGGTGGTCAAGTATGACGGCCTCCTCGAACACTGAACTTTTGTCTGAAACATTTTTGGATATGATCAATAATTTGAGTGCTATTGCTCTGTAACACTTTATGTGCCTGACCCTGTATATATATATATACAGTCCGACCTCTCAATAAGCACGGAAGAACCCCCAAGGGGAAGAGTATTTCCGAGAATTCGGGTACCCCCACCAGGCGCGCGCTCTACGCTCACTGGCTCTCTTTGTCTCTCTCGCTCTTCATAGCATGCGAACCTCCCAATAAGCACGTTCGAACGAATGTGAACTTTTTCACGTTAAGTAACTATGTATTCATCTCATTTTACTCATCTGAGCTCTCCTCGGTTGGCCGTGCTTATTGAGAGGTCCGCGCGCAAATTCACTCGAGCGTGACTCGAGCTCGGAGTTCGAGTAGGAGTAGGGGAAAGTGCTCGAGCGAGAAACTGGGGAAGCGTGCTTATTGAGAGGTCGGACTGTATTTCTATTTTTCACCGCAACCTAAAATGTAAGCGTTCGAGAATACCTACCGAAATTTAATTGCTTCTCACACTCTACAAACCCGTGCGAAGGGGTTTGTAGAGTGACTTTTCTTGTTTATTAACCGCGCACAATGCCAAATGCACATGGTTTCGTGTTGCGAGTCGCTTTCCTATTTTTTCCCGCTCTGCCTGAGAGCAGTAATAAAAGTTTTATGGCCGGAGCCTCGAGCCCTATACTAAATACTATACTATACAAAATATCCAATTTTTTTTGCCTCTCCGAAGAGCTTTCGGAAACTAGACAGAAAATAGTCACCTTCTCTATGCCCAAATTAAGCGAGTGGCCTTTTTGGGAAAGATATCTCGCCCTTATAAAATCCCCTTGTCCCAATGACTGGAGCGCAGTCTCGCCGAAATATTTGACGCCCATACACTGTTCGTGATGCGGGTCTTTCGTAGAACAGAGTGATTAGACAGTAGTATCGGACGTATATTATAATTGTCTCAGTTTCAACCAAAATTATTACCGACCGTTACGTTGTCCGAAATCCGGGTTTTCTGTAGAAGAGCGTGATTCGGCAGAATTCTTCAAGTTAAACTTACATAATTTAATATTATAAATGTTATGTTTTGTGATTAGAAGGGTCGAACGACCAAATATTTCGAAGTATCATTTGTCCCTAGGATGTACCAGATTAGTCTTTTCCTGACTGCTAATTAAACTGTTGTGTGACTCAAGGTATTGAAGTCCCTTTATTTACAATTTTCCAAATCCATAAAAGAAACAAGGTCTCTCGAGGTCTCGCAGCAAACTTTCCAATAAAATCATTATCCCGAAGAGCACTCGTGATGCTTTTAGTCACTTTGAGGTAGTAATCAGAGTAAAGCGTTTACCGCTCGAAGCTCATAACTCTATAAAAATATGTACGAAATATATATATATATGTAAGGTATTCCAGCTAAACTCAACCAATTTTGCATCTTATATTTTTTTATTTGACTCAAATTTTTTTCTGTTGTACCTATTCAAAGAACTTCACTTGATTTTTTTCGAATTTTTTCACCCATACATTTACGAGATATGATTTTTTTTCGAAATTCGGAAAAAATCGATGTCTTTTATTTCAAATGCCCATAACTTCGCGAAAAATGGACTAGATCAAGTTTTTTTTTCAAAATGTTTGTTTTTGAGTGTACTTGTTGATAAAAAATATGAAAAATTTGACGACATTCATCTTCTATATCGTTTTACCGCCCAAAGGAAAAAATTGTTGATCTCCAAAGGTCGGACACTTAATTTTTTTCAAAAAATTTGCTAAGGATCTGACTTTTTTTTTTAACTATTTTTAACGCTAGGCTGATCTTGAGCAGACTTTTCCTCATACTTTTTTCATAATTGAAAATCATTTTTTTTTTCATCACAAGCAAAAAACGTTTTTTTCAAAAGGTAGGGCAGGTTTAATTTGTTTCAAAAAATTTGCTAGGAAACTTTAACTGTATTAACTATTTTTAAGACTAGTTTCATCGTGGGGATATTTTCCCTTCTATTTTATTCATAATTAAAAATAATCTTTTTTTAGTATCAGTAAAAAAGCGTTAATTTCAAAACGTCTGACACTTTCAATTTTTTTTCAATAAATTTGCTATGAAATTTTGACTATTTCGACCATTTTTAATGCTAGTTTAATCGTGGGCAGATTTTTCCTTCTATTTTGTTCATAATTAAAAACGCTTTTTTGCGTGTGATGAAAAAAATGTTTTTAACTATGTTTTTTTTTTCAAATGCAAAATTCTTTAAGATAACATTTTTTTTTGGGTTCCGGGAAAGAAGATAATTCAACAAAACGTACGCCGATGGGTACCCGGGTACCCGGGTGGTAACACAAGGGTTAAGGTAGGTATGGGCGTTTATAGGTAGATACCGGAGCTTGCTTCGTATAGCGATGGAAATAATGCGACTTCCCAGTGTCTTGAAGGCAATGAAGCCGACTTACAAAGACTTTAGCGATGATAACTTATTGAAAAGATGCAGAGCACCTGTCACACAAAACAACAACGAAAGTAATGACCGGCTCATGTGGAAAATAATCCCAAGTTTCTTTCGAGTGGGTCCATGCAAATGGAAGTCGCTGCCTGTCTTTTTAATGAAGGATCTGTTTCGCTATTGAACATGTTACGAGTGATGAGGCTACACTGTGTCCATAACGCTCGCACATACGTGACGGAAGAAAGCGAGAAGTGCGAGCGGACGGCCTATCGTCGTGCTCAGTCTAACACGCGAGAAGCAACAATGCTCCGCAGACAGCAGACAATTGGAATGCTCGAAGCTGCTACCGGTGAAAAAGGCTTATTATATGGGCCTGGCATCGATGACTCTATGTAAGTTTTTCAAAGGCTTACACCACTTGAGATTGATAAAAAATCGATTTTATTTGCCAGATTTTCTTATTTATACTTTTAACCCTGCGACTGCACACTGGGTCATTTTGACCCCATTTTTTTTAAACTGACGATCGCAAAACGAGTAATCGATTCAGCTGCAGTGGGACCCTCGAATGTGCCCCCACTCCTACTGTATAGGTGGATACTCGGTCCCCATCCTCCATCCTGCCCGTGTACTGAGGTCAGCTGTCGAAAATGGACCTGGGGTCGAAACGACCCCGCTTATGCAGTAGTGCGGTGAAAGAGAAAACATATTTTTATGGGAAATTTTTGGTGTTTCACCACTACATGTGAGTTGCCATAAAACATGCTCATAGATATTTTTCATTTTGCGCTACTATAGAAAATTATGTATATAGAATGCCGATCGTAAAGCTATCGGCATTCTATATGTCCATGTCCATTCTATATGTCTATATGCACAAGTGTCCATTGTGCAGGAGGGCTATGTGCAACGAGCACCGAATGTACTTATGCGTCGATTGCGGTAAATGTGAATAATAATGTCATTAAAGTAAAAAAAAAAAAAAAAAAAAAATGCGGAAAATATACGTTTTCAACAATTAATCTGCCGGAGGCGATTTTTTCAATATTTCACTTTCCCGAAAATGCTCAAATTCAAACCACCGAATAAATATACGTCTTGGAAAGACGGTCGACCCTGTCTTTTTTTCGTATCTACAAACCTTCCTTTTCAAAAACCTCAAAGGACTTCTTTTTATATTTGGAAAAAATGATGATCTTTTCCGTGCAAGTACGTATTTTTCAAAACGCATCTTCCACTTTGAACGACTGTTTGGGAACTTGATTCTTCTTTTCTTAAAAAATAAATTTGTGGCTATAAAATAAAGATTATTGATTACAAAAAACGTCTCTACAAAAAAATGCATAGTTACCGAAACACAACGATCTGAAAAATGTCTGGGGTCGAATCGACCCCATATGCAGTCAGAGGTTTATGGCGGAAATGTGCAGTCGAAGGGTAAATAATATTTTAAGCGTTTAAACATGGAAAAATTCTAGTTACTACCGGAGTTATAGCAGTTTGAAGTGAGGGCGGTAGAGAGTAGGCCCGCATCCCAGGTATGCGAGCGGACAAAGCCTTGACAAAGGGTATTGTTGAACATACACAAAGTGAGGGTATACGTAATTGTAACTCGTTTAGACACCCTGAACATTCAACATTGTAAAATTAGTTTGCTTGGGTCCGTTAGGGCTGTCATTCGGTCTATGCCTCCAAAAGTACGTTTCAGCGGTGCAAAAAGTGTCGAGACTGCATCTCATATTGCAACAAGTCAACGTAACGATGGATATACGAGTATGTTGCTGATGATGCAAACATTAAATCTTACGATTGGCCCCAACGCAATGTGTGCAGCCGAGAACGTGTATGCCCAGCGGATATTGATAGCCAACATGAGAGCCCAGCAAGGCACCAAAGAGACCAGGAAGTTGAAAAGAGAAACTCAAAAGAGTCAGAGCACATCGCAACATCAATGGTAGACCTCGTGTACGGTTCAGGAATTGCAGATTGAACTTTATATAAAAAAATATTTTATTTTAAGACGCTAACGCGTTCTTTTGCGTTTTTCTCAATACGACTTTTTTTAAACTCTGGTGGACAAAATATCTCGAGATCTACTCAACTCATTTGGATGAAATTTAAACCACATATTCTTTATATTATCTAGGATCTTTAAAAGTCAACATTTTGGTAATAATCAGTTTTTTTTCAAACAGCAGTCAGTAAAAAATCAATTCTTTCTCTATGCTACACTTCAGCTATTATCTTTCTTGACAAGAAAATATTTTTTTACAAACAATGTCTGACAGGGAAAAAATTCTACCATCGGCAAAGATTTTCAGAAGAGGGTCTTACTAGACGACTTATATTTGCACTCTTTTAACATCTTTTCTATTCTTTTTTTTTTAAATGTTGTTCTTAAAACTACAATGTATTTGTAAGAAATAAAAATTATTCAATATATTTAAGTCGCGTCAGAATTAAAAAGAAATTAAAGCCTACTTCGCTGAGCGTCAAGGTAGTGTAACCCCTTAAGTAACATTTTACCCACGTACAAGTCTGACTTAAAACTTGAAATGTGTTTTTCTCAAAATGACTTTTTCAAAATCGACGACCACGATATCTCAAAAATCACAGCACCGACCAACTTCAAATTTCACGAGCTTCGTTCACATCGCAAAAACAGTGCTTGAACGAAGGATTTTTTGTCTCAAGTTCACTTTGGAATGCGGCCATTTTTCCAAAAAGCTTATTTTCATGAATTTTATTTTTTAAATATTATTAAATCCTTCCTCTAAGCACTTGATAATTTCATGCGAAAGCTAAATGCGTTTCATTTTGTTATTTCGTAAAAAAATCGTAAATGGTACTGAAAACCATGCCCTTTAATATATAAAAGAAAATATTTGACAACCTCCGCATGTGATCCCAGAAAAAAATCACGAAAATTCTTTTACTTTCCGGCCACGAGCTAGCTCGTTAAGGAATCATCACAGTATACAATTTTCAAAAAAATCGTTTTTTTTCGGTATCCGATAGTATAGAGCAGTGGCGTGCGCAATCGAAACATTAAACGCGTTTTTCTCGAAATGTCGTTTTTCAAAACTTTGAGACAACATTCAAATTTTGAGACAACATTCTTTACGCCATTCTTTATCTTGCTATGGAAGCTTTTTCAAAATCATCTTTTTTAACGAAAAACTGTCGAAAAAATAGGCTAAATTCCGTATTTTTTTCAAACCACCGCCATTTCGTCAATTTTGATTAAACAATCTCCGTAGCAAGATAACGGCTTTCATACTGATTAATAATTTTTTTACAAATTTTGTTTCAGATAATATTTACGGTCACAACCGTGTATACCGTGGACTCCTTTTTTTCAAAAACATTTTCAACCTTTAAAAAAATGAAAAAAATAGAAATCATCTTTCAAAAATTTATTTCCTGTTCTTTATGAGTGCTTTAATTTGACATTAAAAAATCAGAGTGATTGGCGTATTTTAACCATAGAAAAAAATCTGGGAATCCGAAATTTTTCGACCCGTTACACTATGACGATTCCTTAAGCTACATTATATGGCTAATGGCGAGGGTACGGGGAAACTGAAAAACCCGAACTGATATATACAGCCCCATGTTTATGATTCTCTGGTACCCTGACTTTTTACTCGAGTATCTGCACAGCAAAGTTTCAGAAGTATCGACCTTCCGTCCACTAGTCGATGCGCCAGCCGGTTCACGGCTAAGCGGTCACCGCTCTGAATATCGACCACGCACAAGGCTGCTAACTCAAAGTACCACCGGAGCCGACCCCCCAACGCCCATTCACCACGATTATAAATATATACATTAGGGTGGCACAAATTTGAGCTTAATTTTTTCCCCTTTTTCCCACCATCCAATTATGTTCTTCAAAGAAAAAGAAATTGTCGCGAAAGCTGCGAGCGGTGGAAAAATATTTAGAGGTCGCTCGAACCTCCCAAAAATTCAAAATTTCATTTAAAAAACGATTTTCTTCCTCCACTTCTCACCCATGAACTTTACGCTTTATCGTTTTTAAACTAACCTCGCAACAGCTCTAGCCGGCCAATGAATATTTAGTGGTCGCTCGAGAGGTTCGAAATTTCCAATTTTCGCCAATTTTTTAAATTCTTTCCACTCACAAATTTGACGGTTTGTAAAATTTTCAAAACAATTAATCCTTTTTTCTTTAGAAACAGATGTTTCAAATTTACCTCACACTTCTAACCCAAGAATCATAATCTTTGGGAAAGATGATTATAATTCTTGGGTTAGAGGTGTGAGGTAAATTTGAAAAAACTGTTTCTTTTTTATTTTATGGGAAGAATTATTTCATGGGAACATAAAATAATTCTCCAAAGCTCTCGTCCGTAAACAAAATTATAGGTCTTTTTATTCGTAAAACTGAAATGCCAGCTGTTTTCCGCGCATCGTAATGCGTCCCACAGTTGGTCTCGTTAGCCAAACTGCGGACCAATCGTAGCTGTACTCTGTGACGAGCAACGCCAAAATACAATAATACATAATAATACACAATAACACATGTCGTCTAATTGGTGTTTGTTTCAAATTATTATAATAAATGTAACACTTCGCTATTTACTTTTTTTTAATGCTGCAACGAATTATAGTGCATGCGAGATTTATTTTCCGGCGGAAATTGTAAATTTCGAAAACCTTGGGCGACCACTAAATATTCATTGGCCGGCTAGAGCTTTCGCGAGGATACTTTTGATATTATAACGCGTAAAATTCGAGGAAGAGAAGTGAACGGAAAAAATCGATTTTTAAATGAAAATTTGAAATTTTGACAGGCTTGAGCGACCTTTAAATATTTTTTGACAGCTCGCAGATTCGGCGACAATTTTTTTGGTTCTTTAAGGGAAGGTACCTGAGTAAATTTTTCAAAAAAATCTTTTTTTCTTGTAGTTTGTAGTTCAAAGAATATTGTGTATAAATTTCAAGTAGAGATTCGCAGTATTGAAGAAGTTGTGGGTTATTCTGCGAAAGGCGGCAGAACGTCGAGCACGCGGTCGGTTGGGTCTGCAGCTGTCGCGCTGGGGCCTTTTGTTATAGCGAGCAGGTATACAAGGGTAGGATAACTCCGGGGGCCTGAGGTTGTTACGAAGCGTCAGTCTATCGTTTATCCTATAGGAGTGAACAATATCGGAACACCAGCGGAATAAAATCTCAAGAACGGATAGAGCGACGTTCAACATCCGTAGACAATCCTCCGAAAAAAAACGTCGTACTTCGAAAAAAAGTACTTTGGAGGGACCAATGTATAGCCCTAGGATTGAGGATTAACGGTAAGGTAAAAAATACGGAGTGTCTCCCTGTCCGGTTATCGGACGAATAAGCGTATGTTATTCGCTCCGTTCACGCGGCTCAGTTCACGCCGTATTTCCAGTAGGCGTACATATTGGGTCTGTTCGTTTTAGCTACACTTTTCTACACTTCTTACACCTCCAGTGGACTTTCTATTACTGTATCTGGTCAAAGTGTAGAAAGTGTAGCTAGCGCGAACAAACCTATTATGGCGATTCGTGTAAGCTAGTATCCGGATGAATAACATACATAATTGTCCGGATAGAATGTGTTAAATTGTTAAACGAACTATCCGGCAGAATAATTTACACGTAGTCATCCGAAGAAAAAATTTATAATTTTGATTGGGTTGGCTAGGTTTGTTTGGTTTTGTTTATTTGGGTTTCGGTTTGTTTGCGTTTGTTGTTTTGGGTTTGGGTTGATTTGGTTGGGTTTGTGTGTTTGAGATTGTTTGTTTGGGGGGTTGTACAGCCTGAACCGCGTGAAATTAGCCGCTGTCCGGACGAATAACATACGCTTATTCGTCCGATAACCGGACGGCTAGCCTCAGCGTAAAAAATATCTCCATCCCGCGAGTAATTTTTCTGACAAATTTCGAAACAGCATTGAAGTACACTTTTTGAAAAATCGATTTTAACTTATGTTTTTTTACGTTTGAAGTACAAAGAATATTGTGTGATCATTTTATGAGATTCCGCAGTCGCCAAAATTATACGGAGAATTTACTGAAGGATCGTGCAGCGGCCCAACGGCCGAGCGTGTCATTTCTTTACCCACTTTTCAAACGCGATTATCTCGAAACATAGTTTTCAAAGTCGGTGCCAGATGTATCTGGAAACCGGCTTGTCCAATTGTGTCCAAATTTGGATACAATATTCTTCGATAGTTTTTCTCGCTCGCCACGTAGGAGTTTTTCATTTGATTGAACCATTGCTTTTTCATGCAACCAAAATCGTCGGATATTACGAGCGAAAAACGAATGTTAAATTAAAACGGGGGCTATTCCGTCAAAAATGAAGATTTCAAAAAAATCCTACGAGGCGAACTCCTTTGTATATTATATTTCGAAAATCCGTTGCGTTTTCATGTTTGAGATCAACCGACTGCCCGGAATCCTTGGCACCACAAGCCATGCCAACGAACAACACGTCTGACGCTGACCACAGCAACGGCGCTTCCGGTCGACGAATTCATTTTTAAAAAATTCCTAAACATACCTCAATGCACATATTTTCCAATAAAGAAAACCCGGATCCAATCGAAACATTAGTTTTTGAGATAAAAATTCCCGAAGTTTACCTGTTTTTCTCGCCGTTTACTCAGGTACCTCCCCTTAAATAAGATGAGGAAGGATGATGAGAAAAAGGAAAAAAATAAGGCTCGAATTTGTGTCACCCTAATATACATACATACATTGGACGCAACATATAAAACAAGGTTGCAAGGTTAACGCCGAGGTGCATACCCAATGTCACGAATCCTCGTATAAATATATTCATAAACACGTATAAACATATATACGTGTATGTACGATTACCCGGAGGGCCGTAGAACAAGAGTCCACGCGGTGGTCTCAGGTTAAACTTGGCGTAAACTTCCCCATAGGTGAGAGGGAAGAGAACCGTCTCTTTGACGATCCTTATGTGCTTTTCCAGACCACCGATGCACGTAAAATCCCTCGGCGACGTCATCCTTTACATCACTTTTCTCCACATTAAAAAACGGAGACAAAATAAAGAACAAAGAAAAGCTACGCATTACAAATTTAACGTATCGACTCGTCTCAATTGCACTTGCATTATGCTTGCACTGGAATTTTTCTACGCAACACTCGAGTAATTTGGATATACGCTTCAACGATGGAATTTCATGTTCCTTGCTTTTTTATTGACAGGTCGAGGAAGAAAGGGGAAGCAAAACATGTGAACCCAGAAGTTCATCTTGAACTGTTGCGCAAATGCGGACGATCGAGGGCGCGAGAAGGGAGGGAGGAGCATAATCGAGATTCGTAATCGATTAATTATGAAGTTCTTTTTTGTTCTCTTTATTTTACGACGGTGTGTTTGCGTGTGAGGAGAGTGTTACTTATACGTTTAAAATAAATAAGGCAGTGTATGCTTTATCTCGTTCTTTTTTACGCTCGTTTTCGATCGTTCCACGTTCATTCGCAATTTCTTTCATTTTGCCTAACTGCAGACGATCCCCGGAATTGTACACCGTAAGCTTCGTCCACGAACGAACTTTCCACGAGGGGCGGCCGTTTTTATTTTTCCCTAGTTTCCTAGTGATTCAATGGTAACTCTGGCCGGCGGTAATCCAGCAGTGTCACAAAAGTTGGGCGCTCTTCGCGAGTTCGCTCCAGCCGAGGGACAAACGTAATAAACAAACAATCCTATCTCTGGGCTGGCGCCGAGATAAAAACTTCCATTTTTTCTTTTTCGAATCTCACGTCCGATACCTTTGTACCGTGCACTAAGAGAAACGATGAAAGGATCACTGCGAAATAATTATTCGCTCCTTCAACATCGATCGGCCGATGGTCCATCTACACCGAAGGCTAATTTTCCAATTTCATTCTCGTCGAAACAACCTTCTGCCTCTATAAATTCGCGACTATCTGTTCTTCGAAGCACGAGAGTCCCGAAACGAAAATTTCGTTGCTTCGGACCGTTTCCGAAGTTCTCAAATCGAACCAACGACCAAAGAGGGTACCGCATCTTTCCAGAGCTGTTTTTCAATCCCGCGCGTTAACGTCTGCACATAAATGTGTATATAGAAGTGGCAATTTTCGAAAAATGTCCAAAAGTCCGCTAATTAAGCAGCGAATGTCCGCTTGAAAGGTACCCATAAGTTATCGCGTGGCCAACGGCTCTTTTTCGATCGTTAACTTCGACATAACCTCCAAACGGAAGTTTCTTACCCATTTAGCCAGCTTCCTGAAATTTGCCACTTGGCTCGGTAGCTTTTTACTCGAAAAGGTAAAACGATCGCCAGGCGCGAGACAGCAAAAAAATGATTTCTTTTTTTCACAATCTCTCTAGTATGTACACAGTAAAAAAAAACGGCAGTGGTGATTGGAAGCTCTTCAACTTGGCTTTTCCGACGCGATTTATTTCCACACGGTTTTTCCCCTTTTTAACGCATATATGTGTGTTAAAAAAAAGAAAGGGAAACGTTTATTTTCGTCCAGGGCGACGATCGTAAGGTGGTCTTAGTTTTTTGAGGGCCTGGCGCGGAAATTTTGCGACCAAGCAAAATATGATACACGGTGGTTTTTCAAGTCACGTTCGAAAAAAATAGCGTATTATTCTGATGATTAATATTGGCCGGAGAAAGATCAGCATTGCCGAGAAAAAAAAATCGAAATTCCTTTTTGACTTCAGTAGAAAGTAAATAATTCAGGACCGAACATAAAAGGGCCTAAAAAAACTTTAAAAAATTAATTTCCATTGATCCACGTTAAACTCCATTTTTGATAATTATTCCCGTACGAAATATTCGCTCCCGTTTCGCACTCGGAATTATCTTCGTTCCGCAGTACTCAAAATGGAATTTTGATATCTTTCCCAGAACGCTCCATTTTTTTCCTGCCAAATACTACTCGTCACTAAAATACGCTAAATTTTTTTCTAAAAGAACCTAAAAATCATATTTTTTCCGAGTCGCAAAATCTCCGCTGCTTAAAAACCACATGGCCACTTGACAACCGTCACCCTGCGTGTAAACGCAGCGATGCGGAGAGAGAGATGACAGCACTCGTACCAGAGCAGCACCAAAAACATTTCCCCATTTTTCTACCTAAATGCTCGAGTTCATTCGTAAGGAGAACACTCAGAAGAACGGAGAGAAGACGTGAAAGAATCAACGAACGAAACGAAAAGTAAGTTTAAAAAATGGCGCTGACGTTTGCATCGTTGGGACGCAACGAATCGACAAAAATCTTTATTTTTTATTCGTACAGTAGATTGCTAAATAAGTATCATAAAAAATTATTGCCGATTTTTCGTAGGCGAAATATGGCAGAATAAATTGAAGGTGAGAAGTGTTCATTTTCATTGCCCTCTAACGACGCAAACATCAACCTCGTGTTTAAAAAAAAATATATATCGGTAAAAACAAGTGATGTTTCGATTGTCAGCCGAACCATTCGAACGCGTTGCGCATCCGAAGATATGTGTACGCGTGTGTGTGTGTGTGTGTAGACATGAATATAAATAATATAATTGTCGATAGAAATAGAACTGTCGGTATTTCGGTTAGAAAAATAAATTGATTGGTTCCTATATATTTCCTGTACGAACAACACTTTTGGTAACTGAGCGATCACTTAGTTTTAAATACCCCCTATTATTATAAACTCTTATCATCGTCTCTCTATCTTCTACAATTATTTCTCTATAGGCTCAACGTCGTCGACAGTCGCGCTCAATTCTCGCCGGACTCGTCGAGCAGCCCGCGAAATTTCCTCCGCTCGTTTCCTCACACCCGAAACTTAAAACACTAGGACTTTGGTTACCACCGCAATAGATTGTCGCACGGTTTAGCGTTCTTTCCTTCCTTTCGCTTATTTTCCTCTCTCTCTCTCTCTCTCTCTCTCTCTCTCTCTCTCTCTCTCTCCCTCTCTCTCTCTCTCTCCACCGTTAAGGGGCGCAGCACCAGCGGGTTGGCTCGAAAACCTATACGGGAACCTTGACGTCGATTTCCAAACCGATGAAATTTATCGAGAAACAATTGCTTCTCGATAAATTTAAATCGGAAAAATCTAAATCGTGAAGTGCGAAAAATTGCTTAAGGCTTTTTTGTCAACATTCCAATTTTGCATTTTTTCATAAAATAAAAATGTGAACCCCCAAAAAACTACGATATTTCGAAAAAAAAATCTTTGGTACTTAGTGTTTTATATCCACGTTACCAAACGCTTTAATATGTTGCTCTTGGTTCAATTTCAGATAGGGAAAAATTCCACCCACGAGGGCTTCAGCGATGAAACGGAAATTTTGTCATTTAACGTTAAAAAACATTACTTCGTACTCCTTTAAGTGTATATTGCACCCAACCAATGGTAGTTTTTAACTTAAGATCATTAACTTTTTAAAAACCAACTCCAAAGTGTGCAAATGAGTTTTCGGCCCAACCCGGTGGCGTTACCCCTTAAACTTTCGGTACACTGCTCATACAAGAGTTACCATCAATGAGCCTTTTCCACGCGCTCGTCACTTTATCCTAGCTTCTGTGAATTTCTTTAGGGGAGGTGGCGGCTCTCGCAATTCTCTCGCTCGATTCGTTCTAAAAAAAAAAACACACCTGCCTCTTCGTACGATAACGCTTCAAGGGCACATTGCGCGCTCACGCACGCGACTAATGGGAATTTCCGTTACATAAATTAATTTAAAAAATTATTAAAAAGAAGAAAAAAAACGAAACTATTTCGAACTCTCCACGACGCGACGACTATTCAGGTACGCGTGGTGTGCTTTTCGCCGAATCACGTCGAGCTCGCCCAATATTCAGCCAATATTCCCAAAGAGTGCCTACGAATAATAATATTTAAGTATGTACATGTACAAAGATCAGGCGATTTCAGGCTAGAGCTTTTTCGATTATTCTCCGGTCTGCGTCGGCCCGCCATCGACGATCGTGATTTATCTTACGTAATAAATACGGCAGTTTACAATTAAATTATCGTAGCCAACGAGTAAGCCATATTAATAGTCCCTTTCACGTTCGCGACAACGACGGCGGTTCTCTTGATTTTTCATCGCGTGTATTCCTTACAAGGGAACGCGAGGACGTGTTTCATTCTCCTAGGTACGGGGCGATGACATCGACGCGTCGTGAACAATTTCTTCCTGGTGGATCTCGCCGTCTGGCGGCTCGTGGCTCTTCGTTGCTGTGTACACTTCGAAACGTTGCAGTTCCTTGAGCAATTCCTGCAACAGACATTTCGCAAATTACCGTTTTGTCGGTTTCGCGTTCAGGGTGATGGCTCGATGGACAATTGGGCTTGGCCCCGAACAAAAACATTCATTGATTCGTTAATATTACATTGGGGAAGAAATGAACGAGATACAGCCGAGCACGTTGAGGTTTAGAGTTAGGCTACTGTGAAAATGACGAAAACTCGTCCGTCGTTTGAACTCACGTTGAAGACATATCGTGCAGGAATCGCAGATTGAAGGTAAACTTATGAAACGATAGAACTGCTAGCTGAACTTTGAACACGTTTTTCGGGAAATTATGTTTTTCAAAACGGTGTACACGATTTCTCCACATCTAATGAACGCATTGTCTTGACACTGGATACACTTATTGAGTGTAATGATAGTTCAGGCTTGACCGACGTTTTTCTTCTTAAGATTTATTCTTCTATAGTTATAAACAATGTCATTTTTACTCGAAAAATCGCACAAAAGATTCAGTTTTTCTTTTGTCGATTGAAACACGATAACAATAAAAATCTCGGTCAAGTCTTAGCCGATATTATCTATTTTAAGAAAAAATACATATTTTTTGTTTCGGATCAACCGGGTGGCCAAAATCAAGTACACCGATGAGCCCCTCACGTTCCTTCACGAGATTGCTTATAACTTCGTCAATTATTGATATTTTTTCAGGAAATTTGGTACATAACTTTGTCAATGTACACACAAAGAAATGTTCAAACGATTTTTCAATCATCTTACTGATTCGTTCCTAATTATTCTTCTTTCAAATAGCCCGATTTTCGGGTCGTCACAGTCGCCTAACCCCTTAAGGGTGGTAATCTCTTGAGACGCCCGAAAATGAGTAATTTTTCATGAAACTTTTAAAAAGTGATAAAATAATCGCATCATTTAAAAGTTTCGAGATTGTCTTATTACAACTTTCTCGGTTTACATTTTTCTTTTTCAAACAAAACAATATGGCGGCGTTATAAGGTACTCCATTAGGTGTCTTTTGAAAAACTGTTCATGTTATAGCTGAAAAAGTTATTGATCGATTTGGCCAAAATTTTTGGAGGTTTCTCACTATTTTGGAAGGATATACCTATAAAAATATTTTTTAAGTGCAAAATAAAAAATTAAGTAGGCTTTGTACACAAATTTTCATATTTTTGACCATTTACTCGACAATTTTTACCCCAGAGAAGTAATTTATGTACGCGATAACCTTAAAACTTTAGGTATATCCTTTCAATAATGTTATAATGAGAAACCTCCCAAAATTTCAGCCAGATCGATCAATAACTTTTTGAGCTATAACATGAGCAGTTTTTCAAAAGACGCCTCAAGGAATACCTTACAACGCCGCCATTTTGTTTTGTTTAAAAAAATAAAAATAAAATGTTTAACACTTGAAAGTTGTAAAAAGATGTCAAAATTTAAAAATGATGCGATTATTTTGTCACCTTCGAAAAAATTCACGAAAAATCGTTCATTTTCGGGCGTCTAAAAGGATTTCCCCCTCAATACAAATATTAAAGACAGAGGACATTGGAGTTGAAAATGGACAGAGAACAATAATAAATGATAACCTTTGGCAGTGATTTTCTATCGTACGTCTGAGCGAATTTTCCGACGCATCGACTGAGTTGAACGTACGTGTCGCACAATATTTCGACGGAAAAATCGGCGGTGAATTGAACGGTCCGATGCCAGGCAGACTCGAGTTCTTCCCTGTCGATTGAGACTTTAGCGTTGTCGCCGGGTTTCGATGGACTAGAATCGCTCTCAATGGCGAAGGCGAGATCGTCGGTGCTCTCGCGTCTCGAGGACGAGTTCGAGCCGACGTTTTCCACGACGATCGTCTTATCGGTGTTGGCGACGTCCGTTAAATTGGCGGTTGTTTCGTGGGTGGCTGGTTTAACGCGTTGTTCAGCGGCTGTTTTATCGCTCGTAGAATTTCTCGCTTCCTTGGGTCTGTCGTTGGTCGAATCGTTCTCCGAATCGGTATTATTGTCGAATAGCTCCGTGTGACCGTTCAATACGATGTTCGCCTCGGTCTCGAATTCCTGAAACTTCTCGAGATCAATGCCCGCCAGAGTGTCCGCCGTTGCGGGGCTGCTGTTGCACGATTTGCTCGGCGTCCCGTTCGTCGTCGAATTGTTAGGCTCGAATATTATTTTCTTCTTCTTGTGAACCTTTTTCACGTAGCCACGTGCCCAAGCGGGAATTTTGCGCTTGCGCGAACTGCTGAACTTTCGGCCGTTAACGACAACCGCGCCACCTGGACTCGTCGAGTATTTCTTTTCGATCTTTTCGCCGCTCGCTTCTGGCGCACTCGGCGGAAGCTTCTTCTCAGGCTCTTCGCCGGTATTCACGTGTCTTCGATTCTTCGATATCTCGCGACACTTGTCCTCGAAGTCCGAATCGAGCTCCGCTTTTATCAGAGCGTACGCGTTGTCCCGCAACGAACAAGCCCGGTGACGTATCAACTTGTCCGCCGGATCTCTGCCGGGAATAAATAAACGAACGTCCGATGTAGAAGTCGTATTCGCGAGGCGAGGCCTCAAGCTCGTTTCAAGGCGAAATGACACACGCCCGAAAAGTCCAGACGACTTTTTCATTTCTCGATATAACGATAAAGTGACTTCCAAAAACTGATAAATAATGACTGATAAAGATTTTTATAATGAAGATAAACAAAAATAACGATATAACAATTGACAAAGATTTACGAAGCTGCAAGGCTCAGCTATTGGAATCTACTTGCGGATTCGACAAATTTCGGTTACGCAGACTTTGAACGGGAAGCAATTTTCAAAACTATGACGCAAACAAACTTGTGTTGAAGAGCTCAAATTCGCCATGGATTTTTGCGTCTGATAATAACGTTCGAAAGCATAAGAGCTTAAATTGTTACGTTCGATACACTCCAGTGCAGCGATATACAAAAAAATCGACTATAACCGAGACATACGAGTCCTCTTTGTAGTGGACTGTGGAAATTTCAAGTCGTCGGGTTCAGCCAGTTTTTCGAGAAGAATTCCGGAAGCTCTGAGGGGTTAGGCTACTGTGCAAGTGTCAAAAAATCGATGGTTGCTCGAGGCAACTCAAGTTAAAGCGGAAGGTCCAACGGATGGTTCAGGTATCGCAGATCGAAGATAAACTCGTGATTACAACGATAGAACTTCTAGAAAACCTTTAAACGCGTTTTTGCTTGAAACTATGTTTTTCCAAACGGTGCACACGATTTATCGACATCTGGTAAGCGGATTGACTTGAAATTTAGTACACTTATTCGGCGTAATGGTAATTTAGTCTTCTCGGACGTTTTTCCTCTTACCATTTTTTGTCATTAGTTATCAACAATGACATTTTTCCTCTAAAATCTAAAAAAAATCATTTTTTGAGACTGAAAACGGTAACAAAAAATACTCGGTCAAGTCAGCTGATATTATTTATTTTGAGAAAAAAAACTCGTTTTTTCCAGATCAACCGGTTTGCCAAAATCAACTGCACCATTGAGTATACGTTCGAAGGTAATATTTTTCAATGAAATTTCGTATACACCTTTGTTAATATACATACAAATAAGTGTCCCAGCGATTATTAAATTATCCAACTTATTCCTTCGGAATCAATATTTTCAAAATAATTCTGATGTTCGGGTCGCCACAGTAGCCTAGCCCCTTAAACGGATTCTTCAACGACGCGGCCACATGTCACTTCGCCCGAAGCACCCATGGCTCATAATAATACGAAGCGTATGTAAACTAAGGCGAGTGGTCTTCAATGGGGTATTTCCTTTGACTTTATTTCACGAATGAAACACGGTTCTTTTCGTTCAGTGCGTATCAACAACCTTTCGATTGTCCAGTTTGTTTTTCTTTTGCGTGCCTTTCTGATTTTTCTTTTCGAATTTTCGTGCTTCTTCTTTATCCGATTCGCCAATTGCGCGTACTCGTTACGTACAGCGTGTGGGTATGCGTGTGTGTGTGTATGTTTGTGGGGGGGTTGAGAGAAATTGAAAACCACTGATTCAACTACAGAGCAACAACAGCAATGGAGAAACAGGAGAAACTGGAGCTACCTCTTTAAAATTCCGGGGGAAGGCCTATCGCGCAAGCTGACATGAAAAACATACAACATGAATGTGAGTGAGTGAGAGACCTTATCTTTGCGTACGACGAAGTACATACATTACAGTTTTTCGAATAGCTTTTTTCCGACGATATTACATACGACGCGAATAACGCTTCAATCGTATCGCAAGCGTCGATGCGTTTCAAATGTACCATTGAACGTTGGAACGAGACAAATGAGCATCCGAGGGATGAGACCCTTGAAGACTAATTAATTTTGCATTTTTTTCGTTTCGTTTCTTTCCTCACGCGGACCCCTCGCAAAAAACGACAGTGAATTCGAAGTAAAAAATCGTGAAACAGGAGATAGAGTATTACGATTGCGTTGCGAAAAAAATTCGACGTTCGATCGTTGGACATATTTTTACTTGGCGTTTTTGCGGGTAGGTCGTTGGAAAGAAGAAATGAATAAATTGAACAAATTGATCACGGTATTCAACGACGGAAGAACGCTACATTCTTTTCTTTTTCTCAAATTTATCTTCGTTTCGAGTTAACCGACTAATTTGACCCACCTTTCGGGATTGTACTCGAGGGCATTTCGACAAATGAGGTCGACGTCGTCGAGGAAATCTCGGGCGCATAGATAAGAGTGCATATCGATCTTCGTCATCATCGTCTCGAGATCCATCGGCCGTTTTATTATCAAGTTGTAGTCGGGCACTTCCTCCGTGTCTACGGGTTTGGTGAACATGAAAAATCTGCGAAAACAAACGGAAAGAAACGAGCGATATTTTTGTATGTATGTGTATGAAAAAGCAGAGGAAAAGCGAGCAGTGGTATAGTCGATCAAAAATGCTTTTCCTGCGAGCTCGGCGGTTCGGAACTTGGCTCAAGGCCGTAGGCTACTGTGAAAATAACGAAGTTCGTCGCTTGAAGCAACTCAAATTGAAGATGGAGGTTGCACTTATGGTGCGGGAATCGCGGACTGATGGTGAACTTATGATTACAACTATAGAACTGCTAGTCAAACTTTAAACGCGTTTTTTCTCGACACTATGTTTTTCAAAACGGCATACACGATTTCTCGAAATCTGATGAACGGACTGACTTGAAATTTGGTACACTTAGTGAGTGTAAGAGTAGATTAGTCTTGACGCACGTTTTTCTTCTCACCATTTTTTATTCATTCGCTATTAACAATAATGTGATTTTTCCTTGAAAAATCGGAGAAAAATTCAAATGTTTTTTTTCATGATTGAAACTCGATTATTAAAAAGCTCGGTTAGGCCAACATTATCTATTTTAAGAAAAAAAAACTCATTTTTTGAATCAACCTGGTGGCCGAAATCAAATACACCGTTGAGTTCGAAGGTCCTTTACGATATTGTTCATAACTTCCTTAATTATTGTTTTTTTTAAATTCGAAACACAACTTTGTTAATGTACACACTAATAAATGTCCGAACGATCTTACGATAATTTCACTCGTCATTTTGAAATATCTTTTTTTCTTTAAGCCTGATTTTCGGGTCGTCACGGTTGCCTAACCCCTTAAGCATGTATGGGAGATACAATCTCAGGCAAAAGTAGAAAAAATTTAGAATTCTCCGATATATGTCCCGGGTGTAAAATAAAATCAATCCCAAATGGTGTAATTTGTAGAGCAAGCCTGTTCAGTTAAATGTGATTCTTTGGACGATTGTTTCCCCTGTATTTGTTAATATTTAACGTTATCAGAGAGTGAATCTGTCGCGGTTCGACTCCCGAACCTTTCCAGCCGCTCAACCCTCCACACCGCTGCTGTACAGTTTGGCAATACGGAAACGAAAAAATAAGCGGAATTTCAGAACGTAACAATTATTTGCACTACGAGTATGTAGCTAATGATTGTGAAATTTTCCATGTAGTTTGTGTCGCACATAAGTTGCCCATAGAAAAATCCTAACCATTCTACACTATTTTTTCATAATGCCTTTGTCTCATAGTATCTGCGAGCAAAGAAACGTGCCATAAGAACGCATGCAAACACTTCTGCAAATTAAAAGTATTATTAGGACGTTCAATAAGAAATCTCTCTAGACGCCCGAAAATGAGTTATTATTCTTGAATTTTATCAAAGGGGATGAAATAATCGCATCATTTAAAAATTTTGACATCTGATTACAACTTTCAAGTGTTCATTTTTTTCTTTTTCAGCAAAACAAAATGGCGGCGTTGAAGGTATTCCTTTAGGCGTCTTTTGAAAAAATGCTCATGTGATAGTTCAAATAGTTATCGATCGACCTGGCTGAAAATTTAGGTTTCTCACTATAACATTATTGGAAGGATATACTTAAAGGTTTGAGGTTATCACGTAAATAAATTACTTCTTTTGGGGTGAAAATTGTCGAGAAAATGGTCAAAAATATGAAAATTTGATTGCAAAGCCTACTCAATTTTCAATTTTATGCTTTTTAATATTTCTATAGATATATCCTTCGAATAATGGCTACCGTTTTCGCGCGGAAATTTGAAATGCATCATTTAAATGCATTTTTACGGCACTTATCGATTTCATAAAATAGAAATAAAAATCCTAGTGGTTCATTACCACTAAAGGATCAAATTGAGACGTCTTTAAAAAAAGGGTAATGGCCCTATTGAACGGGTCATTCGTTAATTCGGATCCAGGCTCGAAACAAACGAAGCAACAATGCATTCAGTTTTTATCGCCACGGTAGCATCTCCCTAAGTCTCCCATACGTCCTCGAAAATTGTACGTCTCTCCCGAAAACAAAAACTCCGAGATCCTAAAATGACCGGAAAAATCAAGCGCCCAGTGTAACAAGTGAAATCTGAGGCCTAACAGTCTTCATAACCGTACACTCTCTACAACAAAAAAAGAAAAAACGAAGCCCCAGAAGCAACCGGCTCGATCGAATTTCTCTTCTCAGCTTCTTTCTCCATTTTCCCCAACGGGCTTATCGAGATAACTCACTGTCGATTTCTCGCGAGTTTCGAGCAAATTTCCCGTAGAAAAATGCGCAATTCCCTGAGCGAGACTTCCTCCTTCTCGTACAAAGTTTTCTTCTCGTCCTCGGTGAGCTTTTTCGGCAGTATATCGGGCGCCAACGGGAGTTCCTCGAGCGGCTGAATGGTTTGTTCTCGAATTTTTGGTGCCTTCAGTGCTTGCGCCATGAATATCGGCTTGAAGAAGGCCGACCTCTGCTCGTCCGTTGGCCTCCTCATAGTGTGAACCTCGCCTCGCAACTCGTTGAAGAGACTCTTCAACTGGGGCGAAAGATCCTCGTACTTGACGTCACTCGTGGCGAGTATGAGGACCGGTACGCAAGGATCTAGGGTGGCGATGCGACAGAGAAACACCGCTTTAACGGTCTCGGGTACGAGCGGCCACCATTGGTCGACCGACCGGATGTAGATTATCGACGGAATGTTCCGAGTCGCCTCGTTGAACACCTGCAATCCAATATCTCGCCTCAATTGCCGTTCTCTTAAAGGTTTGGGGTAGAGATGATAAAGAACATTTGGAGGACGATAGGCGTCCCTAGCGTGGCAAATGTTCGATTATGGTTCTTACGCATTGTCGACACTCCACTCACTTTTCCACGTGTTTCACGGGTTTTGCAATAATTCCAGGGAGATTGGGGGTTTTTAAGAGAGAAAATTGTGAAAATGTTAAATAATAAAATAACATTTTTTAAAACTGAAATTTGAGAAATAGTACATTAAGGGACTATTCTAGCATAAAATGTTTGAAAATCATTTTGTTCTGCATCATCCAAAAATATGGACTTCCATAAAACATGATAAATTTTGGTCGCGACATTCGAATTATTCCGGTCGCTATAGCCGTTTTAGAACAAGGGATTTGACCAGCTACGTGAGACCTGGCGCGGATTTTTAAAATGGTAAAGAATTTTCAAAATTTACAAGAATTTTCAAAGTTCCAAAGAATTGTCAAAATTCCAAAGAATTTCCAAAATTCCAAAGAACTTTCAAAATTCCGAAGAATTTCCTAAATTCCGTAATTTCAAATTCCAAAGAATTTTCAAAATTTCAAAGTTTTCAAAATTCCAAGGAATTTTCGAAATTCCAAGGAATTTTCGAAATTCCAAGGAATTTTCGAAATTCCAAAGAATTTTTCAAAATTCCAAAGAATTTTCAAAATTCCAAAGATTTTTCCAAATTCTAAGGAATTTTCAGAATTCCGAAGAATTTTCAAAATTCCCTGACGTTTCCTTGATTATTCCACGAGGAAAGAAATTCTCCGAGTTTTTTCCCGTTGCTCGTTCTCGAACGGACCCAAACACATTCGTCGGTTTTTCAAAATCCCTACCAAGTTACGTAGCGCAATCGCGGAAATTTTCCATAATTTTTCTTTAGCCTGCCAGACCTAGTTCTACGGAGCTCACCTGTACGCAAGTTTCCTCCGGCGACCTCGCGCTCTCGGCGAATAGCGTGCTGACGTCGAGGGTTTGCACGGGCACGTGTTCCATTCGGTACAAGAGAGCTTGCGCGAGCCTGGGTCCCTGGCCGTGGGCGACCTCGTCACCCGAGACCAACAAACGCGGACGGTGGATACCCTTGACGGTCTTTATTCTGAAAAATTCCAATCGATATTCACAATCGCAACGTCACAGTTTGCGCGCGAGATAAAGTGATAAAGCGTGACCAGTACTTCGCCAGCGAAGGTTTGACGCCCTGGGGAAAAATGGCTTTTATCGCCGTGACCAATTCCTCGACGGCCGGGCCCAACAGCGGGACCAGAAAAGGCTGAAGCTTTCTGCTTATGCACGGCGCAACTCTGTGCGATGATGGCACGAGAATCGAACTCGCTTGCATAAAGTCTCGCTTTCTAACCTGATAACAAAACAAAGAGTCTCGTACTTAAAACTTTCTCAAGATCTGATACCCTTGAGGAGCTTCGTAACAATTGGTAAAGTATTATCATTTCATTCAAATTTGTACAGTAAATCCTTTGTCATATACCAAATGCACCTTCCAAATTTTAAATCGATCGTCTGTACCATTTTTATAAAGCTTACAATAGGGTTTTGACTGTTGTGCGGAAATCATCTTAAATGGTTAATTATTTTCATTATGCTCTCAATATTTGTTTATCTTCGTGAATGTCAGTATTTACAATATAAGCGGCAATAAAATTGAAATATTCAACCAGACCGCTGAAACGCTGGCGTTGTCAGATATCTAGTCACGTGGCGCCTGTAACGTCACATGTCAGTAGAGAACGTACAGGACCTATATAGCCGGTGAGTTGTCCCACAGCAAACCTTCCTCTGCATTCTTATTTAAAAGTTGATAGTATGGTAACGATCACTATAAATAACTACGAATGACCAGTAAAAGGACGGAAATACACTGAAATAAACTAAAAGATCGCTCCTTACTCGTCATGACTCGTAATGACGATCTGTTCACTGGCCATGTAACGTCAGTAGAGATCCAACCAGTACTGGAGCGTTTTCGTTCACGTAAGAAAACGATTAAGTTTATCTAATTTAAAAATTGAAATAAACGAAGATAATGCATACATTTTCGATAAAATGATAGAAAATACTTTTTAAACACTATATTATTTTAGGATAATAAGAGAATGAACCATATTTTTTATATGGTCAAATACCCTATTGCAAAAACACTTTCCAATAGTATTAAAAAATGTTTAAAATGTTATGAAAAATTGTCAAAGCACTCAGTACATTGTGACAATTTTGTTATCAGTGTCATAATGTTAGATGCTCTATGTTAAAAGGTCTTCTTTCAATTATAAGTGTTATAGAAACTGTGTAGACGATCGATTCAAAATTTGGAGGGTGCATTCAGTATATGACAAAGAATTTACTGTACAAATTTGAATCAAATGGTAACATTTCTCCAATTGTACCGAAAATTCTTAAGGGCTACATCTACCCAGGTGTCTAAGAGAATGGTCAAATTCCGTTTTTTTTCGGAAACGGTTGGTGAAAAAGAAACTCATTTTTTAACACAAAGGTGCAGTGTGTCCTGTTATGAATGGATAATCCTGCAACTGTCGATAGGTCAGGTCATGTCCTACTATATGCTGGAACTTCAGTTTGGTAAAAGTGCCACAGTTTTCGAGATTTTGGGCTTCGTGTTATTTATTTTTTAAGTCATTTGCTTTTGGTTTTTGGCATGCCATTTCTACAAATGATATGAATCGACAATAACTAAGGAACCTTTTGAAGTAATTGGTACGATATGCGCAGTACGTTTTTTTTTACACCGCAGGCGATCAAAGTCAGATATTCGAATTGATTTGTATGAAGATTCTGCCTAAGATCTTTTTTCATAAATTTTCCTTAACATTTAGAGTTAGAAAAAAGACTTTTCTAGATAAAACAAATAACCAAGAGTATTTTTTTTAACCCGGTTAAAAAAGTTATCGTTTGTAGAAACGGCATGCGAAAAACCAAAAGCCGATGATTTTTATCTCGAAAACCGTGGGACTTTTGACGATGATGATTATTTATCCTTTCTTATTCCTCAATTGTATAAATCAGTGTGCCACTATGGCTTTTATTGAACGAACATGTGTGATAGAATCCCAAGTGAGTAGTTGGCATATATTTATCTTACGATTATCATTGCTTTTCAGTGTTTGTCCTTCCCGACTAGCACGTGATTTTATAGTTCGATGTTTCGCGACTCTGTGGAACTTTTACTAAACTGAAATCCCAGCATACAGTACAACACGATCTGACCTATCGTCAGTTGCACGATTATCCATTCGTAACAGGACATCGTTCCGTTGTGTTAAAAAAAAATGCATTTTTTTATTCACCAACCGTTTCCCAGGGAAAAAATTCGGAATTTGGCGATTTTTTTTCTAGCCTCTAGGTAGGTCTATCTGTCGTCCCGGAACTTCGCCATTTTTATTTACCTCGACGCGTTGCGGATCGAGCAGCAGTCGTTTGCTCGTCATATAAATTTGCGGATAAGTTCTTCTCAGGCCCTGGAGAACGGCCTCGGTGCAAAGAGCACGAAGATCCGAGCCGCAATAACCGACCGCTCGTTCGGCCAATAACTCGAGCAGCGGCTCGTCAGGCGGGTCCGTCCATTTGTTGACGTGAATCTTGAGGATGTCCAGTCGTTCCTTCATCGCGGGCAATGGAAAGAACAATTCGCGATCGAAGCGACCGGGCCTTCGGAGCGCTGGATCGATCGCGTCGATTCTGTTGGTAGCTCCGATGACGATAACCTCGCCACGATCGCTCAAGCCGTCCATCAGGGCCAGCAGGGTCGAAACGATGCTCGCGTGTATCTGGTCCTGTTTGGTGCTTCGCACCGGGGCGAGGCCGTCGATCTCGTCGAAAAATATAATCGACGGTTTCATCTGCTGAGCTTGCTCGAACAACAGTCGCAACTGTCGCTCCGATTCGCCCACCCACTTTGACAGGCAGTCGGCTCCTTTTCGCATGAAGAACGCCACCTTTCGCGAACCCTGACTACACTCGTTCGCGAGAGCACGAGCGATCAGCGTTTTTCCCGTGCCTGAAACGCCGCAAAACGCTAAGTTAAATCAATCCATGGTTGTTACGCATTATTGAATCAGACATTCACTGACTTTTCCACGTTTTCCAGACAGGTTTTGCAAATATTCCGGGGAGATTGAGGTCAAATAGAGAAAATGATTTTCTTTTAAGATCAAATATATCAAAATGTTAAGTATCAAAGTAAAAATGAAATTAAAACTGAAATACGAAAAGTAATTTAGTGTTTTTTGTAAATGAATTTCGAAAATAGATGACTTTTAAAGCATTGTCTTGCTTCGTTGATTTTATTGTCCGGAACTATCGAATGGATCCTTACAAAATTTCTATTACATATTTGTCACATGTATGGCTACTGCTGGAGTTATTTGAAAATGTTGATCTTAAGTACTTTTTTAACCGAAATATCACTCAAAAAAGTCTTATTGTTGCAGACTTTTTTTTAATGGCCGCCATTTTGGTATTTTTCCATAAAAAAATATAATTCCAGTGCGGACAGTAGCCACAACTATACTGAGCTCAAATCTTTTTGGTTTTAGCGGTTCCAAAAAATCTACTCGGAAATAAAATCAACGAAGCTGACATCGCTTTTTTCTTCGAAGGGCTATACGGATGCTGCTACCAGGGATAGATAAATGATGTGAAATGAATTAAAAAACAATGTTTTTTTTCATGCGTTTCATACATTTCAAAAGCATTTACATCAATATCTTTTATAGGAACCATACAAAATATTCCCGAAAATACCTAACTTTTCAGCCGTCTAAAGTGCGATGATCCCTTAAATACTATAAATAATAAACATAAAAATATAAAGCAAGAATCAGAACCTTTTCTTTATTATAAACAGAAATTTTTACGCAGTGCTAATGAATAAAAAAATTAATATAAACATTCATCTACAATAATAATTGTGATTGTGTATCGACAAATCGAATGCAGATGTCGACAAATCGAATGCAGAAGCTTTAGAGTAAATTAGTTTTTATTTTTTAATTTCCAATGTTTGGCACTGGCAACTTTTTTTTAATGTAATGAACAATATAAATATTGTAAAAATATCTGCTTTTATATTTTTCAGTTTTTTTCTCTTTAAATTGGCTTCACTTTTCGTAATTCTTGCAAAAAGTTAATTCTGTGAAATATCATTTTCAAAATTCCAAAAAAATATTCAAAATTCCGAAGATTTTTCAAAATTCCAATGAATTTTCAAAATTCCAAAGAATTTTCAAAATTCCAAAGAATTTTCAAAACTCCAAAGAATTTTCAAAATTCCAAAGAATTTTCAAAATTCCAAAGAATTATCAAAATTCAAAAGAATTTTCAAAATTCCAAAGAATTTTCAAAATTCCAAAGAATTTTCAAAATTCCAAAGAATTTTCAAAATTCCAAAGAATTTTCAAAATTCCAAAGAATTTTCAAAATTCCAAAGAATTTTCAAAATTCCAAAGAATTTTCAAAATTCCAAAGAATTTTCAAAATTCCAAAGAATTTTCAAAATTCCAAAGAATTTTCAAAATACCAAAGAATTTTCAAAATACGAAAGAATTTTCGAAGTCCCAAATAAGTTTTAAAATTCCAAAGAATTTTCGCTGCTTATTCCAGGTGGAAGGAAATTCTCTGGGTTTTCCCGGTTTTCCATATGCGTAACAGCCATGTCAATCCCAAGTAGCACAATGGAACAGAGCCAGACCGAGCCTCGAATTTCCGGGACAAAGGGTTTTTTTTTGTCATAATCGTTTGACCATTTTCGTAACATTGCCATACATCCGCGAAACGATAGACTCACCGGGTGGACCGTGGAACAGGACCCCCTTTGGTGGTGTGATGTGAAATCGGTCGAAAACGTCCGGATACGTCATCGGGAAGACGACCATTTCTTTGAGACAGTGAATATGCGACTCCAGGCCGCCCACGTCATTGAAGTTTATGTTCCCGTCCAGAGTTATGGGATCTATGTCGGCTTTTCGACCGGTAGGCCCACCCTGAGGAATCGCCGATTGTCTATGAGAAACAGAGAATCGTCCCTCAGCATTGACAAACGGTACAATTGTAACGGCGTAAACTCCGGATTGGGCCATTTTTTAAAATTTTACCACAAATTCAAGCTGGAAATTTGTCGCAAAACGGTGCGGAGCTGTACAATATGTGCTCCTAGAAGTAAAATAAGAGAAGGGAAAGGGCGTTTGAAGGGGGCACGCTATTGTGGAAATAAAAAAGTCGATATTCGCTTGAGGATACTCAAATTGCAGAGGAAGGTCTAACAATGGTGCTGACATTTGCATTGTTGGAACACAACGAAAGTCCCGTTTTGCATTTTACTTTCCATATTTTTATTGTTATAGGCAATCCTTTTTTTTTAAATAGATTTATAATGTAGATCGCGAAATAAATATCTTTAAAAATGATTGCAGGACTTTGGTAGGCGAAATCTGACGAAAGAAAATAAATTCGTTGCAGTCCAATGATGCAACTTCAGCATCGTCGTCCAACATATGGTGTAGGACCCGTAGATTTGAGGTAAACTTATGATTACAACGATAGATTTGCTATTAAAACTTTGAACACGTTTTTCGCGACATCTAATGAACGGATTGTCTTGAGATTTGGTACGATTATTCAGTACAATAGTAATTTCGTCTTGACCGTCGGTTTTCTTCTCAACACTTTATTTTAATTCGTTATTAACATCAATTATGCCATTTTCCTCAACAAATTGAAAAATAATTCAACCATTTAATTATCGAAAACCGATAACAAAAAAGCGTGGTGAAGTCTCAGCCAATATTATTTGTTTTCAGAAAAAACTCGTTTTTTTTTCGTTTCAGATCAACGCGGTGATCAAAATCAAGTACACCATTCAAAGGTGCTTCACGAGATAGTTTATAACTGTTTAAATTATTTTAATAAGGTTAGAAAATTTGGCATACAACTTTGTTAAGGGGAAATACCTTCGGGCGAGGAAAATATTGGTCGATTTTATAGATTTTTCTTTGAAAGAAAAGATTTCTTCATTCTTCTTCGTTCTTAATTTCTTATTACTACTTTTGGTTGTTACATGATATGGATTTATCTTTAAAAATGGCGAAGGTATGGCACGTTCTTCTAAACTGCATTTCTAAGACTGGCATGACGTATAGCTAATGACTTAATCGATCGATTCTGATGAAATTCGATAGAAATCGTTCTACCCTCAATATCCAAAACAGCTGTTCTCAAACTTTTTTGGCGACGGAACACATTTGAAACACTAAATATTTTACAGAGCCCTGAAGTAAGCAAAACCTGGTTTTATCTTTATGTTTTGATAATAATCGTGCAAAAATAGCTACATTACATAACAATCATTAACTCCACGGTAAATTAATATTGTTTCCATTCATTGGTAGGTATGAAGTTTTTTCTTTTCGTCGGAGCCCTAGCAGAGGCCTTGCTGAGCCCCAAAACTCCGCGGAGCAGACTTTCAACACGGCGGGTCTAAAACATGACCCTAAATATTTTCGAAAATTGAAAAGAAGTATTTTTTAATTATAAAATATAGCCATTTTTTCGGAAAATTCAATATTTTTGTTTCAAGGCGTACAATTTCATCGATTTTCGACATTTCTCACTTTTTCTTGGTTCATGTGTTGCGGATGAGTGATGATGAAAGAAAAATTGCGTTGGTTTGTTTTTCAGGTTAACTATGCTAGGTGTCACGCTGTCGGCCAACATCCACCCAAACCCGTTTAGAAGACCGTGCCATACCTCCATTTTTAAAGATTAATTAAAAAAACCATCTAAAAGCCAAAAGTAGTAATAAAACATTCCTCAAATATCAAGAATGACGAAGAAATATATCCTGAAAGAAAATCATGAATATCAGCCATTATTTCTTCGCCTAAAGGTATTTCCATCCTTAATGTACATATAAATAAATATCCAAACAATTTTTCAATCATCTTACTTATCCCTTCAAGTATTTTTTCAAATAACCCTGATTTCACGCCCCTTAGAGATATGTAGAAAAAAAGCACCAAAGAAGACCGGATCAGGTGGTTGGTTTAGCACCGACCTGTTCTTCTTTCCCTTCTTCTTGTCGTAGCGCTGCTGTTCGGACTCGCTCGAGTCGCTGGAGCTCGAACTTTTGCTCCGGTGTTTGCGTCGTCTCATGGAATTCGTAAGTACGCTCCGCAGTGCCCTGATCGAGCGTCTGACCGGCTCGACGTTCGCTTGAAATCGATCGATCGTAGGCTTCTTTTGACGCAAGCTGTACTTCCGAGGACCCGGTGAATCCGAGGATTCGCTCATGTCACTCTCCGGATCGGACATCTTTTTTCCACGCTGCAACTGTCGCTGGGACGCTCGTCTCGTCCGCTTTATACGCGTGTACATGTCCTCGTAGCCCTTGACGTCGAGCACAATCATATTGTTTCGGTTTGTTTGGGCCTAGGGTGTGACGGGAGCGGAGGATAATTGTTTCTACCTGGGCCGCTTTCTCGTCGTTGCAAACATCCTCGTTGTCCGTGTTGTCGTTGTTCTCCGGACGCTCGCTCTCGTCGGAACTCTCGGCGTTCGCGTTGCTCCGCTCGCTCTTGATCTTCACGTCCTTCTCCGTTAAGCTGCCGCAGAGCCTCGTCACCGGACCCTCTCTCATGCGACTCGGACTGTCGCTCTTTCGGGTCCTGCAGGCGGAAGAAAAACGTCAAGAAGAAGAACAAACACTGTAGGAAAGATTGATTTTTTAATTTATTTTCTAGAATTAATTTTCTCCTGACTCGTGATATTTATGAAATAATGAAACGTCCATTTTTTTTAACGGGCTACATCTGTTCAGAAGGTGTTTAAAGGTAGATGTAGCTCCTTAAATATTGGGACAGGCCCAGTATTGACTTATTTTGATTGGACCGGAGAAATATTTGACAGCAGGTACGTAAAAATTCGAACATTCGAAGAAATGTGCAATACTTGCCGAACTTCCTTCTCGTCGTTCGTTATTACATTATCAGCCTTACTTCTTGAGCCATTCTTTTCCTTCATATCCTGCCTATCGCTCAAATCGTGAAGAGCTTTCTCCTGATCTTGCCGCTCTCTGAGCTCTCGGCTCCTGTCGCTGCGCTCTCTGAGCTCTCGGCCGTTCATCTCCGTTCTGTCTCGCATGTGCCTCGTCGAACTTCTGCTCGAGGGCGGATGGTTCTCGCGCGACCTCAGCGGCATGCGCTCGCGAACGTCGCGCGGCCTCTCCTGTACCTCGTCCGCCATTTCCTTGTCGGACGACGAAGCCTGCTGTTGGAACATCGGATAGCCCTTCAGAGTTTGCTTCCCTGGAAATGTTCGCGAAACGGTCAGAAATCGCGGTCGCTGTACGCTGCTGTTCGAACGACTATTGGCATTATCTTCGTCGAAAGGTAGCGAACAAAATTCATGAAAATTGGATATATTTGTCAATACATTTTTATTTCTTCATCGATTTGATCGAATTTCTAAATTCTTCATTTCTTATCACGTAACAGGAAAATCATAGAATTCATTGTCGTAATTTGTCATTGTGATGATTAAGACCTAACATTGGGCAGAGGAATGGAAGTTAAAGTATGGAAAAGGGCTGTGAGGTATTAACTTGAAATAACGAAGATGGCGGATGGTGCGTGGCCAAAAAAAGGCCTAAGGGAAGGGCAATATGAATGATAATCCATCAAAATGGGGTAAAGAAGCAATGAAAAACGTATGTGAGGGGGCAATCTGTACGGAATGGAAATGTAAGGGAGCTGGAAAGAAAAATGGAGAGGCATACAAATTAAAAACGAACAAGAAATTTGCCACGATTGGGGCGAAGTCGATGGGTCACCATACTGCAATGAACACAGACATAGGAAAATAGGTATATTTTCACATTTTGTGACAAACTTATTTAGTGACAGGAATATGGAAAAATATTGGGAGGACGAGATGATTAGCGGATAATTAAAAGATACGTGGGTGGGGATAAGGTGTAGTAATGTCGGAAAAGACGGGGAAAAAGGGTACTCAGACGCCAAATGTAGAATATACAAACAGGCAATTGAAAAATTGAGACATATTTGCGAGTGTACGGAAATTAATGAAAAACTAAACCAAAAAATAGTAAATGAAGTGGTGCAAAGGTTGGAAAATAGCAGGGGGTTATAAATCGACTGGAAAATCAAAGCGCAACAAAAAATGCGACTGGTAAAGCAACTATGCGATTGCATTGGATATTTTGAGAAACTAGCAACTAGGATAGATATAAGAAAACCAATGCAAAATAATTTATGTAAATGCAAAGGGCGGGGCATTTATGTAAATACCCTTAAGGGCATATACAAGATCAACATAACCTCACAAATTTTCCAACTCTGTTTTTTCATAGATGGTTAAGTTTTTGGGGAAAAACAATGCATCAGACTCTGGAGAATTCCCTGATGCAAAGTTTGACGGTTTTCTTTTGCATGAAATATTATTCAAAGTTTCAACTATCTCTCTTGCACTTAAACGTCACGTACATCTTCCACTTCGCCTTAAAAAGAGTATACAAGGAATCTAACAAATACTATAATTATCAAATAATCATAATTATCGAAAATTAGGGAATAAAATTCACCAAAATAATACATTTTTCTCAACATAATTTTCATCCCTTTTGCAATTTTATTCACTTTCCAAAGTTTTCATTTTTCATCATCCTACCGCAAAGTAATATAATTAATTGTCGAAATTCTCCATTGAAATAATTAATAATTGTCATTGTCAAAAACTATCTAAAAAAATGCACAAAAATGATATATTTTTATCGATATAAATTTTATCCCTTAGTCAATTTTACTAAGTGTCCAAATTGTCCAATTTCTATCACCATATAGTAAAATAATCGAATTTAAATCGAAGAACCACATTGAGGTGTTCGAAGACTGTGATGGCTCAAAGGAATACCTGATTTTCACATGCAGTTGATAATGAACAAAATATTCAATCAACCAACAAACCTGGGATTCACTTACGAATATGAAATACGTAAAAAACGATTGAAATAATTAAAGAATAACATAATAAAAGTAAAAACTGCCTCCGAGTAATCCTCACCCAAGATCCAACTGGTATTAAGATTGTCGTAAATCGGCATTCTGTTGCGCGTGCTTCGTCTGACGCTGAGGTTATTCCCCGCCAAATGGGTACTGTTGCTAGAGTGGGAGCGCAGAGTTCGCAAGCCCTTGGTCCGCCTGGCATTCGAGCTGTGCCGACGACTGTGAACGGTGAATATATCCTCGTCCGAATCCATCGAGTCTACCAATCCCAGCGCTGCATCGTCGTCAGACATCGCTGATTGTGCCAAGGCCGAACAAAACGGATGATAATTTTCATGAGAACTTTGGGCTCTCAGGTTCAAATATTTATTCTAAATGCATCAATATATTTTTCAAAATCTTTGATTTTCGCTGTAGTTGTCTTTCTTGCAGTAATTTGAAAAAACTTTAACAAAAGTACCTTCGACGTGCAAACATTTTTTTTTACCGTTTTTCATCATTTATTGATTGTAATCGAAATATTTTTTGCGAAATACTTGATTGCAAAATACGATTTTTTCAAAATTGGCAGTCACAAAACTGTTGACACGTAGTATTCAGCCTTTTTTCCGATTTTTCAAAATAGGATATTCACTTTTTGTATCACCGGTAGATGCTAAAAAACAGCTGCATCTTTAATTGCCGAAATATTTTTATTTAATCTTCGAAATGAAATGAGATTGTAGAGACGAAGGATCGTGGAGCGTTGGAGGCGCAAAGATTGCGTTATTTATCGTCGCGATAAAATTTAGAAAGTACTGGTAAGTACGATATTGAGTAGCCTGTGCTATCATAACAATAAACAAAGCGATGCATTTTATTTACTTTTCCTCGTACTCACTCACGGTTGCGAAACATTCGCGTGAAGACGTGTGACTCGATTGATTTTTCTTTCGTGTTTTCCTCGGTCTTTACTCTCGGCGTTTTTTTCTTCTACGAAAGATCGATCATCTGGCTAGTGCACTGGGGCTCGCACGATATTTCGAGCTACGATCATGTCCCTCCCATATCCCGTTGGAAATACTGAAAATGTTGCAATTCGCACCCTTTTTTTCCCGTGCTCGCTTAAGATTAGCCACGGTTTTGTCTTCGTATTTTACGCGGACGCGCTCGCGAACGTAGGAAAATTCACTCCAATTTCCGGGGCTCGCGAACGAAAGGAGAACGAATAAAAAACTACGTTTTTTTCGTTTTTTAGCGGAGGAGAAAAAAGCGTCGGTGTGTTATGAGAGAATTGTTACGAGTGTTTGCTTCGAAACGTCGAAAAGAACCGTAACGATCGGGAGAAACAAAACTTTTCCAGGGTCACTCGCCATTGTATAAAAATGCAGGCGAAGCCCTCCCTGAAATTAGCTATAAACGGTGTGTATCCTTGCTGACACACGAGCGTTCGACACGCGTGTGTGCGGCGCTGCTGTGCTGTCGCGCACTCCCCTTGGCACAGCGGCGAACCGTCGAGTGGTCACGTGACCAGCGGTTGTAGCGACCTCAGACGGTGAAGTTGCGAAGCGCTAGACGGTTGCGCTCCCGTGTTCCATCGATGAGTATGTTTTCTCACGTATCGATCGCCGGAGGCTTCTATCTTGCTTTATTTTTGCTTTAAGAGGGAATGATACCTTATCGCGGTCGGTATGGTAGATCGATTATAGATTCCCACCAATCTTTGAAACGGCTCTTCAGATCCCGTCGAAACTTTGCCAAACGACGTCAAATAGATAGACGAACGGCTGTCTTCTCTTCAAATTTTCCGAATTTGAGAAAAAAAACGTAGATTGGCTTATCATCAGCTGATCCACGTTTTTTTCTCTCAAATTTAGAAAATTTGAGGGGCAGACAGCAGTTCGTCTATCTATTTGAGGTCGTTTGGCAAAGTTTTGACGGGATCTCAAGAGCCGTTTCAGAGATTGTTGGGTATCTATAATTGTTCTACCATACCGACCGCGATGAGGTATCATTCCGTCTTAAAATTAATTTGTATGAGTAGGTTCGAATATTTATGCACGTAAAAAACTCCAACTACAACTGTATAATAATTATTCCAAATACAAATGAATATAAACAACGTGAAATACATTAAACGTAATAGAGAGGAATGAGAATATGAAAAAGAATTGTGAAAATCTGTAATAATTATGAATAAGTGTGTGAGCAAAGAATATAATTCATTTTCTTCATTTCATGTTCTTCCATAGGTTTCAATGGGACCAGTTTTCCCGGTTATCCCTATGAGCACATGCAGCTAGTTTAGGCATCCCGCCGCCAGGCTCGCACGCACAAAAGCGTGCGAATCCCGTGTGCCAGGTGCAGTAACGTACATTCTGTGATTTTGGCGCGAACCGCATCGTTATTTGCCTTTTGAACTTCGATGATATAAACTTCGTTGGGCTCGATCGGATCGATCAAACGACAATACAAGGTACGTGTGTGTGTGTCGATTGAACAATGTTTCCTCATCAATCAGCCGCGAGAATTCCGCACGAGGATGGGAATTTTATTGACGCCGGGACACGGTAGATTGGCATTGTTCGCACATTTCAACCGTCGTCGAACATAACCTCGGCGGTTGTTTTTCGCGCACCGCAAGGTCGTCCGTATTCAAGAGACGCGCTTGACGAAGTATTTTGGCCCGAATGAATAATTCTTTAACGTTCGTTGATGATTTTCAAACGATTCGTAAAAGTGAATAAAATTATCGCTAGACAAACCCAACCAACAGGCGCTTTAGATTAAGTATTTTGCGGGAAACGAGCAAATTGTTCGTATTTCATGTGTCAGTCCAAGCATTCGCGAATAAAGAGATCTCTCTAGACGAACAAGCGACGTCGTCCACGAAATATTTCGTCGAGACCGAATCTTTTTGTTTTTGGCAAGTCTGCGAGTTTGTAAATTTTGCCACAAGAAAGCCCTTCAGAATGATGGACGACGCGGCCACCGCACGCTTGAAGGCGTACGTCATCAGCAGCAACGTCGCCCTGGAATTCAAGCTGGTTCGCGAAGAGTGCGACCTAGAGGACGAGGAAATGGCCTTCGGCCCGGAAATGTCCCATCAGGTGTTCGGGGACAGGTACAAGGCGCAAAAACATTTCTCTCCCGTCGAGCGAGACGAGATACTTACGCTCCATCTTTTTTTTCTCCAGTGAAACGATATTCGGCTACAAGGATCTCACTGTGAAGCTTTACTACAGCGCAGGATCGCTGGAAACTTATTTGGGTATGACCTACTCGGAGAAACTGAACAAAGAGGCTTACGATGGAGTCGTGCCAGACGAAGTACTGGCCAAAATATCGGAGAAACTCGCTCCGCAGGTACACGACAGTCTGGACTCCTTCATCGCTTCGCTACACAAAGACGACAACTTCAAGCCTTACGGCGAATTGTTGCACTCCTTCTCGATAAACGGTAGGGTGGTCATCGACGATCTTGATGGATAAACGCGTATGCGTAAGCTGGAGGCCCGAAAAACTAGACGATTTTTTTTTAATCTGACGAGAGTGTTGTGATGACGAGGTCGGGATTTTACAGACAATACAGAGTCTTGTCAAGTTCGAGTTCTTTTTTTAAATTGACAATTGTTTTGTAGTCTGCAGTCGAATGGTTAAAGAGAGTGGCGCCGGTGCTACATCGCCAATCGGTGTAGGTGATTCTGGCAACTCGGGGAATCGGAAATGCAATAGAAAAATGTACGTTTAGTACAACAATAAAACTTTCGCATGACCGTATCCATCGTTGAAATTCTGAAAATAACGAAAATGGCGAGATGTAGAAAGAAAGTTCGACTTCCGACTTAAAAAAAACGATTTTAATAATTTGTTATTAACAAACGGATAAACATGTAAAAAAGTCGTACGGTTGTACGATAGAAAATTTTGGCAAATATTCGCTTTCCAAATTTGAAGCGAATCGCAGAAAATTGATTTGCGCTGCGTCGTATCAAAGTCTTATTACTAATTGAAGTTAAAAACCCAAGACTATAAGAGTAACCGAAGAAAAAATGTATTTTTCAAATTTCAAGCTTACGCAGAGCCGCAACCATTCTCTAGCATAAATTCATGAATATTTAATTTCTTCCAAGGGTCATTCATCCCGACCAATATTTAACTAAACAGGGACGCTCAGTTCAACGCACGCATTTGAAAATTGTCTTTCAGATAACGGCAACACGCGAAATTTCGAAGTTTACAAAGCCGACATGTCCCGCAAAGGATTCGCCACTTATCACCAACGTTTGCAGACGTTCCTGCTGTGGTACATAGACGCTGCGAACTTCGTCGACACCGACGACGATCAGTGGCACTTTTTTAACATGTGAGCAAAAGAATATCACAGATCTGCACGAACGACTGATTCTTATCTTAACCCAAACAACCCCAAACACTTATTGCATGTGTAAACGTGACGATCACTAGGACCCTGACGACCACTGCGCTGGCCATCTTATATAGTGTGTAAAAAAACTACGAACAAAACCAACGAGATTACTCGATTATAAGGATAATTATTCGCGTACCGTAAAACTACACAACTACGGTCCAGATTTCCCAGGTTTCAAATTTGTGTTTCTCTCATTAAATTATGGATTTGTATATTCAATACCTCGCTTTTATCGCAGTGTAACGGGTCGAAAAGAAGCTGAATTTCGCGATGGTTTAAATACGCTAATTAGTCTGATTTTCTACGTCAAATCGAAGCACTTATAAAGAACAGAAAATACATTGTCAAACGCTTCTTTTTAGCAGTAGTAGTATCGAGTTTTATTTGCAAAGTTTTTTACAAAACATTAATACTTTACATATATACTTTTCACTTATTATCTACAGCCGCATTTCTACACTCCGCATTATTTTCACATTCTCCCTTTCTTCATTTATTCGTCCACTTCGTCTATCTCTCCTCCCCCATGCCCCTTATCTTTCTGCACACTGCATCTATTCCCCTAAAGTACTCGCATATCTATTTGTATTTTTCCTCCCAGCATATTTATGATTTCCTCCTTTACTGCCGAATCATCCTTTCCTTTCATCCACTCCTCTGCTTTCTTTATTGCTTTCTCTGATACTAACTCCCTACCTTTTTTACATATCAATAGGTGCTTCAATGTCTCATTTTTTTCTTTACATGTCCTGCACCTCCAATCCTTTTCCCCTTTCTTTCCCGCCCTTCCTATGTTGCGACATCTTAGCCTCGCCCATGTTTCCTTGTCTCTACCCTTTACTCCCTTCTCTGACCAATATTCCCATGGCATCTCGTCCTTTTCTATGATATATTTATACTTGTCATTAAACGTCGATTTTCAGATTTTTCCTCTTCCCTCCTTAAAATTGTGTTTTTCGAGTTTTCCAGTCCCTCTTCTATCCTTTCGTCTATTTTTTTTTTACTTCTTTTCGCTCCCTTATCATTGTTAAACGTTTCTTTTACCTTTTTTTACATTTTTTTAACGGTTGTCTTCAAAAAAGGAGTCCTAACCGTGTACACGGTTGCGGCCGTAAATATGATCTGAAACAAAATTTCTAAAAAGATTATCAATCAGATTTACTACGATTTAAATCAAAATTGACGAAATGGCGGCGGTTTGAAAAAAGTATCGGATTTAGCCTACTTTGCGACAGCTATTCGTTAAAAAATATAAACATTAAGAAAAAGCTTCCATAATAAAATGAAGAATGGCGTGAAGAATGTTGTGTCGAATTTCGAGACGGATAGCTTGAAAACTCTTTGAGAGTGTACACCGTTTTGAAAAACGACATTTCGAGAAAAAACACGTTTAATGTTTTGAGTGCGGAATTATATAAATTGTCTATTTACGTTCATGTAAATTTATGAATAGCATGTTTCTAACCGTCTATACTATCGGATAATGCAAAAAATATTGATTTTTTGAAAAATTTACTTGAAGAGGTAGCTGGACTTTAGTTGAGGCCCTGGACTATAATTGTGTAGTATTACGGTATTAGTATTTCTTGTCACAATCCCGAATAATGATATAAAAAAATCACAAAACAAGATCAGCAACAATCACGAAATGGCTGTAAGATGTTTCTTTACGAATGACCAGGTTCGAGAAGTACACCTCAACATCGGGATCCACTCGTTACGGAACTATAGGTTTCGCCACCGTCTATCAGTATTACGCGTACCCTCATCACACAAGACCGCGCATAGCCCAAGTTCTCATCCTGCCGCCCTTCCAGCAACTCGGTCTGGGCACGCATCTCGTGCGCGCCATTTATCGCGAGTACGTTGGCCGCAACGAAGTTAAAGATATAACAGGTAAACGAGGCGGGCCCGGACTATTGGTCCTTTCTTTCTCGATTCCGCAGGCTGCAGTTCGTGATTTTCATAATGTCATTTGTTCTTTCAGTCGAAGATCCGTCCGAGAGCTTTCAGCGTTTGAGAGATTACGTGGACGCCTCGAACTGCGCGACGCTGCCGAGTTTCGCTCGAGATTGCCTGGTCCAAGGTTTCAACAAAAACATGGCGCTCGAAGCCAGAGAAAAGTTCAAGATCAATAAAGTAAGTTGACCCAGCGAAAAAACGTTTGCGAACCGGTTCGGCGTGAAAACGATTTTTGGGACTCCGCGGCCGCTGGGAAGTTTCACGTCCGTCACGTTCGTCCCTCGTCTGTCGCAGGAGATTGCCCCCATTTATTATTTCAACCCCTTGGTCTATAAACCTGAATTGATTCATAAAAATATATTCTAGTGAGTACTTCCGAGTAAACTCGATCGCGAAACAATTAGTTTCAAAAGAGAAAGTTAAAAAATGGTTTTGTATTTTTTAATGGACTACGTGAACCTAGAGGCCCGAAAAAATGGCCGAATTCCTTCATTTATAGTCACATATAGGTGACTTGGTAAAAAAAAATATTTTCTACTTTTCAGTACATTAATTTAAAGCTTGTTCTTCAAAAATATTTTTTTTTAATATAAATTATTTTCTACTTTTCAGTACATTAATTAAAAGCTTATTCTTCAAAAATATTTTCTTTACATATAAATTATTTTCTACTTGTGAGTACATTAATTGAAAGCTTGTCCTTCAAAAATATTTTTTTTTACATATAAACTATTTTCTACTTTTCAGTACATTAATTAAAAGCTTGTTCTTCAAAAATATTTGTTTGCATATAAATTATTTTCCACTTTTCAATCTTTAATTGATTTGACTAATTAGTTTTTATTAGTAATTTTACTTCAATTTTAAATTTAAGTACACTTACGACTAATTGCTACATATAAACTTTTCACACACAAACGCAGCCGGCTACGAATTTGTGTTTGTGAGATTTTATACGACCGATTAGAGATCGATAATTTTACATAAAAAGTTGAAAATGTTATGAATACTTTTTTTTACTTAAATCATTGTCACCTTTTACATGCATGTTTGTAAAATTTCAATGCTCTGAGTAATCGAGAAGTGGGTGAAATATCGATTTTCCGTTTTGCATCTCACAGTAAGTCAAGTTATATAAAAACTTGTAAAATTTATCGAACTTTATACAACATTTTATTCGCAAAAGTTAGGATGGCGCTGTTTTTGACTAAAAAAATGCTCATATTCGTTATTTCGTGCAGAGGCAATCGCGAAGAGTGTACGAAATTCTACGTCTGCGTTGCACGGACACGTCGAACGAGCAAGAGTACCGCGAATATCGTTTGGACGTTAAGAAACGATTGAACATACCGTTCAAGAGGGAGCAGCACGATCAGATGAGGCTGGAGGCGGCCCTGAAGAATCTCAACAAGCAGGGCACCGTTGCGCTTCCGGCTGACGAGCAGCGCATGCAAATCTTGGAGAAGGATTATCGCTATCTCGAGGAGGAGTACAAAAAAGTGATCAGACGATTGGATGAAGCGTCCGAGCAGTGAGAATAAATGTAGTAACCAGGTAACGCGAAGTGATAATACGGAAAGAGAAATGGCATTGACCCGGAACTCTCCAGAGGAGAGAGAGAGAGAGAGAGAGAGAGAGAGAGAGAGAGAGAGAGAGAGAGAGAGAGAGAGAGAGAGAGAGAGCTTGGCGCATCGAGAATCTTCCAAGAAGCATTCGCTCGATCAATCATCGGTCAATAGTCTCAAAGACTGTTTCGTATAAACAAAATTATTCGTTCTCATTTTTCATATTTTTCTCTTATTTTATATTCGTTTTCTAAGTTATATACGGCCATTTTTTTTTATCGCTCAGTGAATATCACCTTGTACTGTAAATACTATTCCCGTTACCGTACATCGAAGGAATGAAAGGAAAGAGCTTAAAGAATAAAGCAACGTTTCTCATCAAGGCCTTGTTGCATCGAATTATTCTACATTCCCGCACGCGGAACCCGTGACAATTCTTAACGGGTTAGGCAAGAACTTTGACCGTAATCTTACAGTTTCCAATGCACCGGAGCATGCGGGTCCATCGACGAAAGTGGACGGCCGAAGGTGTCGCGAATGTTTTCCCGGGAGTCGAGAGATCTGAAGGAAAATATATATCACAGTACATTAACAAAGTTATGTACCAAATTTCATTAAGGAAGCTTTCCAGTGTGACAGCCCGAAAAATCGCTGTTTTTCGCGATTTTTTTTTTTAAAGAAAAAATAATCTAATCGGTCTGGTTTTTTTTTGTATATTAATTGGGTATTGAAAAATACAAAACAATTTTTTAAAGATCGATTTATGTATTAATTAATATCTATAAAAATGATGAAACAATTGTTGCAGAAAATGCACTTGGATGTGGTGTCCACGTTGGGGGTCACAATTTTGATCTGAAACAAAAAACACAAAAAGATTATTGATCGGTATATAATTGGCTTTCATGTTATGGAAGCTTTTTTTTTTTTTTTGCAAAAATGGCGCCGGTTTGAACAAAAAGTATCGATTTTAGCATTTTTTTTGGCAGTTTTTTTTACAAAAAAATAGGAAGATGTCAAAAAAAAAAAAAAGCTTCCATAGCACGATAAACAATGACGTTAAGAATATTGTGTAAAAAAATCAACTCGATAGCTTTAAAACTCTGCCCTCCAAGTTGGACACCGTTTTGAAAAATGCTGTTTCGAGAAAAACGCGTTCAAAGTTTCGCTGTAGCTGTAGCGCTCCGTTGCCTTCTTCCAAGAAATGCTGTACAGTAACCGAAATAATCTGAATTTCGGCATGAAAATTTCAGGGAATATTCGGAAGAGTGACTATTCGATAAAGCAAAAAAAAAAAATCGATTTTTTGAAAATTTCACACTGGAAAGCTCCCTTAAAAAATATTGGGAGGACAAATAAGTCTCTGCCGTTTGACAAAAGGTGGCCCCACAAGGAGGTCGTGGTTGAAATTGTCAGATTCAAAACGCCATATCGTAAAGTTGGACATCTGGCAAGACCATAACCTTGAAATATTAGCGATTTTGTATCAGCATTGCAGCATTTTTCCCTGCGAAAATGTCGAGTTTTGCGCCGAATAAGCGTAATTTGCGGGAACTTTTGATTTACTTTCTTTAATTTGAAGAAATCTGCAGTTGAGGCGCATTGATTGCTCGTAGAAGCATATGGTGAGGCGGCTTTAAGTGAGAGAAGTTGTGAGTGGTTTCAAAAGTTTGAGAACGGTGAGTTTGGCGTCGAAGACAAAGACGGTAGCGGAAGGCCGAAAGTGTACGTCGGGCGCGTAAAAATGCGTAAACAGATATAATTATAAAAGAAGCAACAATTTCATTCAAAATGCGAACTATTGACGCACGGAGGAGCTGCGTATTTTTCTATACACAGTGACAGGAAAATATCTAGTTCTAGAAGTACGTGTACATACTCTACTAGAATATAGTATGTATGCATACTATACTTCTACTTTCAACTATACATCTATATATAGTATGCATCTATAGGGTTTTTCAATTGGTGCGGGTAGATGTTGGCGGCCCGTGGCGGTCATGTTGTTTTGGTGGCGTCTGTCTAATCTGTTGTTTATTATTCAATCACAGATGCCGAATCACCAAGTCAAGTTACACGATTGAACAGCACGTCCGAATGATAAAACTTTATTATCGAAATGAGTTTTCGTTAGTGCAAACGTTGCGCGCGTTGAGCCAATTTCAGCGACGAGGGGCATTTTTGGATGAATGACTATGTTAACAAGCAAAATTGCCGTATATGATACGACGCCAACCCACACGAGGTTCACCAGGCGGCAATGCATCCCCAAAAAGTTACTGTTTGGAGCGGATTTTGGCCCGGCGGCGTCATTGCTCTGTACTTTTTTGAAAACTACGTTGGTGAGGCCATCACCGTCAACGGCGAACGCTACAGAACGATGATAACCGACTTCTTTTGGCCCAAATTGAACGATATGGACGTCGACGACATGTGGTTCCAGCAGGACGGCAACTATTATTACTATTATTACTACTATATTTATTACTAATATACTACTATAATTATTACTACTACTATTATTACTACTATAATTATTATTGCTATTCTTATTACTATTATTACTACTATACTATTATTATTATTATTATTACTATTATAATTATTACTACATACTACTATTATAGTAGTAATATAGTAGTAGTGTAATGTATAGTACACTATACATACATAGAAGTATAGTCCATTCTACCATATGTCTATGTATAGTCCATTCTACTATATGTCTATGTATAGTATGTATCTACTATGTATCTACTATATATCTACTTTCTACTATGCAAACAGAAGTATGTATACATACTATACTTCTACTTTCAAAATCCATTTGGAAAATTGAGATCTCGCTTGAAAATCGCTGCAAGATATTGCACTAAAAAATTCCAATTGCAATTATGCAAAAAGGAATTATCCGACAGCGCCTGGGTTGTGCACACATAAAGTACCTATCAACCACTACTATCCCGCGGAGAGCCTGCGCTACAACATGAAAAATGGCGGCGTTATATGGGCTTGAAAAAAAAAACGCTGATTTCTCCGGGTTTCCCTGTTTTTCTCCGTTAGTAATAATCCGAACGAGTCGTTCCAACCCTCATCTTCTTTGTATTTTGATTCTTTACAATTCGTCTCTTCGGAGCATCAAGATTGCTTCATCAGTTCTCATTTTACAAGCGACAAACGAAAGATAACACGTTTTTTCGCTTTTAAACGTTTATAAAAAATGAATAAATGACAATTGCGAGTGGAGAACATAACAGAATATAACTACGGACTGTCTTTCGTGCGATGGCACAGTCAGGGTATGCTGGTAGTATTTTTGTCACACGAGAATCTCTATTGCTCGGTGTATATGTCCAATTTTCGTCGCCAAGGTAGCATCTCCGTCAGACTTCCATACATCCTTGATGACTCCGCGGCTACCGGGATCCCTCGTAATCTCGCCATATCCGCCCGCCTTCGAAACCAATTGCATTTTCATTTCCCACATGGTTCGAAACCTGGTTCCAACGCCCGAACCGTAAACAAATTTCCATTGACCGTTGAATAATCATTCCCTGGAATTTCAATGTGCTCTCGTATTTTGCGAGTACTCGTGAATTTGAAAATTCTCGTTGCTCACAGAGAAAATTCCGGTAGCAATGTAAAATAACAAGGATGCAACGTGCACGAGTTCCCAGTATTCGTTGCGCGCTGCGAAGCCATTAATTACACGCTGAAAATGGAAGCTTTGATAGCGCGGCCTTCGCAATGGAGCACACCACGTTTTTTAACCACCTTGTCGCAAATTAGTATCGGAGAAGGTGGCGAGTCTTCAGCCAAGGGTTGAAAATGATTGGTTGACCAGGTATACTTTTTTGCTCTGTTATTCTTTGGCTCTTTAATTAGTCCGATAATTAATTAAACAAAAAGTGTTCCGCCAACAGGTACAGGAGGGCAGCGCTGGCCCCACTCGCCAGCCACACTCCTGGAATTTTAATTTCCTCGGAGCTTGTAAACACGAAGCCCCACGAGCGCCAATTTATTTTACCGCGAGCCAAGTAGGAGAGAGGCCGAGTTCGTTTCGTTTGGATCTACGGACGTCAGTGGAAAACCAAGTTTTTCGTCTCGTCGAACGCGTCTGCGGGGAATTCGAAAAGGAGAGTGAGGAAAAAAGGCCCGCGGCCTGTTTTTTTTATACTTTAGTAGTTAGTAGGAATCGAGTGGGGAAAACAAAATAAAACTTCTGAAGAGGACCCTAACCAAAGGGTCGAAACGTCACGTAAACATCGTTTATTTCCATCGGCATCCTTGGGAATACTCTATTGACCAGACCGAAGCCGAATCTTCAAAATAGCGGTTAGTAGGATTCCTCGTAGCTCTGCCGTGTCCGTTCGTTCGTCGGTTACTGCAGATCCGATCAACCCTCCCCTTGCAACCTTTTAGTTCAAAACGCTCAAATCATTCATGGAAATAGCCTTTGCCGAGTACGACCATCAAATATCAATATTCGGATAAGCCCTTGGTACTTTTGGCACTCGGTGGTTTCATATTTACGTTGAGAAACCGGCCGCGGTATTTCACTCCAGGTACCAAGCCTACCTGGGAAAATTCCATCGTGGAGGACTTGAGCGAAAAAAGATAGGGAACGAAAAATTCGAATTTATTCGTACCTGTTTTTTGTGGATATTTTGACGAACCGAAGGTAATTTTTGTGTGGTCGTTTTAAGGTAGTCGTATCGCCAGGCTTCTTGACAACAATTTTGAAAAAAGCTAGCAAGATCTATATTTTTTTTTCTTTTCCAACTCTGAATATCTTCGTGATCAGGAGCTCTACTTTCGTTAAGGGGTTTCAGTCTCGGTAGTTGGGTATGCACGTTCACTTTGCCCAGTTCATATCTCTCTCTCTCTCTCTCTCTCTCTCTCTCTCTCTCTCTCTCTGTCTCTCTCTCTCTTCATTCCGCTCTCCAAGCTAAAACTATCCTGTGGTCGGCAACAAAGGCCAAAGGCTTTGGCGAACTTCGCGTATCGCCAATAGCCCCGGCATCGTTCGAGCCCTCGGCAACAGGGGCACGTTTACAGAAGGAGCGAGTCTCCGTTGGCGCGGAGTTCGCCACGTCGTTCTTTGCCACACTCCAAGGGCCCGGTCGATCGTCCGGTCTCCGTAAGCCCTTTGGCAAAATTCCACCGTGTAAAAAGCCTATATTCTCGCCCTCCTCCTCCTCCTTTTCGTACCCTGCCTCATTGCTCCTGTAGTTTGCACACTCGGGATTAATTTTAGCTTCAACGAGCCACCGGTCTTCTAGTGAAGTTGCACTTTGCATCCTTTCAATCCCAAAGCCATTTTTTTTGGTTTTCGCTCGAACGTTTTTTTTTTCACCAGATTGTGAGTGCGAAATGATCTCAAACGTTTTTCCGGATCCTTCGTGATATACAATCTTAATTAAGGAAAAATGTTTAGACTTATATGGAAATTAAGGGTCATCTATCTAGAGGCCCGAAAAAAATGGCCTATTTCCGATCTTTTTTCGGGGCTGGTTCGTGAAAAAGCATTTTTTAAACACAAAGTCCATATGTTGAAAGCCTTTAACAAAAATCATAAAAAATACAGGAAAACAACAAAAACATGGCCGCCGGCAGATGGTGACATTTTTTTTCGCGACGGTTGGCTTTCAGGGAATTTTTTTGTTCAGAAAAACTACAAAATAAATCGAGATTACAAAAAGGGTGTTTATCATATATATTAGTGACTGTGTACAATAATTTTTTTTGAAACGAATCATTTCAAAACGGCGGCTGTGCGGCGTTTTTGCGATGACTTCTCCGGTTGACGTTGGCCGGAAACATAACTCAGACAATTTTCAACCGATTCACTTGACATGTTGAATATACCTTGAAAAATACATTGTCTATGGAAGTACGAAGGATTTTGTTTATATTGCATAGTTTATTTGTTATTAACAATTATCTGACGATTTTTTAGGCAAATTTTTCACTTTCCCCTTTAGAAGTGCCCCATTTGGCCAAAAATCAATATATCGAAAAAATCCTACGCACTTCTATAGCAATTATTATATATAAACGATAAAAATTCATTGGCTCATTATAATAAAAAGATTACGAAAAAACGGAGACGTCATCGCAAAAACCTTGCACAGACGCCATTTTGAAATTAATCCATTCAAAAAAATTATTGTATACAGTCACTGATATGTATGATAAACACCCTTTTTTGTAATCTCGATTTATTTCGTAGTTTTTCTAGAGAAAAGAATCCCCAAAAAGCCTATTTTTTCAGCCTCTAGAGTGGCCTAACGCCTCAAACGGTTCATAACAAATCTAAAAAATGTTGAATCTAAGATTTTTTAAGTATTTTTTTAACATCGTGGCGATTTGAAAAATATTTTTAGAAAATGCAATTTTTTGACCCACCTAGGTAGATGTAGCCCGTTGGAGAATTTTTTCTATCGGCAACAATATTTTTTTGCTAATTCTGGTTGAAAATCTCGAAGAATTCTGAGAAAGCGTTTGTGCGATTTCGGGGTCCACGTCTGTAGAAAAAATAGATTGGGCGCATGAAAATTAACATACAAAAAATTGAATAACAAGAAATAAGATTTTATATATGCCGGCCTGCGGTACTGTTTCCAAATAAACAATCAATGCAACAAGCTCTGTGCAACTATAAAGTATAATTCTTCATTTTTATATTACTTTTCTTTTGGTCGTTTTTTCTCCTATGCTTGCTTGCCCTTTTTCTATTTTTTCCGACGTCTAATTTCAGTAAGAGTGTTTATAATTACATTTACAACGGATTATAATTTCTCAAATAAAACCCCATAATCGCAGATGAAACGAAACTTAGGGCTGGGATATATGCCACCTGCGGACGATTTGACTCAACGTCAAAGATATATACTTGACAATTTCCTCTTCCGGTCACTTTTACACTCCATCGTATCTCCCATGCCTGCTTGAGGATGGCCGTTACGTATATGGAAAACAGGGAAAACTCGGGGAATTTCTTTCCTCCCAGAATAATCAGGGAAAAGTTGGCGAGGTTTGAAAATTCTCTGGTATTTTTCGAGAACTTACTTTGCTGCACGAATTACGAAAAGTGAAACTGACTGGAAAAAAAACTGAAAATGATAAAAATCAATATTTTTGTATATTTTTAATATTTACGTATTTTATAATATCTTGGAAAAAAAGTATGTCAGTGCCAAACATTAAACATTTCGAAAACTAATTTACTCTAGAGCTCTATACATTTGCAATCGATTTTTCGATACAAAACCGCACAATTAACTATTTATATATAACTATTGATATTTATTAAAATTTTTTATTATTTTAATTTAATTTTAAATTAAAATATTTTTTAATATATTTAGTTTAATATAATTATAATATAAACATATAGATTAAAATTAAAATTAAAATATTTGTATTTATTTAAAATTTATATAAATATAACTATTTATATTTATTTTTTATTTATTGGCACCGACATAAAATTGTTTTATTTTATAATAAAGAACAGTTTCTGTATTTGTTTTATATGAATATTTTTTTAATTTACGGTGTTTAATTTTTTTCCGGATGTCAGTTCTTTTTTGTTTCTTTATTTTTGTTGAAGTTTTACTTGCATAGCCTTTTCGGTTTCTTACAAGGCCAGTTTTTTTTAATTTTGATATTTAACATTTTCATATATTTGATTTGAAAAAATGATTTTTCGTATTTGACAATCTGTGTGGGATATTTGCAAAACCTGTGTGGAAAACTTAGAAAAGTCTGGAAATTTTTGAGTCAATAATGCGTAACGACCATGTCGAAAAAAAAATCTGCTTCTTCGGCAAAGTTTTCCTCCGTTGTACAATAAAGTTCTAGTCATTAGCCCCGGAATTGCGTGAACGAGAATAAAAATAGACCAAGTCCGCCAGCGTTTTCTTGAATTGTGAAACAAACTTATAAACTTAAAGACCCCTTATGGAACCGTCTCGGTTGTGCGCGAGGATTTTTATCCGACGATGTACACCGAAGTACAATTTCAATTGCAGGCTCACACCGAATAAGTTTGCTCTTCGCGTAGGCCGCAGGCGCAAGGACGAGCGAGAGACCGGAATTGCACGCGGTCACTCTTTTTCCGGTTCTTCTTTGGTCCCGCGCGGTCGCAAGCCTGACCAACGTAATTCGCGAATTTCCAGTGGGAGCGGAGAAAAAATGAGCGAAGAGAAGTCGGAAGGGGGATGAAAAAAAAAAAATACACGTGAAAGAGAGAAACGCGGTCCAAAGCTGTATGGAAAGCTGAATCAAATTACAACGTGGAAAGAGGACGGATTAAGAGGCTAAGGGAAATGTGGATTTTTCCCAGCGGCTTAAATTAAATAACTGGCGAACTCCGCCCGCCCTGGAAATCCACGTGTATCGGGTGTCCCATTTGAATGATTGAGGTAGAATATCCACCAGTCGAATATCCATAAGTCGAATATCCATAAGTCAAATATCCATAAGTCGAATTTCCATAACCGTATCCATAAGTCGAATATCTATAAGTGCCAATGTCCATAAGTCGAATATACATAAGTGAATATACGTAAGTCGAATATCCATAAGTGAGTATAGAGTAGAAATGAGTGCCAGAAATGGCGGGATGTATGCAAATATAGTGAGCATTGAAGGTAAGTATAGAGTAGAAATGAGACAACAACAAACCCAAATAAACTCACTATACTTACTTTCAATACTCACTATATTTGTCTACTTCCCGCCATGTCTGGCACTCATTTCTACTCTATACTCACACTCTATACTCACTTATCTCTACCTCCCGCCATTTCTGGCACTCATTTCTACTCTACTCACTTATGGATATTCGACTTATGGATATTCGTACTTATGGATATTCGTACTTATGTATATTCGACTTATGGATATTCGACTTATGGATATTTGTACTTATGGATATTTGTACTTATGTATATTCGACTTATGGATATTCGACTTATGGATATTCGACTTCTGGAAATCCGACTTATGGATATTCGACTTATGGCTATTCGAGTTATGGATATTCGCCTTATGGATATTCGACTTATGGATATTCGACTTATGGATATTCGACTTATGGATATTCGTATTTATGGATATTCGTACTTATGGATATTCGACTTACGGATATTCGACTTATGGATATTCGACTTATGGATATTCGTACTTATGGATATTCGTACTTATGGATATTCGACTTATGGATATTCGACTTATGGATATTCGTACTTATGGATAATCGACTTATGGATATTCGACTTATGGATATTCCATTTATGGGTATTCCACTTATGGATATTCGACTTATGGATATTCGACTTATGGATATTCGACTTATGGATATTCGACTTATGGATATTCGACTTATGGATATTCGACTTATGGATATTCGTACTTATGGATATTCGACTTATGGATATTCGACTTATGGATATTCGATTTATGGATATTCGACTTATGGATATTCGACTTATGGATATTCGTACTTATGGATATTCGTACTTATGGATATTCGAATTATGGATATTCGACTTATGGATATTTGACTTGTGGATATTCGAGTTGTGGATATTTAACGACAGTGATTTGAATCGACCGAATGGCCTAGCTTTTCACAATAGCTTTTTACAATAGTAAAAAATGCTTCGGACAAAAGTTGATTTCGGTAGATGCTTTATCGGGTGCAAGGTGTTTCATATGGAGACGTCGAGGACACGTGGTGAACTTTAAACCGAATCTCACAGTTTGTAATGCACCGATGCAGTACTTTGGTGCAAGAAATAACGAGCTGCATTTGTGGGCAAAACATTCATGATCGTATTTTGAAAAAGAAAGTGACCGTGAAATGTCCGACGCTCGGCCATAAAAATAAAAGTGAAATCAATTCAAGTACGGCCGGAAACAATTTGATTTCTTATTGAGAGGTTAGCCTACCGTGACGATCCGAAAATCAGGGGTGTCAAAAAAATTAATTTTGAGAGATTAAGTAAGATGATTGAAAAATTGTTCGGACATTTATTTGTATGTACATTGACAAAGTTGTGTACCAGATTTCATAAAAAAGTATTAATCATTGAAGAAGTTATAAACAATCTCGCGAAGGACCTTTAAATGCGAGGGGCTCAACCGTGAAAATAAAAAAGAGTTTTAATTTTCTTTTTTTCTTAAAACAGATAATATTGGCTAGGACTCGACCGAGATTTTTTATCATTTTTTAATCATAAAAAACAAAAGTTTGAATTTTATTATCGATAATAAAATTTAACCATTAGGTAAAAAAATCAAACAAAAATCCAGACAAACCCAAACGTTTTCCTTCTTAACATTTCTCTTCATTACTTATAAAGCTAATAATGTAAAGAAGAAAAACGTCTTTATGAATTTAAAAAAAAACAAAAAAAAAGAAAAAACGTCTTTTTCTTCTTTTTTGTCTTTTTCTTCGTAACCTTTTTTTTCATTAGTGATTAAAGCAATGAAAAAAAATGTTAAGAAAACAAAACGACGGATGTTGACAGACGGCGTGACACGTAGCGTCGGCGTGATTAATTCGAAAAAAAACCGATGATAATTTTTCTTTCGTCAATACTCATACGCAGAATATGAACCAAGAACACGTGAGAAATGTTGAAAATCGATGAAATAGTGCGCGTTGAAACAAGAAGATTGAATTTTCCGAAAAAAAATGTTTGCAATAAAAATGTTTGTTTAGTTTTTGAAAAAATTTAGGGTCATCTTTTAGACAATAAGGTTAGAAAGATTTATACCAAATTTCATCAGGATCGGCCCACTAGTTTTTTAACTAACGTCACGCCAGTTTTGAAAATGTAGTTCAAAAGACCTCCGCGATTTTTATAGATTAATAAAATACCACGTAACGGCCAAAAGTAATAAAAAAACGAACCCTAATTCTCCAAAGTGGTGAAAAAAGGTTCCCATTGAAAAAAAAATCATGAAAATCAGCAAGGTTTTCCTTTTTCAAAGTTATCTGCCCCCTTAAAGTTTTGTAATGGTCAAAAGGGCTTTCAGTGTTTGCCGTCTTGCAATGAAGTGGAATACCTTGTGTACATCGAAATCATACATACTCTCGTTATTTTCATTACGCATATTTTCCCTCACTTCTGTCTTTATGCTTGCATATGCCGAGGTACTCTCTTCACTTTTCCCTTTGACCTGGAATTCCGCATCTCCTTTTTGTCCATCTCCTCTCTCCTTTTCCCTTCCCCCCCCCCCTCCGCCCTCTCTGTCTCTTCGTCTCTCTTTGCCTTTTCCCCTCGTTCTTTTTTCTGTTCCAACAACCCTCTCGAGCCCTGTACATGCCGTTACGAGAGCGCGACCTGTCGACCTAAATAAGGCCTGTCGTAATACGAGTGCTCGCCTCGAAATGAGAGATGCGTGCCTAATGTGCCCTCGCGTACGGGGGCCTGCATATCAGGAAATGTCTCCGCAGCTCTCCATATTTATAAAGACATATCTCGCACACCCCGCGTCAACACGACTTTTAACCAATTTTTTTTAAAGAATACTGCGAAATAATGATTTTATTTCTGCTGAAAAAAAAAAGATCTTCGGGATATTTTTTAATGATAATGTTATTTTTGCAGATTTTTCGGAGTGTATAAACCTCAAGATATCTTGCCCGACTGGAATAAGCAATCAACGGCTGAAAGATGTAAGTCTATGCAGCATGGAAGAGAATGAGAAATTGAAAATAATTAAAAACACAATAATTAAAAACACAACATTTCCCCTAGTGTGTGCCATTCATCTTGTCTCGTCTCGTCTCCTGATGCGAAAAATTCAGCCCGACGAGCTTAAAAAACATATTCAATATTAAAATAATCCAAGGACTTTCGGGGTTGGAAGAACCGCGCGAAGAAGCTATTTCATTAAGGGGTTGGGCTATTGTGGAAATGACGAACCCTCGTTCGTCACTTGGGGAAAATCAAATTGAAAAGGAAGGCCAAACACGAGGTGCAGGAATCGCAGATTGAAGGTGAACTTGTGATCACAACGACAGAACTGGCAGTAAAACTTCAAACGCGTTATTTTTAAAACGAAGTTTTTGTCGAAACGGTGTACACGATTTCTCGACATCTAACGCACGGATTGACTTGAAATTCGGTACACTCATTCAGTGTAATAGTAGTTTAGTCTTGACCGAAGATTTTGTTCTTGACATTTTTTTTCATTAGTTATTACAAATAATGATGTCATTTTTTCTCGAAAAATCGAAAGAAAAATTCAATTTTTTTTGTTGTCGATAATTAAATCACGTTAATAAATCAAAGTTCGGTCAAGTCTTAGGCAATATTATTCATTTTAAGAAAAAAGCTTTTTTTTATTGTTTCGGATCAACCGGGTGGCTAAAATCAAGTACACCCCCACGTTCAACGATCCTTCATGAGATTGTTTTTAACTTTTTCAATTATCAATATTTTAAAATAAAATTTGGTAGACAACTTTGTTGATGTACATGCAAATAAATGTTCAAACGATTCTTTAATCATCTTACTTATTCCTTCAGGATTTTTTTAAAATAACCCTGACTTTTGGGTCGTCACAGGAGCCTAACTCCTCGATTTTGAAATACAGGGGAACCGGAAGTCGTCGGTTCGTTTTTTCGTTTGATGTTTGACGAGGGCTCGCTGGTTCAGCTTTATGCTTGTGCGTTTGCACAGGCACGTCAGACTCCCACAATTTACTCGCGGAGGGACGAGGAGAATCGTAAATTCGTACGGAACAACGGTTAATTTAAGCTGACGATAGGTCGCGAGACAACAATTGCCACGTTTACGACACTCGCAATTGTATCGATGCCGTTACGACGCTGACCTTTTTTACGAGTTAGGAAGAAAGTTGTTCGAGGATAGCTTCCTTGGACGGTCGAGTAACGATTTTTAATCAGCTGCAAATAAAACTTTAAGGGGCTATACCAGAGTGAACGCTGAAAATTTGGGTGATTTTCGGGAATTTTTTGGAAGATAAGTACTCAATTAAATGTTTCGGAAAATTAAGAATACAGTGGGCTATATGTGACCTATATTACATAATTTTTTCATAGAAAAATATTGAGATCCAAGTGACTTATGCGCTGCCTTCGGAGGCGCCAAAAAAAAAGTTCCTCCACTGCTGACAAGATTCCGGCCGATTGAGTAGCTGAAACCAAAAAAGGAAAAAATGTCGCTAAACTGGAAGGTATTTCCTGTACAATGACGTAGGATTTTCGAAAAATATCAAAATCTAACAAAATGGCGTAGTTATGAAAAAAAGTCTGTCTTCTTGCCTATAAAATGGTCGTTTTTTTCAATGCCAAATCGTCAATTTTCATGCAATCAAAAATATCCTACGTTCAAATTAAAAATTCGCAGGAACGTTAAAAATTCACGGAATAACTTGCAAATTTCAAGAATTAGTCTTCAAACTTAAGGCGGGATATACATTTAGACGGGGAAAAATTAAGCATTTTTAGGGATTTTTCAAACTGAGAAATAATTATTCCACATTTATCAAACTGTAGGTATACTTGAATAGTATATTTAAGTATTTTTAAGCATTTAGTATATTTAAGCATTTTTTTTCCTATTCATTCATTTTCAAAATGGCGAAGCTGTGGCAGAGTATTATAGCAAGGTTGCCGCCGGAGTTGCGGATCGGCGTGCAGTCTAGCTTCCCGTAAACATTGATTGGAATTTTTTTTTTGAATTTGTTCAGTTGGCTTACTTAATTTCTATTTGACAGTAATTCAAATGACGAAAATGTAAATTTAAAAGAATGGCACGCGTTTACAATAAAAAATCAACATTTCGCGCTAAATGTGGTTTGAAAAAGTCGTTTTTTTCGAATTTTTCGTAAACAATTCTCGTCAAGTAGAAGGTAGCAATATTATCAATATTTCTACCAACTTTTAACTCAATCGGTTTGGGAGTTTTTGAGCAATCCTGCACGCCAATTTCGAAAATGCAGTTTTGAGAAAAACGCCTTTGAAGTTTGCGTAGAGGGGGTGAGATGAATGAGTGTGAAAGTATCAACTGTGGAAGCACGCGTCTCGAGTGAGAAAACAATATCGATTTTTTAACAAAACGATGTGATTTTCGGTAAAGTTTAACATCGTTTCAGTTTATTAGAGTTGCTGACATTGATCAGAGGCGGGTAGGTAAACACAATGAAAGTACTAATTATTATAATAAGAACGGTTTGTCGGAAATTATCAAGGTTATTGCATGTTTTTTGTTAATTCGTTAACCGTCTAATGGGGCAAGATGAATACAAGTTATCTTCTAGTTATTAATCTAAATTTATCTATTTATTAATATATTTATATTGTATATATATAATATTATATTATATATACTATATATTATTTATTTATTAATATAAAAGATTAATAAATATTGACTATTTAAAAAAATTATTAAAGTTGACTGACTAAAGATATATGTATTGTTTTATTTGAACATAACCTTAGCCTTATCATCTTGCTCCGACTTCCCCTACTTGTGGTAATTAATAACTTAAGTAATCTGCTACAAAGTAATTGAATGATCAATTACAGTAGTAATTGTAATTGTTGATTGTTAATTCAATTACTTATTATTCATCTCTGCCTGTCCCTCTGTGCTTTCGTTTCTCAGCGTTAACGGGCTGTAACATTTGACGTTTTTCGAATTCCGCTTTGAAACTTTCGGAAAAAATTCTACATGCATAGCTCTGTCGTTTGAAGAAAATAAAAAGAAATCGTTTTTTAAATCTATGTCAATGTATATACCGCCTTAAGCAAGTCCCTCAATTTCAAATAATAATTAAAATTTCAATAAAAAGTAAAAAAAATAGTGTTCAAACACCAGATCGGAGGGTTCTGACGAAAAGTCTGTGGAAAGGCTGGTGAAAAAGGAGGCAAAGAGGGCGAGCGTTTAAGGCAGGATTCTACTTTGAAACCATGAAAAAAACGCTATTTTCGTGAATTTTTTCTGAGAATACTATTAAAGATATCGATATGGGGTTTAAACTGTTCAATAAATACACTCTTTAAGTACATAAAAAAAAAATTTTTAATGTATTTTATTCATTTTTTGTACACGTAAAATATGCTTAAAGCCAATGCCTCGAAAAGCAGGTACCGTTGCCGTGGTCGTGAAATCTTCCCGACGGATGGTCTGAAACAAAAAAATCAAATAGTTTCATGTTCAGTATGTCTTCAGGAACCGACCTAACTAGAATATTTTATATACGTGCAAAATTAACAAAATGGCGGCTAAAATACGAAAAAAAATTCGTTTTTTTGGGTCTTTTTTTGCAATAAAAAAATAGTTCTAATCAAAATTTTAAGTTGATTGTAGTTAGGTCGGTTGGTACACACATATAGAATATGTGTTCCAAATTTCATAAGGATCGGTTCAGTACTTTTTGAGTTATCACGACCACGGTACTTGGAAATGTCGTTTCGAGAAAAACGCGTTTAAAGTTTTGGTGAGTGATAAATCGTAGAAAAAATTATCTTACCCTCAATCAGCGATGCCTGGGCCATATAATATGCCTTCGACGTGTTCCAGGTGGGTGTTTTCATCCAATTTAGCCTTTCAAAGTTTCAAAGTAGAATCCTGCCTTAAAAATTGAAAGGGCGATGAGGGACAAGCGGAAAAATTGCGCCACTCGTTGGCTTCACGTCAAGACCTTGTGAAGAGAAGGGAAGCGTCGCTTAGTCGATCCTTCTCCCGTTAATATTCCATGGACGAGCGGTATTTATACATTTTTCACACTACAATCGTGGGGGCTGTTCCAGAAAACGTGGATGATGGTGTGTAAAGTTTACGATCTCGTGGCACGTATCCGAGTGAGAACGAGAGAGCGAAAGAGAAGGAGGGAGGTGGGGGGGGAGAGGGAGAGAGAGAGCTACAACTTTTCAACACATGTGTACATATAAAATGTACGTGCCGATCTTATTTTACGATCGTTCGCACACGAGAAATGAACGAAAATGACCAAGGTGCGTAAACGATGCCCGTAGTGGTCTTCGATGTATCGACCTTCAAAGCGGCCAACCCCATACGCGATCGCTCATCCCTTAACGTATTACACCGACCCTGGAGAGTTCTCCAAAAAGGCCCGGCTGTGGAGGCGCGCAAAAAGGTGTTCGAGGTGAGGTCGATAGGTGTTCGTAACTTTTTATGTGCGCTCGTAAACTGCAATAGTACATTAAAATTAAATCACTCGCGAAGAGTATTGCCGATTACTTGTTTATTGAACAACGGTACTTTACAAACACCGATAATTCGTGAAATTTGTGCGAGTTTGTCGGGAACTCGAATCGTGCAAAATCAATTGCGTTACTTTGTGTGTTATTATTGATTCAGGCGGCACGGGAATTTTCCATGAAAATTACGCGCGTGGCAAAACTTCCGGTGGAATTCTGCTGCTTATATTATTATTAATGCACGCGTCATGGGAATGGAATTTTAATTGACAATTACATTAGTTGCATAATTTCCGGTAGAATTCCGCCGAAAATTATTAGGGTTATTAAAAAAATGTAGGAATAAGTTGGATGACTGAAAAGTCGTTTGGACATTTATTATTTGTCTGTACATTAAGGCAGGATTCTACTTTGAAACCATGAAAAAAAAACGCTATTTTCGTGATTTTTTTCTGAAAATACTATTAAAGATATCGATATGGGGTTTAAACTGTTCAATAAATACACTTTTTAAGTACATAAAATTTTTTTTTAAATGTATTTCATTCATTTTTTGTACACGTAAAATATGTTTAAAGCCAACGCCTCGAAAAGCAGGTACCGTTGCCGTGGTCGTGAAATCTTCCCGACGGATGGTCTGAAACAAAAAAATCAAATAGTTTCATGTTCAGTATGTCTTCAGGAACCGACCTAACTAGAATATTTTATATACGTGCAAAATTAACAAAATGGCGGCTAAAATACGAAAAAAAATGCGTTTTTTTGGGTCTTTTTTTGCAATAAAAAAATAGTTCTAATCAAAATTTTAAGTTGATTGTAGTTAGGTCGGTTGGTACACACATATAGAATATGTGTTCCAAATTTCATAAGGATCGGTTCAGTACTTTTTGAGTTATCACGACCACGGTACTTGAAAATGTCGTTTCGAGAAAAACGCTTTTAAAGTTTTGGTGAGTGATAAATCGTAGAAAAAATTATCTTACCCTCAATCAGCGATGCCTGGGCCATATAATATGCCTTCGACGTGTTCCAGGTGGGTGTTTTCATCCAATTTAGCCTTTTCAAAGTATCAAAGTAGAATCCTGCCTTAATGAAATTGTGTATCGAATTTCATTGAAAAATATGAATTAGTATACAAGTTATAAATAATGTCGTGAAGGATCTTTGAACGTGAGGGGCTGAACGGTGTACTTGATTTTGGCCACCCGGTTGAGCTAAGACAAAAAAACGAGTTAAAAAAATTCAAACAAATAATATTGGCTAAAACTTGACCGAGCTTTTTCTTGCTATCGTGTTCCAATCTTCAAAACGAATTTTTTTATTTTTTTTCGACTTTTTGAGAAAAAATTACATCGTTATGGTTAATAACTAGTGAAAAAAAAGTTAAGAAGAAAAACGTCGGTCGAGGCTAAACTACTATCACACTGAATGAGTATACCAAATTTGAAGTCAATCAGTTCATTAGATGTCGAGAAATCGTGTACACCGTTTTGAAAAATACATAGTTTCGAGAAAAACGCGTTTAAAGTTTTACTAGCAATTCTAGCGTTGTAATCATAAGTTTACCCACCTTCCTCTTCAATTGAACGATTTTTCGAAATTTTCAAAGTCGCCTAACTCTTTAACCTGGTTCCGTAGACCATGAACGAAAAAAAAACAGGCGAAATATGGCGATCGGTTAAATTTTAAATTAAATTTTTCCACGCGAATTCGAACCCTCGAGATGGCTATTTCCGTGTTTCTCTCTTTGGCGTACGATTTATTTTTCTTTTCTGCGTGGTTTATTTTTCTTGAACTTTGGTAGTTTCGGCTTTTTCCACTCGCGAAGCATCGATGAATCGCCCTCGGACGAGTGGAGCACGCGTAAAAGTGTTCACCCTTCATTGACCTCTTCGCATCGAACTTTCGTTCCTTCTCGCCGATTGCTTGTTTTTAGTTTCAATTTTAATTCGCAATTTTTAATTTTTTAAATGAACTTCAATCACGTTCATTTCAAGACGTCTCGCAGTCGTCAAAACTCACTGCGCCCTGCTTAGTGTTTTTTTCCTCTCCGGTCTCCTCGAGGAGACTCGCAAGCCGAAACCTCAGGCCTGCGGTAAGACGACGAGTGAGAGGGCTTTGATACAAGCGGAGTTTCGAAGTAGCCTCGAAACACAACTTTCCGCTCCGGAAGAGAATCCGGTGGTGCACTTAGCTCCCAACCTGTATCAGAGACGCCTTTGCGGTCGACGACCATCGTTTACCACAAATACTCAGGTCGCCAACCGAGCTTCCGTTGCTACCGAGAAAACGGAATGTTATTTGCGGTAAGTCGTATGTAAAGACGTTTCTTACCCGGCAATCGATTCTTCGATACTAAACGGTGATCGATCATCTTGAAGTTTGGTTTGTAGACTTATTATTAGTTTCTTGATGAAATTCTGAAAAAATCGTGGTCCCGTATGAAAAAGTTGAGGTGACCTCGAAATCTGCGAAAAGTCTCCACCTGAACAAACCTTGTTCAGAACTATTGGATGACCCCCTTTGAACTGTGCAACTTTTGTAGGAAAAGTTTTCTCCTACGTCCGATAGGCTAGAAAATATTTGCCTCACCCTGCATATAAGGTACCTGCGGGTAATAAGGCCTAAGCCAGGGTAAGACGCGGCCGCGGAGCACCAATAATAAAAATCGGACCGAATGAATCGTAAGTATTTTTTGTAATAATACACTTATCTATCTAAAATCACAGCCTTTATCTTTATTAATTCATGCTTCGATGATCATAAATATTCGAACAACGTATCGTGGTTCAAATATTTTTTATTTTGTTTTTCTTACATACGTGGTCGACGGTTATTAAGGCCTACTAAATTTAACCATAGGTCTTTTTATCCTCCTATACTTGCAGCAAGGTATGTTTGTTTCATAATGTATTTTACATTAATTTTAAGTTGATACGAATGTAAATAAGTAGTACGCATATTTATTACCAATTGATTGATCGTTATTTTGAGTGCCTCGATCGCGATGCCTCCAAAACGAGTGTCATGGTCAGGAAACGATCTGGCGTCAGCGGTCCGAGCAATGCAAAGAGGAAATTTGAGTTCATACAAAGCTGCAGAGGACTATTGATCACAAATACCAAATATATTACGTATAGTTTGATTATTCAAGTATGTTAAAGCCATAGTAAATACCATACCATAGTAAAATAAGGCCTACCATCAAGCTTTAAACAATGTTTATTTTTTGTTTTTGTTTATGGTACAAGTTACCATTTTTCGTTTATATTTTATAGAAGCTTAACTTGAATAATGATTATAATAAAAATATGTCGATTAAATTGGGTATTTTCCATTTTATTTCAAATATGCCTTAGCTAGGCCTTATTACCGGCAGGTACTTTATACATAGGGCAGAGCTGGTTTTGTTCTAAGTAGTATAGTTCCGAAATAATGAAGTCATAAGGAATGATATCTTTTAAAATTGATTGGTTGTTTATTTAGTTATGTAACACCATCAAAAACTGCAGTAAAAACCCTGCTTACTAGACTAAACTCACATGAATATCACAAATGTCAGATGGCTTAGTTGAGCCAGTAAGATAATAAAGGTTTTTTTTCCCAAGAGAAAAAAAAGGGGAATAAAGCGTAGTTCTAATTTATTATCTTTAGCCGCTTTTCGGATACTTTCGTCGTTGATGACTTCTCTGCCACGTTTCATTAGATCTTTGGAGACTATTTGTCGTTCATATATATACATTTTTTACTATTAATTTACTATAATTTTTTTTACTATTTTTATATTAAAATAGACCATATCGCTAGTTTTATTTTCTGGTACATCTTGATGTGTTTTTACATCGGTGCCCTTTTCTTTACTCCCAGGCTCCCTCGCAACAGGAAAAACATTTGCTACAGGTGGAATTCCATTTATTCCATTTGTATACAATTTTTTGATCATTTTGCCGTAACACATGCAGAGATATTTTGGTTCGTTGAAAGAAAAAGTAAGGAGGAAAAATTCGGCGATTTTATTAGCTAAAATCATTCAACCGAATGGGATGTGCCTGTTTTGTAGTTGGTTGATTCCGAATATTGATCGTGTGACGTTATATTGGTGTAATCGCGTTACACGTCAGCAGCAACCGCCGCAACTCGTGTTAGCACCCCCGCAGCAGTCGGGGCCGGATCGTCTTTTGTGATTGCGAGGAAAGCAACATCTGCCACCACCCGATCCTGCACAGCTGTATATCCTGCCGCATGATTGACCGCCGCAACCGCCTAGTGGACGAGCGGAGTCGCAGGACTGGCACTTGCATCTTTAAGGGTCGATTAATATTAGCGATAATTATTGCACGCAATTATAACGATTATTTGATTTGAATAAATTGGTGTGTGCTAGCAATTGATTGTTCCTTTGGGTTATCGGAGCTGGTCATCTTTTTGAAATTTGAGATCGATGTTATCAATTGTTCGTTTGGGTTATTGGAGGTCGTCTGTTTTCAATATTCAAATTCATCGATATCAGATGTTCCATCGAATAATTGGATTCAATCGTTTTTTTTAATCCATAATACTTCTATGCAAATTTAGGTAGATAAGGTAATAAAAACTTTAAAAAAAGGGTTACACGTTAATTGCATTTCAAAGAGGCAAACTCCAACACTACGTCATTTTTTTGGTTTGACGGTGAGGGACGGAGGCAGCGTTCAATTTTCCTCTCAATGTCAGCCCGACGAATGTTTAATGTGATGTTATTAATTGTTCTTTTAGATTATTGGAATTCGTCGTTTTATAACATCGAGCATCAACGTTATCAATTAATCCTTCGGATTATAAGAGCTCGTCTCTTTTGAATATCCAGTACCAATGTTACTAATTGTTCCTTTCGGATTATTAGAGTCTGTCTCTTTTTGATATCCACAGTCAACGTTGTTAAGGGGGGATTGTCTTTTTTTTCGCAAAATTTACCGCTTTTTGGGAATTTTTTTGTGAAGAAAGTATACAACGGAAAACTTGTGAAACTTGGCATATAGTTTTATTGATCTGTTTACTACATACAAAAAAATTTTTAAACAATTTCATCAATAAATCCGCCTCCCACCCCCCTCGACGCGCGATGGTCCTTTTTTGATGGTGTGCACGATTTCTCAAAAACTATTCAACCGATTGCCTTCAAATTTGGACAGAATGCTCAGCTGATATCCTTTTATCGTTTGATGAAGCAAAAAAGCAATACGTTTAATAGTTTTTTATTTATAACAAAAAATCGATCAATTTTTTTCGAAAAATCGATACTTCAAGTTCAAAACGTCACCAAATCGTCATTTTTTTTTCCCTTCATCGAACGATAGCTATATGTGTCTAAAGTAAAATGCTTTTTGGGTTTTTGTTGCAAGATGAACGTGAAGGCTGTAATCGTGCACACCAACAAAAAAGGACCATCGCGCGTCGAGGGGGGTGGGAGGCGGATTTTTGGATGAAATTGTTTAAAAAATTTTTTGTATGTAGTAAACAGATCAATAAAACTATATGCCAAGTTTCTCAAGTTTTCCGTTGTATACTTTCTTCACAAAAAAATTCCCAAAAAGCGGTAAATTTTGCGAAAAAAAAGACAATCCCCCCTTAATTGGTCTTCTGGATTGGTGCAGTTGATCTTTTTTATCGTTAAAAATAAATGTTATTAGTTGTTCTTTTGGATTATTAGAGCTCGTCTCTTTTCAATATCCGCAATCAATATTATTGAGGGGTGAGATACCTTTAGACGAAAAAAAAGTTCGCTCATTTTCATGATATTTTTTTAAAGGGAAAGGTTTTATTACTATTTTCGGCTGTAACATGGTATTGTTCTTTATCAATATTTGAAAATGGCGGAGATATGGTACGGTGTTCTGTACTGCATTTTCAAAACTGGTGTGACGTGTAGCGAAAAAACAAATCGACCGACTCTTTTTTTTATTGCAAAGTGTAGCTATTTTTTGCGAAAAAAATCAATCTCGTTTCAAAGCGTACCATTTAATCGATTTTCAAAATCTTTCACTTTTTTTTGGTTCACATTCTGCGTATGAGTGTTAATGAAAGAAAAATCCTGGTTGGTTCTCTTCAGATTATTCCCGCCGACGCTTTATGTCACGCTGTCCGACAACATCCGCCGTAACCCGTTCGTTTTTTCAAAACAACGATTTTCGACGGCTGGTTGATAAAATCTTCGAAAATACTGAACCGATCCTTATTACATTTTAACCACATATTCGTTACAACTATAGCTATAGCGCATATCAAATTTTTTTTGCCATTTTGATATTTACTATTTTTTTGGTCAAAAAACGGCGAAAAACACGTTTTTTTTGTTTTTTCGAAAAACGTCCACCATTTTGTTATTTTTGCATATATTAAAAATCGTATGATATGCCCTATAGCCATTAACATACTGAATCTAGAACCGTTTGATTTTTTTGTTTCGGATGATCCATCTCCGAGATTCCATCAACAGCGCAGACCTACAATTTTTTTAGGACACTTTTAACTACCATTTTTGTCTATAAATAGTGACTCGAATAAATATTAAAAAAAAAATGTATTGCGATTTTTAAAGTGTATTTATTAAGGGGCTAGGCCACAGTAACGGGTATAAAGTTATGTGCGAATTTAACAATTTTTCTTCGTATGAAAAAGTGATTCACTCATAAAATTAATTACACATCTATTTAGTATGAATATCAAGCTTTCAGAAAATATATATAGATATTTTTTTTTCGATGGACAAAATGGTCGACTACGAATATTTTCTTTTATCATCTTTTTTTAGGCGCTCCACGGCGTGACATTTAGCATCCACAATTTTTTACCTAGAACAAAAAACAAAAATTCTCGTCAATCTACATTAGAATACCTAGAGAAGTACGTACGGAATTTAAAAAATATTGTTTTATTCAAAAGTTGTAGGTATTTGAACTTAAGAAATGAATTTTCCGTGAAACATTTCGTATAAAAATGCTCACAAAATGAAAAGTTTCCGATCAATGAGAAATTCCGGTCGTACTTCTCTGCGAAATGCAATTAGGAACATAACGTTTAAATTTGATGTAAATCGAGTGAAAATTGTTGAAGTTATCCGTCACGCTAATTCCAAAAAAGATAACAAAAGAAAATATTAGTAGTCGGCAAATGTGTACATCGAAAAAAATATATATTTTCTAACAGCTTGATATTCATACTAAATACATGTGTAATTGATTTTATGAGTGAATCACTTTTTCATACGAAAAACAATTGTTAAATTTGCACATTATTTTATACCCGTTACTATAATATTATCCATAATATATTACCTATAATCTATCTAAATAAATTTTAACCCACTAAATATACTATCTATAATATCTATAATATATTATCTATAATCTATCTAAAAATATTTTACCCAACTAAATATATTATCTATAATATCTATAATATAAACCTATCGAAAAGATTCACGAAAGTGGCCTTCTTTAGGGTCTAAACTGAGAAGACCCGTTAAGGGGTTACCCCCACTTGCGATTTTGAAAAAAATCGATTGTTTTTATTGCATTTTTTTGAAGTATAAGTATCTGAGAATATGTCCTGAAAATTTCAAGTCGATCCGAACAAAATTGACTTAGATATGAGCGTTGAAAGAGAAGAATCCGTGAATTGAAGAACTGAAATTGAAACTTTAAACGCGTTTTTCTCAAAATGGCATTTCTGAAGTCGGTGACCAAGATTACTCGAACACTAATGGACCGATCTTCTTGAAATTTTGCAGGCTTATTTAATACATAAAAATGTAGTCTTTAATCGTTCGATTTTTTTTTTCGAAAAAAATGGCCGTTTTATAGCCAAAAAACGGCCGTTTTTTTTCGTTAAAATCGAACCATTAACTTTGACCGTCCGCCATTTTGTGAAAAATGAATATTTTTTAAAATCCTTCGATTAAAGACTAGTTTATACTTATATTTGACTAAATCCATCCGCATTTTTTTTTCAGATGATCCATTTCGCCGCAATGTTGGTCACCGCAAACCGTGTATATAAAAACATTATTTCATTGACGGCCATTTGCCACTAAACAATGTAATATTTTTCAATAAAAAAATCACCGAAAGTTCTTCAAGATGTATTCTTTAAGATGGTATATTGATCGATTAAAAAAGTTTTGTAGTTTTCTTTAAAAAAATTCATGAAAAAGGCCTTTTGTTTTGCGCTACAAGTGGGGGTAACGCCTTCATGACATTCCAAAGAGCAAAAGCCCAACAGCATGGCGTTTTTGGCTTGATCGTGAGGGCTGGAGGCAGCGTTGAATTTTTCCTCTCAACGTTAGCCCGACGAGCGATACGGTTACTCACTTGCAGGCTTTTCCCCGAGGACGATTGCCGCCGCAGCAACCGCCGTCGGCACCTCCGCCACCGGGATTATCGGAGCACGCTGGTCCACCGCATCCTCCGCAGGGACAACCGCCGGCTCCCCCGGCGCGCGACGTCGTCTCGTGGCCTGCGGGGAATTTCGTTTGCTTCCGGTACGTAGACGCCGGAGACGAGCGCGGTGATGGGCTCGCGGCTGCGCCTCCTGGGGCCGCGTTATTCGACGATTGATCGATACAACCGAAAAAAAACCAACTGACCGAGGAACTGATCTTGGGACGAAAAAAAAAAGTAAGTTCGAACCTCCGCAAGCTCCGCAACCACCGCGCAGTCTTTCCTCGTTTGTCGTCGAACTATCGAACGGTGGCGTCCAACCATCGGTCTTTTTTGCCCTCCTCTCGGTCTCCACTTCTGCCTCGCGGTTCACCGTGATGGACGCCCTCGGCGAGCAACGACCGCAACGACGAACCTCCGGTCTTCGGGAAACTCTCGAATCTTCGGAACGGCCCCGTGATTCGCTGAAACTCCTCGAGGCTTTTCCATCGCTCGGCCGAGCCACCTCGCTTGCACCTCTCGTACGTATTTCTGCATTCACCCCCGTCATTAAGGGGCTATACCAGCGTGACAATTTCGAAAAATCCATTTTTTTGCCGCTTTCGACAGTTTGCACTTTCAAGAATTCCCGACTAGAAATTTTCACAGGGACAACCCTATACGGCGTAAGGACCTTTTCAGGTGAACCTTAAGGGTTTACCTGAAAAGGTTGAACCTTAAGGGCTCACCTGAAAAGGGTCACCTGAAAAGGGAACCTTAAGGGTTCACCCTAAAAGGGTTCACCTGAAAAGGGTTCACCTGAAAAGGGTTCATCTGAAAAGGGTTCACCCGAAAAGGGTTCATCTGAAAAGGGTTCACCTGAAAAGGGTTCACCTGAAAAAGTTGAACCTTAAGGGCTCACCTGAAAAGGGAACCTTAAGGGTTCACCTGAAAAGGGTTCACCTGAAAAGGGTTCACCTGAAAAGGGTTCACCTGAAAAAGTTGAACCTTAAGGGCTCACCTGAAAAGGGTCACCTGAAAAGGGAACCTTAAGGGTTCACCTGAAAAGGGTTCACCCGAAAAGGGTTCACCTGAAAAGGGTTCACCTGAAAAGGGTTCACCTGAAAAGGGTTCACCTGAAAAAGTTGAACCTTAAGGGTTGAAAAGGGTGAACTTTAAGGGTTCAACCCCACTTGCGATTTTGAAAAAAATCGTTTTTTTTATTGCATTTTTTTGAAGTATAAGTATCTGAGAATATGTCCTGAAAATGTCAAGTCGATCCGAACAAAATTGACTGAGATATGAGCGTTGAAAGGGAAGAATCCGTTATTCGTGTAAACTGAAATTGAAAGCTTTAAACGCGTTTTTCTCAAAATGGCATTTCTGAAGTCGGTGACCAAGATTACTCGAACACAAATGAACCGATCTACTTGAAATTTTGCAGGCTTATTTAAGACATAAAAATGTATCCTTTAATCGTTCGATTTTTTTTTTCGAAAAAAAAATGGCCGTTTTATAGCCAAAAAACGGCCGTTTTTTCGGTAAAATCGAACCATTAACTTTGACTGTCCGCCATTTTGTGAAAAATGAATATTTTTTAAAATCCTTCGATTAAAGACTCGTTTATACTTATACTTGACTAAATCCATCCGCATTTTTTTTCCAGATGATCCACTTCGCCGCAATGTTGGTCACCGCAAACCGTGTATATAAAAACATTATTTCATTGACGGCCATTTGCCACTAAACAATGTAATATTTTTCAATAAAAAAATTACTGAAAGTTCTTCAAGATGTGTTCTTTAAGATGGTATATTGATCGTTTAAAAAAGTTTTGTAGTTTTCTTTAAAAAAATTCATGAAAAAGGCCTTTTTTTGTGCTACAAGTGGGGGTAACGCCTTAAATAGGGAATGCCTCTCAAAGTCCTGGTAGAGATCGTATTGGGACAACCCTGCGATGGGAAGTACACGGAAAAAACAGGGGCCTCAAAGTTTAGAATTAATACTATGCTTCTAAAAAAAATATCATTGAATATCAAAAAGTATCGAATGGAAGATAAAAATTGTAATTATGGTATAGTAATAATGAAGAAATTTAAATTTCAACCTACGATATGGCACTGATATGGCAACTGATACAAATAATACATTTTATTCGGCATATTGTGATTTTTTGTAGTATTCAAAAAATATCTTGCCCACGTGATCGGAACAATTAGTTTCCAGTATTTTACAAAAAGTACGGTATAAAGAGTCACATTTTACTAATAACTTCGTAATATTTTTCGCTATACGCCGAAGATTTATGCTATGCGTGTAGTGAAATCTATACATACACGAAGATTCATGCTATACGTATAGTAAAATCCATATGAAAATATAGCGTGTAATAAAGGGTGGTATGTTTCAAAGCACGCATTATTTTTACTATACAGCATATAGAGGTTTGGATAAGGTAATGATGTAAAGTCCCAAAAATGTTTATTCAGGGGTAACCACACGAGTCATAGGTAAACATATAAACCTTATACTTCGCAACAATAAATAGATATACAAACACATTTTTGATAGATACTGCAATAATAAGTGGATCTTATGAGATTTTTTTTTTCATTGTAGAACTTTTCTTATTTTTTTATTCGGAATGTAATTTTTCATAAAATTTTTCACATATATATTTTGATAAGCGCAGAGACATTTTATTTTTTGTTATGCTTTGTATCCGTACTCAGCAATTTGTTTTGTATTCTTTAGTTCCTCTATCTTTAACGAAAAAATGAATATGCGATTTAAACATTAATCAAAAGTGTTCTTGCTTACATGTAAGCATGAATAAATAAAACCAAACAAAAACGATAAATTGTGAATTCAATCAACGAAGGGTAGGTTATTTTTTTACCAACTCATTCCCGATTTTTCCCATTTTTATAACGTTCTAAAAAATGCCCAACCCAAATCCATGCAACGCTACTGATTTCAGTGGGTTAATGGTAGGACCGGTTAGGGTAGCCCGATAAGAACCCAACAAAAAATTGGGCTTACCCGAGGCAAAATCTGACAGAACCCAAAGAAAACCCTAGAATATCGTTACACACCCTGTAAGAACCTGATAGGGAAGCCCGATAATGACCCAACAAGGAATTGGATTGACCCAGCAATGAACTGTACAAAAACTCAACGAATGGCAGCCTTCTGAAGAGCAACCGCTCGTAGGTATAAAATCGATAGTTAAATCTTGAAGGAAGTTCATCTGGTACCGAGTTAGTCAAAAGAAACATTATTACGACTTGCGTAGTCGTATTTTTTTTTAATAACTACAATGATTTTATTTGCGATTAATTTATTTGATTTTATACTTCAAGCTGATTTAGTTATTACATTTCCAGTCATGTTTGTATAATTTATAGAAGTGTATTAATGATGATATTCAGTCGGGGGACGCTGAAATTCACCCTCCCCAAGAAAAGTTGCGGGGTTTTGAAGTTCGCGGAAACACGCGATAAAATAGAGCGTTTTTTAACATTTTGACGCCGTTGTTTGGGTTTGTTTGGGTTTTGTCTGGGTTACAACGTGTAAAAAATTGTTAATTAAACATTGCAGCTCCCCCCGGGTGAATTTAATTTATAACCTAATAAATAAGAAAATAGTAAAAAAAATTTAGGCTCATTTTTCGGAAGAGTCACTTATCTAGAAAATTACTTTCATATATTTCAGTGGTATTGTATATTGTATTTTTACATATTTCGCCGGTATTTTTCAATATTTAACTTTTATATATTTTATTCGTATTTTTTTATATTTTATTTATATATATGACTCGAATTTTCTACTATTTAATTTCTTATGTATTTCGCTCGTTATATTTTATTTTCATTTAACGAGGCAATACTGTTGAGTTTATTAAATTATATAAGATATTCAAGAGTGATAATAAGCAGAATTTCACCACGTTATTATTATTAGATATTCGCCATTATTATATTAACATTGTTAATCTAATTATACATTGCTATCATTAATGAACGATATAATTATCCTTAATCTCATGATAAATAAACTAAATAAATATTGTTACTATTGTTATTATTGTTATATATTCCTATGATTTGATAACGTCTCATAACATTTATTTGATAATTTCATTCAAGCGTAATTATGAGCAGAATATCTGTACATTATTATATTAACATTGATAATATTGTTATATATTGACATTATTAATCAACAATATCATCATTGTTAATTAATTCTCAATTAACGATATTATCTTTGTTCATTAATTCTTTATTAACGATATTATCGTTGTTCATTAATTCTTTATTAACGATATTGATATTGTTGATTTTGAGCGCAAACTTGGAGCAAAAAGTGCATCCAATTTTTATCCCCACAATAGCATTGCCGCGAGACTTCCATCCATATGCTTCCCTCGAATCAACGATGTTCAAGTAAAACGTTTTTTCAGGATCCTCGTCATAGTTCCGGATCTCGAATGGGCAAAAAAATATTTCGGTTAATGATAAAAATCTAGGAACGAGCGACAAAAGAGAACTCTCGTTGCGACCCAAAGATGAAAACTAGAGACGTTGGAATTTGCATTTCATGCAACGAAAATGATTTCTTTTTCGTTGCCCAATTTTCCTTTCGCAGATTCGAGCCACAAAAATCACGCAAATATTTTCGAGGATTCTTATATAGCGTCTACAATAAATTTTCAAAATATGATTTTGAATAATAATGTAAATAAGAAATTGAAAAAAAAATCGTTGCATTCCAAGGATGGAAACTCCAAGACAATGAAAACTCCAAAATCGTTTTTTGTTTGTTAACGTACCGGAGGAACAGCAACAACGGCTGCCGCGTTCGTCGTTTCTTGCGGATCCGGGGCCCTTGCCCGGAAATCCTCCGCAGCAGTTCCCGCAATCTCCGCGTCCCGTCCGGTCGCGTTTTTGTTCCGAATTCATTGACGCTACACTCGTTCGGCCATTGTCGTCAGGAGTTTCTGTCATTTGTTCTCAGCGTTAGTCATATTACCGCATACTTCGTACGAACTCCGCGGCAAACGGTAGCACTCGCTTGTGGTCGGGTATTTTTTCGCTAGGGGACAATCGGGCACGTCGCAGTACTTGATCGTTTTACCGGATTTGACGGCCGTCGGTGGTGCTGCTGTCGGCGACGATTCAGTCGTCGGAATAGTCATCGGGTCCGGTTGCGCGGGCTCCGAAGATTTTTTTTTCTCGTTTGTCTCGAAAGTACGGCTGTTAAGTGCAAGTCTTAGACACAATACTTTGGGCAGAGAGTAATGCTTTTTTAAAAATTTATTTTATTACATTATATATAAAATAACTCGTTGAATTATACAACAATGAAGAAAAGGATTTAATATCGTACAATTGGATATTTATATGTACATATGAAAATTAGTTAAAGAATGTAAGGAATAATATAATATATGTAATTGACTAAATTAAATTATTATATATCCATATTGAATATATATATATATATCTTTTTAGTATGGATATATAATAAATTAATTTATTCAATTATTAATTTTAAATACTTTTTCACTTTTACGCTTTCATTGCGTAATTAATGCAATATGTTTCGTATGTTCTGTTTTTTATTTATTATTTTATCATATTTTAATTGACTTTATATGTATATAGTTGATAGTAATTACATTGTTTTATAAAGATAAACTCAATAATTTTATTTAAATACATTTTTAAATAATTGAAGCGTTAGGCTACTGAGAAAATAGCGTGGCTTGAGGCAACTCAAATTTAAGAACAAGGTCCAACATATGGTGCAGGAATTGCCGATTGAAGGTAAACTTATGATTACAACGATAGAATTGCTAGTCTTTCTAGACTTTCTAGACTAGAAATTTCGTACACTTATTCAATGTAATAGTAATTTACTCGTAGTCTTGATCGACGTTTTTTTTCTTAATATTTTTTTGCATTAGTTATTAACGATAAGGATATCATTTTTTTATGATTGAAACACGATGACAAGAAAGATCGGCCAAGTCTTAGCCAATACGACGTATTTTATTTTTTTTTAACTGGTTTTTTCGTTTCAGATCAACCGGGTGGCCAAAATCAAGTACACCGTTTAAAGGTCCTTCACGAGATTGTTATAATTTCTATAATTATTAATATTTTTCAAAATGAACTTTGGTACATCACTTGGTTGATGTACATACAAATAAATATTCTAATGATGTTTCTATAATGTTATACATCCCTTCAAAATGAATTTTTTAACATACTATATACGTTAATACAATATACTTTTCATCATCCACTTTTTATTTATCATTTTATTATTCTAATCTACTTTATACATATATAGTTACATTCAATTTGTTATTGGATTATGTTCCCATCTACATTTATTCTTCTAGATATTCTTTAACATTTTGAACGATAAAAAATAGCACGTCTCTTACACATTTTATCATTACAATATTCTTCATATTTGTCACGCTACAAAAAAGCATTTAGGAAAAATGGTGTTCATGAAAAAACCCGTTTTATTATTTACAGAGTAGTGGAGTACCCCCTTTTTGAAAACGCAGCTACTCACTAAACAATTTCGACTTACCGAGCGCCTCGTTTGTTGCCCTCGTCCTGTCCTCGCTTTTTTCTCTTTTTACTGCCAAAAAAAGTTTACAATAGATATGAGGAAACGGTTCGACTTAAGAGATCGTCGCAGTGTAAAATTTTCAAAAAATCGATTTTTTTTTTCATTATGCGATAGTACAGACGGTTATAAACATGCTGTTCAATTTTTCGGTAAAATTCGAAAAATTTCCCCCCACTTTCTTAGAGAAAGTGATTCGAGCAGCGGCGTGTGATCTGGCGAAACTTTAAACGCGTTTTTCTCGGAATGTCGTTTTTCGAAACGGTGTACACTCTCAAAGGAAGAGTTTTCAAGCCATCCGTCACAAATTTTGACACAAGATTCTTCACGCCATTCTTCATCATGCCACGGAAGCTTTTTTCGAAATTGAAATCTCCATATTTTTTCAAACGAAAAACTCGGAAAAATTGGCTAAATTTGATACTTTTTTTGTATAAACTGCCGCCATTTTGTCCAATTTTGATTTTAAAAAACCTCCAAAGCAAAATAGCGGCTTTCAGACGGATTAAAAATCTTTTTATAAATTTTGTTTCAGATAATATTTACGGCCACAACCGTGTGCACCGTGAGGACTCCTTTTTTTCGAAGACATTTTGAACCGCTGAAAAAAATGTAGAAAAAATAAAAACAAACGTTTACAAATTTATTTTCCGTCCTTCATGGCCTTGACTTGACATAAAAAAATCAGACTGATTATCGTATTTTAACCAACGGAAAAAAACGCGAAAATCAGCAATTTTTCGACCCGTTACACTGTGGCCCTTAATTGATTAGTTAAACGTACGCGACAGCCGCCCTAGCTCGGTCCTGGGCATCCTCGATTTGTCTGTGAAAGCGAGGTTCGTTTGAATCGGCACAGTTAGCGTCGCCGATATTTCTCAATTTATCTTTACCATTTATTTAACATTTTCAATTCGACTCACCGAGTTTTCTCGAGCATCTCGAGTCTCTCCTGCTCCCGAAGTCTCTTGAAGGCTCTGTAGATACAGAAATGACGTGACGGAGCGAAGGAAGCAAGTACGGAGAAAGAAATCATATTGAGAACTCACTCCTGAGCGGTTTCTCTTTTCCGTGCCTTGGGCGCTTCGGTTTCCATTTTTTCAAAATGTAATTTACGCTCGGTGTCTGACGAGAATTTTTTTCTCGCAATTCAGCCAAAAATACGGGTACCGGAGATTTTATTTTGACATTTCGTGACAAGTGAGTGAGTTGAGTAAATAAAAAAAAGGAGAAGCGTCGATTTCGAGGAGTTTCGACAGCTAGTCGTGACAGCAGCACTTTTTTCTCTGAGCGGATCCAACGTCCTCGTTGATGTCCTTCCAGTATTTCCGTCCCTTGGATATTTCGTATTTGAGGATACGATCGACGATCGCGTCCGTCGCCCTTTCCCATTCGTACGATTTTCCAAAGTCCCTGGAGTCCAAAATTTCGCCCCAACCGGCCAAGAACGTGCGACAATCCTTCGTACGATCGCGACGATCAAAATTCGCCGAATTCCCGAGCCCGAATACGATCGATCGATCGCAATTATTTTTCCCGCTCGTTTCGTAATCGTCGATTTGCGATTTCTTCGCGATCGCGTTACCGGCAGAAGGGAAGATCCCGTTGGAGCGTAATTTCCTCCGACAGCCGTCGATTCCTCGGAGATAGTTCCAACAATTCCCGGCCGAGGCGACTTCGTTGATGATCGGCTCGGTCCGGCGAGATCGGCGAGGCTCGTAGATCGGCGAGAGACTCGACGGCGAGGATTCGCAAAGCGGTCTCGAGACTCGAACTTCGTCGTTCGATTCCTCGTCGCTGTCGTGACGGAAGAATTCGTCTCTTCCCGATCTCGAGGATCGTACGTCATCGAGAAATCGACGTGCCGATTTCTCGTGCCGATCCGACCTGAGAGTCCTCGAGTCTCGAGGCTTCGCGAAACGTTCCTCGATCGGACTATCCGATTTCTTCGAGTGAAACGATCGTCTGTCGCGATTTTTGACGCGCGTGCTTTGCCGATTTTTCACGCGATCGGTATCGTCGCGATCGGCAACGTCGCGATCGTCAGCGTCGCGACGCTCCGGCGTCATGATCGCGAGTTTCTTCGATCCTCGAATGGGCTCCTGGGAAAAATCGGTATCGCAAGTCGATACCGATCTCTCGCTTCGAACGCTTCTCCCTTGGGCGTTTGTGCTCGTGGCGACATTTTTTCCCACCGGCTCTACTAAGATGGACGAGCCGACCGCCGCGTCGAGGCAGTCGTGAGAGACGGACAGAGATTTGTCGTTGCCCCGATCGAACGATTCGCAGGTCGTCACGTATCTCGGCTCGCGACAGAGGCACGATTCCCGATGTTGGCATTTACCCTCGTGGATCAAACGGTCGTCGAGGATTGTCCTTGAGACTTCCGGTTCGCGGAGGCCCCTCGTGTTCGCTTTGGCGATCGACGAGGATTCCTCCCACGCGTCGTCGGCATTCACTTCCGGTTCGGTGGATACGGAGCGATCGAAATGTTCCCTCAGGCGTAAAGCGGGTCGCGGAGGCTTCGTCGTGCAAAGAATCTCGATTGGAACGTCCGAACCGCTCGCACTGTTCACCATCTCGCAAACGCAAGATATCGCTGCGTTCGCGACTCGCCGTTTTGGCATTTCCGTCTCAGCGTCCGTTCTTGCAATGCCCGCGATGCAATCGTAAAAAACCTCCGACTCCTCGACACTCCGGGTCTCCGAGCTCGCGTCTTTCGAGTTCCCGCGCAGGCTGACCTTCCGCCCAGGTACGCGCACCGTCTTCGAGATCGTCGACGCGACATCCTTCGGAACCCACAACTTACCGCATTTGATCTTTCGCGGTATTGCACTTGGACGCTGGCCGTTCGAATATTTTCTCGCCCCACTGGCCGAACTCGACGATGCCTCAGGGTCGTTGCGAGCCGACTCGCGCACTTCGGTCTCGTTGGGCGAACTTTTCATCGCGGCCACCGATCATTTTCGTCACGGATCCAGCTTGTCCTCATTTTTGTGTGGTTTCTATTTCAGGCGGTCTTTTTTCCGACATTTTCCGAGGTTACGACGACACTCGCGGCCATGTTCACTGTGCGCTTTCTTTTTTTTCGACACTCGCTCATTTTTCGTGCTGCTCTCTATCTCTCTCTTTCTCCCTCGTGGCTTCTTGATTCCTCCCCCTTGAGGAGGTACGAGCATTGCTACGAACCCAAATTTCCGATTTGAAATTTTTATACGATTTTGACGAATACTTCATGCGCCTTTGCCAAAATTTGAGCTATTTTGACCGTTTAGTTTTTTCGCAATAAAACTGCGAAGTCGAGCACTTTGAGTTACCGATGCATGTTATCTTATGGAGACGGTCAACCGGAAGTGCGGTGATCGTGGATTTTCTGCTTACGTATGCGACTAAACCCGTTGGGAGAATGAAATTGTATGGATTAGGTATAATCGATATTGTAAGGAATAAAGAAATCAATATTCACCGTGTAGTTAGGGGGGGAAATCACAGTAGCACACAAAAAAATAGGCATATTTTCGGGAATTAATTTTGGCTGAATAAAAGTATCAATCGAAAATCTGTAAAGTAGGTTTTATAGCAATACTAAAAAAGTACAAAATGTAATTTTTTCAATAAAAAATATTTAAAAATGGCGGCTGCGCAGCATATGCCCCAAGGCGCCTATTTTTGAAAGCGTGTCGATGGCCGAAGACGTAGACTCCTTAATTTTTGACCTGGAAGAAAAAACCAAAATTTTTTAGTTTCCATATAACAACAGCTAGCGAGCTACGTAGGATTTTTTCGATATATTGATTTTTCGCAAAATGGTGCATGTTTGAAAATAAAGTTAAATTTTTAACAAAAAAAACGCCATGAGATCGTCGACAAAAAAAACTAAGCTATATAAAATAAAAATTCCTACGTAGCTCCGTGGAGCAAGATGTTTCGAAGCTACTGTCAAAATTTCAAGTCGATCGGTAAAGATTTGCTAGAGTTATGTCTTCGGCGAGCTCAAAAAAAGTGGTTTCGAGAAAAACGCGTTTAAAGTTTTAAGTACTAAGAAACCATATGAAAATTTCATATACCTCTAATCTGCAATGCCTGCACCGTACAGTCGATTTTCGTACGCAGTATCCTTTTTTGTCCCTTTTCTAACACGATTCGACGATGTGTCACTCATAATGACAATGATTTACAAATATCACTGTTTTTTATCACTATTTATGTTATATATGTATGCACGAGAGTGAAGCGTCGTGATAAAACGTTGTATTCAATCCAAGAAATTTGGGCACTCGGACACTTTTGCCGTATTCTATCATTTGGTATATTATTTTTAAGACCCTAAAGCACCTTTTAAGCGAAAATTTTTTTTTTCGAAAAATTGAAAATTTATCGTGATTTCCCCCCTTAAAGCACTACATTACAAGAAAGTTTCAATTTCCGGTTGACAATGGTCGGAACGACGAAGCAGCACCCACAGAATTAGCAACGTTGCGAGTAACAGCTGATGCGTTTGGCGAACATAATCCAGCTTTGTTTTGAAATTAATTTGAACGGAAGCTGCCACGAAATATGCAAACAACAATTTATGGAGTTTTATCATTTATCACGTATCAATAATATGTATAATTATATTCTGCACATCGTGTTAATTCCGCTGAGGTAATTCAAGCCTATTTTAATAGGTTTGCGGCTGATTTTTTTTTGTCTTTTTAGTCCGTTTTTATGGTTTTTATGGTTAATATTATTATTACAAAGATTACTACCGAGTCGTCGACAATCTAATTTTTCAGTTTTCATTTGTTCACGTGCAATAAATTCATCATTTACCGCAACATTTGGCACACTATAATCGATAATACGAATAATCAACATAAGTAAACATCAATCAGAGCAGCTGTGGGTGAAATAAATTTAGACTCTTTTTTGACAGCGTGGAAGTGATCGTACCTCCTTGAGGCGGAAAATACATTTAAACGGAAAACAACTAAGCAATTTTGAGGGATTTTTTAATCGAAGGAATGATCATTCTACATTTATCAAACTGTAGGTATACTTTAATAATGTATCTAAGTATGCAAGATAATTTTTCAAAATTCAGTTGTCATTAAAATGCCGGAGCTGTAACGGAGTGTTACAAGGTTGCCGCAGAAGTTGCAAATCGGCGTGCAGGCCAGCTTCCCGTAGACTATGATTTACAAAAAAAAAATCTCAGTTAGAACATGAATAGTTTCTATTTGACTGTAATTAAAATTAAGAAAATACAAATTTAAGAAAATTACATGCATGCGCAAAAAAACATCAACATTTCACGCATAATTTCTGGAAAGTTCGGATTAAAAAATCGTTTTTATTGTAATTTTTCAAAAGCACGTGTCGTCAAGTGGAAGGTAGCAATACAATCAATATTTCTACCAAGTCTCAACTCAATTGGCTTAATAGTTTTTGCGTAATCGTACACGCCAATTTCGAAAATGCAGTTTTGACAAAAACGTGTGTGAAGTTTACGCCCGCTCTGAATCCGAGCGGAGATGCACAGCGTTGACAGGCTGTAACGTTTGAAGTTTTCCGCATTTTGTTTTAAAACTTTGAGAAAACAATCTACATGTATAGTTCTAGCGTTTGGAGAAAGAAAAAAGAAATCGATCTTTTTATCGTTGTCAGTGTATATCCTGCCTTAACACCCTTCTCCGCCTCTCATCCACGATTCCGAGGGATTTTCGGCGAGAGGTGGGGAATTTCGGGGACGTAAAACAACTCGAGAATTGTTGCAGGATATAGGTGCGTGAGAAAATGGTGGCCCTACAGGATGGGGCGCAGGAAGAGCTAGAAAATTCCGTCTCTGTTTCTCGCTCTCTGTCTTTCTCCGTGATAGATGCGGTAGCAAAGGGTGAGGGCTAAAATTACGTGTCGGAATTTCACCGTTCGTACACTTTTGCTCCGCAAGGACCCTTTCTTCCGCGTATCCTCGAACACAGCACCCTATCATTGCTTTTCGTATAGAAATGTGTCTGTGTGTATTTATATATGTATATGTGTCTGTGTGTGTGTGTGTGTGTATGTGTGTGTGTGTGTATATATATACAGCCTTGGCCAAAAATATCAGACAGTCCTATCATGAGTCCTATCATACATAAACATTTTGATGGTAGAAAGAAATGAAACTATAAGGCGTAAGAAATTAAGGGAAATTTGGTACTCTTATTCGGCGTCATAGTAGTTTAGTCTTGACCGACGTTTTTCTTCTCAACGATTTTTTAAAATTTTAAAACAATAATTTAATTTTTTCCTAAAAAATCGAAAAACACCAAAATATACATTTTTATATGACCGGAAAACGATGACAAAAAAAAGCTCGGTCAAGTCTTAGCTAATATTATATATTTTGAGAAAAAAACTCAATTCTTTGGTTCAGATCAACCGGCTGGCCAAAATCAAGTACACCGTTGGGCCTTTAACGTTCAATGGCCTTTCACGAGAATGTTTATAACTTTATTAATTATTAATATATTTTTATGAAATTTGGTACACTACTTTGTTAAAGTTCCATACAAACAAATGTCCAAACGATTTTTTAATTACTAACTCAGTCCTTTAAATATTTTTATTTTAGTATTCCTGATTTTCGGGTCGTCACAGTCGCCTAAGCGCTTAACAATCGAAAGAGATAATAAGAAATATTTCCGGTTAAAGAGATAATCGAAATTTTTGCGTAATGATTATTGTCAAAATCATTGCAGCCATTACTTTTTCTGGCTGTCAAAAAAAGGAGTGGCTACTACTTTTGACAGAGGCTGTATAAACACACACACACACACACACATATATATATATATATATATATATAGGTTGTTTGTGAATTTACCCTCCGGGTTGCTATAAAGTCTGGGAATGAATGCTTTTCGCATAGGCGGTAGATTCACACCCTTGCCTGAGGACCAGAGGGTTTCTACCGTTGAGCCCTTTTTTTCGCTCTTCTTCCTTTCTTCCCCTCTCCACCGTTCCCTGAATTGGTTACACCCCACTGAGTGAGAATATCTCTCTCTCTCTCTCTCTCTCTCTCTTGATCTCCCCATTTCTTTCCCTACCTCTCACTCTTGTTCTCTGTCAGTCTCTGCGGTTCGCCCCTCTTCGACTCGGCACCCTTTCTTTCAGACGGCCAGACGAGCGAGCAACATAAAAATCGTGTCTGTGTGGAAAAAAAAGAATAAAAATAAAAAAAGCAGCAAAATGTTGAAGCGTAGCGAAGGTGAGAGAATTTTCAGGAGGTCTCGGGAGAATTGTAGCGCGAGAATATTGACGCAAGCACTCGACGAGCTTCGTTCGCTCGCATTCTCGCGCGCTCGACTGCGAGAATCGACTTACCGAGTTGTCTGACCAAAGTCTGTTTCATCTACTTTTGGCTGATTCCACTTATGCATGGGCTGGCTGACGGAAGATGTCTCTTTCCATCAGTTATTGGTATTTTTCGTCATTCAAACGTTCAAACGCATTGCATTTGGAGATTTCGGAAATGAGAATCGACAGAATCGCACGTGGGTACAAATTTCGCGGCGGGTCGGTTGGGACATATTTTTGGTACTCGAGCTGCGAGGGAACGTCTGGGGTGTGTAACACTTCTGTACGAAATTATCAACGAATTCCGCCTCTCTTCTGTTTTCTAAATGGTACTCTGCAATCAGTCAGATAACAGTAGCACTTACGATAGTGGTCTACAATGGTCCTTTGCGATTGATCGTTTAAGGGGTCATGCCTAGTTATAAAAGTCGAAAAAATCATTTTTTTCAAAACCAATATATTTTGACAGTTTATCAGCTCATAAATGTTTCCGGAAACATCAAGGTGGTTGGATAAAAATTGACAGATTTATGGGCTGTTATGTTGACGGCCGTCGGAACGCTCGCAATCTCGTTAGAAACTTTCAACGATTTTTTCTCGCAAGTCCCGTTTCGAAGTCGGTGAACAAAAAAATCTAAAAAACGCCTGCATCGATATTTCTGAAATTGTTACGGATTTTTCTAGATGTAAATATATAGCATTTGGTCGGAGCATTTTTTTTCCGATGTATACTTTGGATTTGATGAACGACAAATGGCAATTTTTTTCGGCAAAGGTCAACACTCAGCTTTAACATGCGCCATTTTTTTAAATTTGATATTTAGGAGATTCTTTCAATTGATCATAGGATAAACTAATATGTTAAAAAAATCTGTTTGATTCAGAAGGGCAATACTCCCTGCAAAAGACGTTTTTGTGAGCTCCTCGAACATCGGCTGTAAACCTCTTATAATTAAATATTTTAACGCAAAAAATTGCAGTGTTCTTCAGATGATACTGTTTCAAATACCTAATTTTTTTAGAAAATTATCGTCGCGATTTAAAAAAAATCCCAGAAGCTAATTATTTTTTACTGTTGCATGACGTTGACGGGGCATCACTTAATGACGTTAAACTTACAACCTAAAAGCAAACATTCAAATCACAAACAAACACAGAACAGTGCCGTTCAATTACGTTATTATATTATTTATATATTTATTTATTAAACTATGCTATTATTCATAATATCAAATCATTACCCCTATCCAACCAACTTCAAAAATAAGAATACAGAATAAGAAAAAAAACAAAAATTACAGCTGCGACTATTGGTTTTCAATCCCACAACGGTTTTATCGCAAACAACTGGTGCACTTTGACAAGGATCCCTTTATTATAGTATTTATGTATTTTTTTATTAAACTATGTTATTATTTATTATATCATATCATTACCCCTTTCCAACCAACTTCAAAAACAAGAATATAAAATAAGAAAAAAAAACAAAAATTACACCTGCGACTATTGATCTTCAATCCCACAATGGTTTATCGCAAACAACTGGTGCACTTTGACAAGCGTCCTTTTATTAAAAAAAAAACAATTTTTCATATACTGATTCTACAAGAATATTACCGCCCGAATATTTCATTCCTCCGAAGAGGCCCTTATTTACGGTCGTCGAGTTGCGCGATAACTTTTGAGCTCGATAAATGGCTTCGGAGTAGTCAAAAATGGAATATTACCTCTCGACGAGTCTGGATGAAACGTATGCTGCAGGTGCGAGTGTTTGGAATTGACGGTGAATGAGGCTCGGTGCGTTTGCCTCGAAGCACAAGCCTACACACATGTATATATATATATATATATATATATATATATATATATATATACGTAGGTTTTATGCACCGTGCGGCTGAGGGTGTATACACGCAGGGTGAATTCTCGGTATGGCAGCAGCTTCGGGGAGAGATGAGGAAGAAGACATGAGAATGATGCACCATCGTACGAGTGGCCCTCTTGAGACAGCAGACACCCTTTCGTCTGTCTGGTGCATGATACGTTGCGGTCACGAACACAAATGTCTACGCACAAAGATCACACGTATCTGCCATACGTACATACACACCTTACGAGCCTCTCCTTTTAAGGCCCATCCTCATTTATTCTCTTCCTCTTTCTTTCCTTTCTTCTTCTCTCGTTTTTCCGTTCTTTTTAAGTACCGAGTATTATGTCACTCTTGTGCTTTAATAGACACCTGGACTTTTGTTCACGCGGCGACTTTTCGACTCAATGAAAAACGACTTTCTCGTGAAAAGCACTTGTACGCCCACGCACCAAAGCTGACGTAGGGGCTTGCAAGGACAAGCGCACACGTGCACGTGAATCTTCGAAATATTCCAGCGACTTGAGCCGGAAAGCTACGTGCGCGCATGTGGGTGGGAGGTGAGGGAACGCCGTGGCTTCACTCGCAGGGATAAAAAGGGAATAAAACAAAGGGAGAATAAACTCCGAGGGAAGATGATGATGAAGAAGGGTGAGGAGAGGAGGAAGGAGACGAAGAAAGGAATGAATAAGAGTAGAGGTTTGATAAAAGGGTGGGAAGTCAGTGAAGGTATTGGACGCCCTTTCAAACTTTATACCTCCTGATTCTACATTTACCCTCCTTTCAAATCGTCCTTTTCGTCCTTTCCTTCCGGTTTTTCTTACTCGCGCGTTCTGCTTTTCATGAAGAGAGAGAGAGAGAGGGAGAGAGAGAGAGAGAGAGAGAGAGAGAGAGAGGTGGATGTCGATTTCACGTCGTAGAGTTATCACGTTCGGGTTGTCTCGAAAACCCTATGGTGAAAGAGGAGTAGATCAGGACGCGGAAGTCGCGCGAGAAAGGGATGGAAAATGAGAAAAGCCACGAGATCTCGAGGAGCGAAAATGGCGAACGAGTCGGAAGATCTTTGCGGACTCTCGTATTCGAGCAACGATTTATACCGCGTCTTCCTTAAGGGGGAAGATACCTTTAGGCGAGGAAAAAAATTGCTGATTTTCGTGATTTTTTATTCAAAAGAAAATATTTCTTCGGCATTTTTTAGACTCGGGGTATGTTTTATTATTACTTTTGGAGGCTAGGTGGTATTCTTGAAAATGATTGATCTTTAAAAATGGCGAGGGTATGGCACGGTCTTCTAAACTGCATTTCTTTTAAATGGCGTCACGTATAGTTAAAGAACTAACCAACCGATTCTGATGGAATTTCGAATGAATCTTTCTAACCTTAGTGTCTAAAAAAATTACCTTAAATGTTCTTGAAAATGAGGTTTTATTGCACGGGGTCTTTCGCTTATTAGATTCCTCACCATATTTGACTTCACGTCCTATGTTCTTGAAAATGAAAAAAAGTATTTTTTATTGGAAAATGTAGCGATTATTTTTCGAAAAATTCAATCTTTTTGTTTCAAAGCGTGTTATTTCATCGATTTTTAACATTTCTCTTTTTTTCTTGGTTCATATTTTGCGTATGAGTGTTAATGAAGGAAAAATCTTCGTCAGTTTTTTTTCTGATCAATCCCGCCGACGCTGTGTGTCACGACGTCTGAAAACAATCTCCGCAGCCCATTCAAAACATCGTACCATGCATCCGCCATTTTTGAAGATTAATGATTTTTTTAAATACCATTTAACAGCTAAAAGTACTAATAAAACATACCTTAAGTCTCAAAAACGGTGAAGAAATATTTCCGTTTGAAAAAAATCATAAACATCAGCTAGGTTTTTCTCACCTGAAGATGTCTCCCCCCTTAAGACCCTCCACACCCCCGCCTTCGTTCACCCTCTTCCGCGTAGCAGACGGAAAATTGGGGTCGGTGAGCCTTTGTTCCTGCGGCACGAGATCGCTCTTGCCGCTCTTTCCCATCAACATCTGCCCTACATACGAGCATGATAATGCCAACCCTCTCCACCGTGCCCATTCCCCCGACCTTGTGCTGTTTCTCATTTCGATCGAAATTCTAATCGCCCGTTAATTCCGATCCACCGACGCGATACAAATTTTCCGACATTTTTTCTCGGTCCACACGTACCAGACATTTTTTGCCAAGGAAATTTGCCTTATGGTTGAAGTTTGCTTCTCTTTTTATTGCTCCATGACCATTTTTCGCCGAGTTATAGTTTTTTGAAAATAACAAGAAAATGTACATTTTTTTATATTGTTTAATTTGATATAAGGTAACAACAATTATGTGCTTGTATAAATAAATACAAGCACATAATTGTTGTTACCTTATATCAAATTAAACAATATAAAAAAATGTACATTTTCTAATATAACATAAAAATAATTATTATGAATTACATATTTTCAACATTTTTTAAAATTGGGGGACGTACGCAAATTGCGCAACGCAATTTCGGGGGGGGCGGGGGGGGGGGGTGGTCGAGGTTTGCGTTACGCCAAGATTTTAGAACTGCCAGAAATAGCAAAATATCTGCATGTTCAAGTTTTTAAATTTTTAACTCATCGTTCAGAATATATGAAGTGTCGGCTCTTATTATTTTGAGAAATATAATGAACGAAAACTTTGATCGCGATTTTCTTGAAACTACTTTTTCGACCTTGTCTCAGCGAATACTCAAAAACTTATCAACCAATTTTCAACTTTTTTTTTTACATCTTTGTAACCGCAGTGACTAAGGTTGTACGTAGCTGATTTTTTAAACTTTGATCATTACTATTTTTGAAGATTGCTTGAGTACAAAAAAGGGCTTTGAAAATAGAAAAAAAATGTCCAAACTGTCGGCATTTGGTAAAAAAACTAAGCTAAAAAAACGGCCACGCATAACGATAGCTACATTTGAATAGATATCGATAAATTGTTGACTTTTTATTTACAGATAGCTTTTCGTAAAGATATCGAAGCGATAATGAAGAGAATTTTTTTTCGTCGCCAAATAAGGGTTCATTTCTAAAAAATCACGAAAATTGGTATAAACCTAGATGAATAGATACTTCATAAAATGAGTACAAACCCGATCCTTTCATAATTAGTTATTTCTTTAAAAAAAAAAAAACGGAATTATTGACGACAAAGCACCCGTTACGTAACGCAATGGGGGGGGGGGGGGAGCTCAGGCCAAGCGTTACAGTTCTATTATGTGGGGGGGGGGGGGGGGGGGGGGGGGTGTAAAAAATCGGGAAATTTTGCGTTACGTAATTTATGTACGCCCCCTTGGTGTATGAATTACCTCCTGCTCCTTGGATTTGTCTCTCTCTCTCTATCTCTCTCCCTCCGTTATTCACTTTCTACATCTATAGAAGGAATTATGGTGGACGAAGAACGGTAGAGTACTTACGTACGAGGACATACAACTTTGGTTTTTCTACAGCAGCTTCGCTGCGTATTCTGTTTACATAATAATTCTCGTCCCAAGTACTACAAACAGCGATCATATATACATTGGAACATTCCGTGATATTCTACACTTGTAGAAGGGCATGTACACAGAGGTGTGCTTGTGTACACACGAATATGGCAAATATATATTTGTGTAAATATATATATATATATATATATATATATATATATATACAAATATATATATTTGCCATATATATATATATATATATATATATATATATATATATATATATATATATATATATATATATATATATATATATATATATATATATATATATATATATATATATATATATATATATATATATGTTCAATGCGAGCGGGCTTGGGTATGTGAGTGTACGCACAACACGTATAGGCGATACGTGGCATGTACATAACAGGGCGTTAAAGAGCTTGGTACACGATGCAGCAAAGAGCTTCACCAAGGATGGCACGAGAGCCCTGGGACGTACGTCCTGAGGAGAGAGAACATATTTACCGCACAAGGACGAGCGTGGAACGCGACTGCGGAGAGTAAACGAAAGTAGAATTTTGTGTGTGCAACAACCGTGTTGTACGTTCCGATTTAGTTCTCAAGCTAAACTCAATCTCGCATTACGCCAGTACTTTTAATTCATTTTTCTCGACGAATTCTACGATGTTGAATTCATTTTCGAAACGTTTCACGAGCTGCGATTTTGTGTAAATATCAAAAACAAATTATCTTGCGAGTAGAGTGGAGGGGGAGTAAAACAAGGGAAGCGAATTTACCACGAAAAAGGAGAAATAATTTATTTATCGAAACACAGAGAGAGGTTATCCTCTGTCATTTTTATTAATCTTTTTTGTCTTGCAAGAGGCCGAGGGAACATTTCTAAAAATGACGGTCAGGATTCATAATCTAGCAGCTTAATTTCAGGCTGGTAAATCAATGTACAGACACTACGATTTTATCATGTCAGTGAGATTCCATATCGAAAAAAGAACTTTTCGTTTCTGACGTGAATGTATGCACACGTGTTCCTGACGTGAAATTTGGCGACTTTTTAAGGGGTTAGGCTACCGTCGAAATATGGTATCGAAGTTTGCATAGTTGGAGTGCAACGAAAGTATATTTTTTTTTCGTATTCCCGTATTTTTTTAGGCATAATTAAGAAACGAAATTTATTGCAACATTTTTGAGAATCCTTACTCAAAATGTGTAGCCAAAAGCTGCAAGCAAAAGATTTCAGACAATAATGAAAATAAAGAAATGAACAAATTGAAAAGACTTTCCTGTGCATTTTAACGATGCAGACTCTAACACCATGTGAAAATTACGAACACGTTCGTCGCTTGAGGCAACTCAAATTGAAAAGGAAGGTCCAACATGTGGTGCAGGAGTTGCGGATTGACGATAAAGTTATGATTTGGTAAATATTCGGAAGTGGGGCTCCTGCTAGAATCAGGCTAACTTTTGTTTGGGTTTGTTTGAGGTTGTTAGGGCTCACCGTTGAGCCCCTCACGTTTAAAGGTCCTTCACGAGATTGTTTATAACTTCTTTAATTATTAATATATTTTTATGAAATTTGGTACTCTCCTTTAGTAACCCTTCCTTGACACACTAATATTTGGCCACGGGTTTGACACACTGGGTCAATTTGACCTTGATAGTACTTCACCAACCTGCCCTTAACAACCTTTCGGTCGGTTTATATGGAAAAAACCCAGGATACACTTTAAACATTTCTCATGTCTTCGTAATGAACATTCGGAAAGTATAAAGATGAACAATTGTAAACAATTATTGAAAACTTTCAGTTTTAGGAAAGTGAGCAGTTTTTTTCAGATTCGTCCAGGTCAAAATGACCCAGTGTGTCAAGGCAGGCTCAGCGTACGTGCAAATAGATGTCCAAACGACTTTTCAATCACCTTGCTCATCGCTTTAAAATTAATGTTCTTTAATAATCCTGATTTTCCGCTCGTCTCGGTAGCCTAACGCTCTCAATCGTGTCCGGGATTGTAAAAAAAAAGAAAATTTCAGGTAACGATCTAGTCGCAATCGTCGGAGGACGCTTGGACTTAGTTGGCATGAAATTGCGGAGGGTAGACTTGATGGATATCAAACAACTCGCGTAAGCTCGTGAGAGCCTTTTGGAGAGGCTTTGCTGTCTAGGTCTAGGGTGGAGCGAACCATAATATGTAGCGCTATGAAAATCGATTATCGGCTGTATGCTCTCCCATGTCAATTTTCTCAATTGTTATGTACGCGTTGTATACGCAAGGGAAGATTTCTACCCACTTATGGTGATATGTACATTAACGTACACGCAACATTTATTTGTGCATGGTATACACTCATCTGAGATAGAATAATATATATGCATAAACATATCGAATATGGGAACGCTGTTGCTATCTTTTCAGTTCAGATTCAGTTCACCTCTCTCTCTCTCTCTCTCTCTCTCTCTCTCTCTCTCTCTTCCTCTTTCTCCCCCCTCTCTCTATCTATTCCTTTTTCTATTTCGCGTTCCACAATTTCGAGCCAAACCCCAATGTACTTTGCATAAAACGGTGACACGTTTTCGAAACGCGAATTTCCGTCTTTGTTGGTGAGGCAAAAAAAGGCTGAGGAGCCGAGTGACATTTTGCCTCTTCCGATTTTAGACGTTGCCTCACAATGGCCCCGCCACTTCGCCGTGGGTAATTTCGTTCGAAGTGCCTCGAAGTCGCCCTTCGAGATCGCGGAGCTAAAGTTGTCATTCACTTACAAATAAGTTTGGAATCGTGAATCCTCGTGGAAGAAAAGCGTCAGGTCGAAAGCACAAAAATAGTAAAATCGTTTCTACGGTAAATATTTACAAGTGGGGCTCCAGCTAGTAAAGGGGTTTAGAAATTTTGTACCGAGTCGATGTATTTCAGGGCACTTTGTTCGTAATATTTAAGTCGGGGGAAGACAATTTCAACCCTTATTTCAACCCCCAGACGCTTTTTTACTTTTTGAAAGGTATGGAAGATACGGGTTTGGTGACATCAAGTGTCACCAAACGCTGTCAAACAAACCCAAACAATTTAGAGTAAACACACGGAAAACGTATTTGAAAAAACGTATATTTTCGGGAAATATTTTTTTTTCTTAATAAAATACCCCTCCTCCGTCATAAAAAACATATTTTCATACTGCAGAATAGCCCCGAACACGTGGAATTTTTTTTGGAGCCGATTAGGTCTAGGGCCCCCTCGTAAATATTTATCGTTTTTACGACTCAAAGGACTTTTAAAAAACAGTATCTTGATTTTCGTTATTTTCGTGTCCTCGAAATATTCGTTATTTGGGATTCTCTGAAATGTTTGTTATTTGGGTTTATTCGAAATTTTTGTTAGTTTGAGTTCCTTCAAAAGTCTTGTCATTTTAGTTACTCCAAAATTTGTATTATTTAAGTTTTTCGAAAAATGTTTGTTATTTTGGCTACTCCGAAACTTTTATTATTTTGGATTATGGAAAGATGTTTGCTATCCTGGTTACCGCGAAATTTTTATATTTTTGGATTTTCCCAAAATGTTCGTTATTTTGGTTACTCTAAATTTTTGATTCTTTCGGATTTTCGAAAAATGTCTGTTATTTTGGTTTATCCGAAATGTTCGTTATTTTGGATTCTCTAAAATTTTAATATCTCTTCCGAAATTGTCGTTACTATGGTATTTCCGAAATGTTCATTGTTTTAGGTTTCTCAAAAATTTTCGTGCGATTGGGTTCTTCGGAATTTCGTTTCGCCAGCAAAATTCAACGGACGATAGCGCTTATAAATTTTCGTAATGGATGTGTAATTAAATAAACAGCGATTCCCACAGGTGATATCTACGGCATCAACCGTTAAATCCAACAAGTTTTCAACAACTGAGCGAGAGGATGCAAGGGATTTCTCCCTATGCGAGCATGAAAATTCGTCGGAAACGTATAACGAAAAGCAGAGTGCAAATGTTGAAAACACACAATCCCCTGCCTTCCGCTCCCTCTCTTTCTCTCTCTCTCTCTCCTTCTCTCGCTTTCTCGGTCTTTTCCTCTCGCAATACACGGCCCGACACACGTCAACGTACCATAAAGTTTATAATAGTCGAATGAGAGAAAGAAATTGAGAGACTGGAGAGAGAGAGAGAGTGTGAGAGATGGACCGAAAGTAAGGTCGAGGGTCCAGAGAAGAAGCATTGAGAAAATTATATATATATATATATATATATGTATATGTATATGGAGAACAGCTATTTTGAAGACACTTAATCTCGAGGACCGTTCCTATTGTGCCCCATCGTCCCCATACTCAACACAATGCAAACATCAAAAACTTCAAAATCACTCTCAGATAAATGTGAGCATATTTATTACCTAAAGGTACCTTCTAGGCCCAACCCATCACTAAAACTAACGATTGGTTGATAAAAAATTAGAGGGCCGTCCTAAAAGCAGTCACATGCGCCAATAATTAACATCGCATAGATATAACGTAATCAAAGTGTTCTTTTTCCATATATTACCTGAGTTCCAACGTGTACCTTTTCGGGCTTTTACGTATAACCCTTCCCAGTCGAACCCTTTCCTATCACTCTCTAACTTGCACTTTCCTAATCTAAATTAACCTCCGTTGCGTCCGTAGCCGTCTTAAGGGACTATTCTACTTTGATGACTAAAAAAATAAGCTATTTCTTATAATTTTTTTTTTGCGGCCTGTTGCATGCATCGGTACAAACGTGTTTTCGCTTAAAGGTACACTCCGAGAGAATAGAAAACGATTTTTTGGTTGAATTGAAATGTATATTTATTTAACAATGTATAATCGTGTAAAGGCATAACAAAAAGTATGTTGCCGGCGTTGATGATTTGCGCTCTCTAGGTAATCTGAAATAAGAAATTCAAAAAGATTTTTAATCTGTCTGAGTGTCGCTATCGTCCGAACTAGCATTACTATTTTATATTGGAAAATAACAAAATAGCGTCGTTTTTGCAGAAGTTTCCGAAAACCACGTTTCTTTCGTCATAATTCAGGCGAAAGTATACGTTAAAATTGATATTTGTTAATAATTCTAGTTCGAGCAATCGAACAGTATGCTGAATATGCTGTGAAAATCTTAGCCCGATTGGCTAGGCCGTTTTTCCGAAATTACCAACGCCAGGTGATAAAAAGTCGTTTCGAGAAAGGCGATTAAGAGCGAAACGAAAAATGTAGAGCAATACTAACTGGTAGAGCCCCTTTTCACTCACACAGTGAAAAGAGAGTACAAGAGCCAAGTGCGCGCACCGAGTGCGTCTACTTTGAAGCCCTGTACTGAGTCGATAAAGTAGAAATCGACTTTACCAGCAACTGGATATCAATTCTATGATAAAATAGAGTTAAAAAATGCAAAAAATCAAAATTCGATTTTTTCATCCCATCACGGTAGAATAGCCCTTCAAGGTACACTATACCGCATTTATGGAAACATCATCATACGGAAAACTGTAGAAAATCCGTACCGGTATAGACGGCCCCACATTCTCCTGATTCTCTGGTGCACAGACGTTTCACTCAACTGTCTACATCAAGGTCTCAAAATAGGCCTTCCGCTGACTGGTCCATGCGTCGGCTGGTACACGGCTAAGCGGTCACCGCTCCGAGTATCGGCCATGCACAACGCTGCTTAACTCGAAGCACCGCCGGAGGCGAATCACGACCACCCATCCACCAGTGTCGGTGTCCTTTTCCCACATACATACATAACTATAATACGACTGGTCCCTTCCGGCATTGCGGCCAGAATCTCATCAAACTTTGCACTCCCTGCGCGCTTTATCCCTCCCTCTCACGTGGAGGTTCAGCTTACCGTCCTCGAACGCCCTCATCCCCTTTCCTACGCGGATTGCCAAATTTTCGTAAGCGCCTAGCTACGAGAATGTACATAAGTATCAACGTCGCTAATATGTTGCTCTGTCTCTCGCTTCTCGCGATGGGGTACAGCGTCTGGAATTGCCACATCAAGGGGGGGTAGTTTGGCTATAACAGTATTATATATATACGAATATATATATATATATATATATATATATATATATATTCGTGCAAGTCTTTATTCCAACGTTATATCTCCACGTTAGTTGTTTGTGAGTCACTCTCTCTCCGGGGAAATAACCTTAGGCTATTTCGCATTCTAACGGGCTCTTCTCACTCGTCCGAAAAGTGATGGTTTCTCGAGCCGGAGGGAAGAACCTCAAGCGTTTCCGTGAGGGTTGGAAATCAAGCGTGCTCACGTGATGTCCCCTCACGCTTCCCCTTCCCCCTCCGCGCCCACGATTCGCTGCTTAAATTGATCCGTATCCCGGAAATGAGGCAAAGAGGGCGTGCCTTAATAATTTTGGATGTCGCAGGGCACTCATCGGTTGTCCCTTTCAATTAAGTGGATCCGTGATGAAAAGAGCTGCGTTTTGACGCGCTCCATTCATACAAGGCTTGGAAAATTTGGAGGAAGGATTTTTAGCGATGACCGTAGCGGTCAGGGCTGTCCCGAAGGTGCTAAGTAGATGAGGACTCGTGTGGTCAGACGACATTAGCTCGACGTTATTCGGGGAGGTTGAAGAATTTTATTCGGCAGCGAAGTTACTGTTGGTCAATAAACAAGTGATCGTTCGGCCAGGCTCGTTTTGGGGGTAGATTTTTTTTATTTTCCAAAGTATCAGTGGGCGTAATGAGGTTTTAATTCGTAGGGTAACGCGCGTCGCGACGTCACGCGATCGAGCAATTTGTTGGGTCTTTTTTAGGGTGGGCACTGAGGAACCCTTATTATTTCGTCATGTCGTTCTGTCACAGCAGACTGCACCTCCTCACCCTCTCCTCCGCCATTTTTGCAAGCCTTGAGCTTAATATTTCGAAATAATTTCTGAATAATTCAAGCGCGAGCACTCTCGAGTAAAATGACTGCGTTGGTTACCGTAAAATAATTAGTTTTGGAAAGGAAAGGGGTTTCTTTTTCAACGAGGTTCTTTTTGCCATTTTTTAAAAGGATTTAGAAAATACTGTTGATCAACGAATAACTCATTGAAACGCGTTCTTTCGTGAGTGATCATCTTTCAACTCCATATTCGACACGGTACTGCAATTTTTTGTACGGGAACGGACTCGAGGCCTGCTTGTCGACTGCGATATTTCGACGAATTCGTCGAAGGACGTATCCATTCAAATTTCATTTGATGAATTACTCGTTACCCGAGAGGCACAGCGAGGGTTTTTGAGCTAATGAAAATATTTCTCGCGCGTTCATTTACGCCGATATCTTTTCCACAGAATGGCTCTGTACACGGGACGTGCATACGTATTACTTCCGCTTTCTTTTCCGAAAAATTCACGTATATGCCGAGAATGGGCGGCGCGGCGTTGCGTTAATACCCGCGGGATTTCGCGGGAGTTCAATGCCGCGTGTGCTAATATCGTTATTTCGTCGGCATAAATCCGAGCCGAGATATAAATTCTGTACTCGTCGGGCCGCGTGTACGCTTTTTACGTTAATGAAAATACGAGCGGGACGCAATAACTTTGAAGTAAATGCGCGTGGGGAAAACGAGACGAAAAAAAAACCCTCACGATCGCGTGTGCTTTCATTTTTTCGTTCTTCTCGAGACGTGTTTCTCGTCGGGGATCCAAAGGGTCAATTTCTGGAGAGGAGAAGTGCAATTTGACTGATACGAGAGCGGGAACATCGCGGGAGGTGAATATGACGAACTAGAACGGGGATACGAGACGAGGAGAGGGGGTCGATTAAAGCGATGACGACGGCAAGGAAGCAACGCCGACGGATAGATAATCAAGGCCAGACTGGGAGGTGAGCCAGAGGCGTATTAACGAATCAATCGAGAGAGGGAAGCATATGTAGAAGATACGTGCATATATACGTATACAGGGAATTCCATGCAGTATCGACTGGACCACAAGTCCCACAGTTTTTCATTATGTTTTTCTTCTTTAGACTTTTTGTGCAACTCGAGAAAATGCGACCATGCATTCTTTTTAGTTTACTAAAGTATATTAAATTGCTGATTATATGATCGAAAATCCGTCATTCTTGATGACAATTGAACCTTGTAAACTATTCACTCAATTTTTGCCAGAAGGTGAAAGTTAAGACGTTAGGAAAAGTATTGCAAAGAAGTATGGCGTAAATGAATAAATAATTAAATAAATGAATAAATGAATAAATGAATAAATGAATAAATGAATAAATGAATAAATGAATAAACGAATAAACGAATAAATGAATAAATGAATAAATGAATAAATGAATAAATAAATAAATGAATAAATAAATAAATGAATAAATGAATAAATGAATAAATGAATAAATGAATAAATGAATAAATGAATAAATGAATAAATGAATAAATGAATAAATGAATAAATGAATAAATGAATAAATGAATAAATGAATAAATGAATAAATGAATAAATGAATAAATGAATAAATGAATAAATGAATAAATGAACAAATGGACAAATGAACAAATGAACAAATGAACAAATGAACAAATGAGCAAACGAACAAACGAACAAATAAACAAATGAAGAAATGAACAAAGAAACAAATGAACAAATGAACAAGTGAACAAGTGAACAAGTGAACAAGTGAACAAGTGAACAAGTGAACAAGTGAACAAGTGAACAAGTGAACAAGTGAACAAGTGAACAAGTGAACAAGTGAACAAGTGAACAAGTGAACAAGTGAACAAGTGAACAAGTGAACAAGTGAACAAGTGAACAAGTGAACAAGTGAACAAGTGAACAAGTGAACAAGTGAACAAGTGAACAAGTGAACAAGTGAACAAGTGAACAAGTGAACAAGTGAACAAGTGAACAAGTGAACAAGTGAACAAGTGAACAAGTGAACAAGTGAACAAGTGAACAAGTGAACAAGTGAACAAGTGAACAAGTGAACAAGTGAACAAGTGAACAAGTGAACAAGTGAACAAGTGAACAAGTGAACAAATGAACGAGTGAACAAATGAACAAGTGAACAAGTGAACAAGTGAACAAGTGAACAAGTGAACAAATGAACAAGTGAACAAGTGAACAAATGAACAAATGAACAAATGAACAAATGAACAAATGAATAAATGACCAAATGAACAAATGAACAAGTGAAAAAATGAACAAATGAACAAGTGAACAAATGAACAAATGAACAAATGAACAAATGAACAAATGAACAAATGAACAAATGAACAAATGAACAAGTGAAAAAATGAACAAATGAACAAATGCAGAAATGAACAAATGGATAAACTGAATAAGTGAATAATTGAATAAACCCATACCTATATAATTATTAATCGTACCACCTCATCTCTAATGTACACTTTGGAGTTGAACTGGCGCTCACTATTTTACAATCAATGAATTTTAGCTATCAAATAATTTAATGGAATATTAAATAATGGACATATCGTAATAAAGTCATAGAGGAATATCAATTTCGATATTTTTAAATATAATAAATATATGAAAAAATCCGAGGGACTCGAGACATGGTCGAATATAGGCGGCCCAGCTCGAGCTCGAATGTCCTATGTACGTCTCTGTCTCTCTCTCTCTCTACTCTCCCCCATTCGTGTCGGTCAAAGCTGTGCAGGTGGTGTAGCTGGACGCCGTTACAAATCGGAGTGAGCGAGGCAAATTCTATCTATCTTTCGGCGGACCGTACCGATCCGAGAAATTGCTCGCGGACGAGCGTGGACCTCGGGAAATTTCTATAATATACCGATCACGATGTGCCGAGAGATTTTAGCATCGCGCAGGGAGGGACCATGCCGGGGCAATTACACGCGCGGAGGCCAGGGCACACACTCGAGGAATCAGCCGGCACGGTATCTCGACCGTAATCACCAACACGTGCTGCTATTAGGCGCACTGCACGTGATCGATCTATTTCGGATTCTGCTTCAGCCGCTGAGGAGCTCAAGAATGTCAATAAATGTCGCTAAAGTCGTATGAGACTCCGATCAAATTTATTTTCTTCTCAATTTTATACTAGTAGTAGTAGTTTTATTATTTCAGGTATACCCCTTTAGGGTGCTTACGTAGAAGATCGATATGTGTTTCCCTTTATATTTTCTTATTTTTAGGATTTGTATTTTCTTATTTTCGTACTGCAAAAGATTTGCTGATTTCCATGTTTTATTTTCTTAGAGGAGAGATTTCTTCACCTATTTTTAGACGTAGGGTACGTTTTATTGCTACTTTTGGCTGTTAGAGGGTATTTTTTTGTCTTTAAAAATGGCGTCGGTATGGCAGGGTCATCTAAAGTGCATTTTCAAAACTGGCCTGACGTATAGCTAAAAAACTAATCGTCCGATTGTGATGAAATTTGGTATAAATCTTTTTAGCCTTATCGTGTAAAATGCGACCTTAAATGTCGTTGAAAATAAAAATAAAAGTATTTGTTTTATTGCAAAATGTAGCCATTTTTTTCGAGTGTCATTTTGAGTGTCTCAAAATAAAGCCTTACGTTTTATTAATAAATGAAAATATCACGTCATTTTGAGACGCCCTATATTTTGGCGTATTCCTATTTAGGTCCATGGTCATCTTAACATAGCCCCCTTGGAACTTTTCCACTAGCTCCCGCCTCTTCGACCCCCATACTTCATTCCCATATAACATGCCACTTTTAACCATCGCATTTATCAGATGTATTCTCCTTTTTAGACTATCTATTCCGGCCTCTCCGAATATTCCCCATATTGCGTTGGTGGCTCTTCTAATTTTTTCAGTATTACGATTTCCAATTCCCGGTTGTTATATTTTCATTTCTCGTTTTTCTTATTACAGCCCCTCCTTCAAAAATGACGATTTTTGTCATTTAACATTTACCGTTAATCTTCTTTCCCAATTTGACTAATATTATAAAGTTCGCGTGTCTCTACTGACCGTGACAAAACAAACGCTACACCCACACCTACCCATCAATTGCACGGGTTCAAGAATTGCAAATTACAAGAATAAATGAATAAATGAATACGTGGATAAACGAATAAGTGAATAAGTGAATAAACGGATAAATAAATAAGCGAATGAACGAATAAACGAATAAATTAATAAATCAATATATGAATGAATGAATAAATGAAAAAATTAATAAAGCACACGGACACCCACACCTACCCATCAATTGCACGGGTTCGTGCTGGAGCGTTACACATTTTTGCAAGTCGCTAGTGTTCCGTCCAGTTTTTCCGTTCCACCTGTTTTCCAACCTCGACGCGTGATAAATGAAATCCCACTCGTAATATAATGCTCACGTAAGGGCGAACTCCTACTGCCGGGGAGGGGGTAGTACGTTTCATTGCTCGCGTTTTGCGGTCCTGGTCTCTTAGCCCCGTTGGATTTCTCATGGCTGTGCATGTAAACGTGGTTTTCTTGTCCGGCGAGCCCCGGCGAGAGGGAAAATCTCCGTGTACATATGTACACGAGAGCAAGATGCATATATATGTATGTATATATATATATATATATATATATATATATATACATATACATATATATATACATACATATACACACACACATATATATATATATATATATATATATATATATATATATATATATATATATATATATATATATATATATATATATATATATATATATATATATATATATATTGACGAATGTGTGCGTGTAACGATGGCTAAGGAAAAGGCATTGCCGGTATTATACAACCGGATTACGGTAACGGGGTTGTGCTCTCTGGAGGGGGGAGGGGGAGGAGTTACACCCGTACCAAGACACATCGCGGATATAACCACGTTTCCCGAAGGGACTTTTCCTAGATTTATGCCGATGCGTCGACAAGTCCACCGGTATATATGTATATATACATATTGCGTCTCGGGCTCGTAAAGTACCTATCGTATCGCAATTTATAGCCATGTGTGATGGCCGAACACATTTCACCCACCTGTAAATCCCTGATATATATATATATATATATATACATTCCTACATGTAGGTACGCATTGCTTGAGTAAATGTCTTATTTCACGATGTATACGTTCGCTCATTTTATTCGAAAAGAAGCGTCTATAATCGTGTACGTCTTACGACGATTTTCACCAAGTATCCTATGGACCACGTGCCATGCATAGTACGGGAGAGAGAGAGAGAGAGACAGAGGGGAAAATACGAAGAAAAAAGCAAAACGCACAAGGCAACAACAAAGTATATATTAAACCAAAAACGCAAAAGAAAAAAAAAGAAAGCGGTAAGGAAAAAATGGTACAAAAAGAAAATGTGCAAAGTTCCAGAAACTATATACGAAAACAAAATAAATGGAAAGAAAAGTGAATTTATATAATACAAGCATAAACAAAAATCTTGGGTATCAAAGTAAAAATACAATTACTAATAAGAATAAGAAGAACGGAGCTTATCCCCAAAAAATCTCCATACACTAGAGAGTGCCTGGAGCGAGCATTTTACTGACCATTTCATTAAAGTCTTGTTTCCGCAGGCTCATGCTATTTGATGGAGCTTATTATAGAGATGTGCAGGAGCGATATGGAAAGCGTGTCTTATGTATTCCGTACGCAAATGCGGAATGGGTATAAACCCTGGGCTTTATTATAGGCAGAGCGAGAGAGAGAGAGAGAGAGAGAGAGAGAGAGAGAGAGAGAGAGAGAAAGAGAGCGATTGATTGAGTGATTGATAGTTTTATCATCCCCTGATGATGTTATTTTTGGGCAAAGTAAGCACAGACGCATCACAAATTTTAGTGCTCCCGATTCATAACAGAGTGATGCAAAAATCAAAATAAAAAAGGCATGATCACAAATAAAGAATATTTTGAACAACATTTTTGGAAATTTATTCATTCATCAATATTTTTCTAAATTAATTCTGAAAACTCATACAAAAATCATACAAAACGCAAAATCAAACAAAATCATATTGATGAGAGAGAGAGAGAGAGAGGGAGAGAGAGAAAGAGAGGGAAAAAGATGTAGCATGTGGAGCGAAAAAATAGCATGAATATTGACGAAATTAAAGGGCATACAGTTTCAATGATATTTGAAAAACTTCGAAAAAAGTGATGCTTGTTCGAGTTCGTGCATGAAATTTTCCTCTCAGTTCGTTTTTTTCGCATGTAACGTTTGTTTTCGTTTCGACAGTAATTTTTCGCCAATTTTTTATGTTATATTTTTCCGCAGTTTTTGCGGAGTCAATGTTTTTTTGAAGGAACGCCTCGATGTGTTATCCGTGAAATCGCCTTGACGTTTACTCCGCGAATTTTTCTTCATTTGTTCCTGACGATGACATCCGCATGTTGGAACGTCCCGAAAAGTTTGCGCGGCATTCTCGCGAAGGAGTTGGTGCGAAAATAAAATGCGAAACGAGCGAGAGAGAAGAAAAAAAAATAGGTCGTCGAAGGAGTTTTTCTCGGAGAAACATTAAGAAGTACCAGTAGATATAGGGAAAAGCCACTCAACGAAATAAGGTCGCTTGCGCTTTAGTAGAGGAAGAGGGAGAGAGAGAGAGAGAGAGAGAGAGAGACGCAAGCCCGGTTCGCTAATTCAAAGGGACGTCATCGCGGGCTCGCTCGTACAATTTTTTTCTCCGCCTCGGAGCGCTTTCCTCCATTCAAGCAGCGCCAAGCACGGCGAATACATTTTCATACACGCTGCGAAGAAAAAAAAAACGGAGTACTTTATGGCGAGACACTTTTCTTGCGCGTTTTAATTCCTCACGAGCGTTTTTTTGTAGCATGAATCATGTTTTAATTTTCTCTTCTTTCAACGAAATAATAAGTAGTACCATATTTTGAGCGATAAAAAAGAACTAAGCGACTAATCGCACGGGCGTCAATAGATCAACGAGCGTATCCTGAGAACGGCAACGAAAAATCGGTTGTTTATTATTGGTAATAAACTATAGGCAACTTTGATAAATCCAACCTTAAGGTAAATGTGCCAGGCATAAAAACAATTGTTCGTTAACTGTAGGACTTGGAAAAATTGTTGAAAATCAACAAAGCAAACGATAATATAGGTACCCGCAGAGATATACGATGAACTGAGGAAGCAAGAAATTATTTAAATGCAATATTAAAAAAGACACACATATATACAGGGCTACTGGTTATCGGTCATGATCTCGGGAAAGGGTTATAGGGCATATTTTCCGCTATCAAATAACACTGTAATTCTTCATGCAAAAGTGAGCAATTTTAGGATATTATTATTTTTATCATCTTAAAGAGGGGGTAGGTTACTTTAAAATTGACTTTTAAAAAACTGTTATATGGAATCAATCATTTTTATTATACATAGTTTGACGACACAGTAACAACGAATTGTCAGCAATAAAATAAGAATAATTGTTAGACTTGGAGATTTTTAGAACCCTAATTCAAAAATCTTTGCAGATTATTCTTGTTTTATTTATCATAATTCTCTGTTACTGTGTCCTTAAACTACAAATAATAAAAAAGTTTGATTCTCTACAACAGTTTTTTAAATTAATTTTTTAATATGCATACAATCGGAGCATAATGTATATAATTATGTGGTATCCAGGTTCGGGGGTCTATGGGAAGGGAATGGGCAAATCTTCGTTATATCGAGGTTCGACTGCAGTTGTAATTAATTGCGAGATTGGTGTAAGTAAAGCTGTGTGGTCCGTCAGGCTTGGAGATAAATTTAATATTTTAAGAGGCCAGGCGTATACGTTTCTTCGAGTTTTATTTTCATTTTTTATATTTTTTTATATCGTACCTGCAATCGTTGTCCGACCACCGAAGGGTGGTGAGTTTCTCCTCTTCCATTCTGTATCTGTCGACGTTGTGAGTTTGCGTATCTCCTTCGTTATACTTCGTTCCTCTAAAGGGTCGAAGTACGGTTTGCCATACTCGCTCGCGCGCGCGTGAATCGTCTACAATAATTTACGAAAGTCTGAGAACTCAATTCCGGTCTGACGGGCGTGAAATGTTCTTTAATCGGAGATTCGAGGGCGTGGGCGTGAGTTTGAATTCGCGTCGCGGGCGTCATCTCGATGAAAAAGAAGCGCGCTATTCATGCCCCTTCGACTCGACGAAAATCAGCCTGGGAGTCAGGCACATAAATGCCAATTAAATATGGCTCGGGTCCACGTCTGCGAGTCTGTGTAGGATCGTACGTGCAACGAGACTACGTTACGTTGGCGAAGGCTCTAAAAAGCGGAGATAACCGTCATCGCGCGTCTCGTCTCGTCAACTTTGTATTCAAATTTTTTAGGGCAAATATCCTCGCCTCTCACGTCTCGACTCATTCAGCGCTGTCAGATGCCGTATATCCTGAGAGGCTCTTCGTCCCGATGAGATCTCATTCAATTTTTAATTTTTTAATATTCATTTACCCACAACGACACGGCTATTGCGAGGGTAATGGAGCAATTTCAGTTACGGAAATTTCGCACGATTTCTGCACTGCCTTTACAATTTTTTGGGAATATTTTTAAAGCCGATTTCCTTCGCTGGTACCCGTTGGAGTGAAAAAATAATTACTCGACGATAAGTGGGTGATGCACAATTTCTAAAAATTGGGATGATTAAAGAAGAACCATAAATGGGATGCTTCCCAGTCGAATTTCATCTGAAGCCATATTTTCAGGTTTTTATACTTGATTTTACTCCAAACTGTCCACTGATCATGTCCAAAATCGAAGTTTTATAAGAATATATATATATATATTGACACTCGCATATGTATACACGAATCAAGTTTTATCGCCACTACGAACTCCGTCACTTACAGGACTTCCCCTCGTAGTGACGATGTTCCTTGAAGGCAAAAACTTTCGGTTAATGTAATCAAGTCTCTCCGCGAGGCGGTTCCCAGATCGAAGAAGTGGCCGCTCGCCCTTGCAACCCTCTTGAACCGAAGGAAAAATTTATATACGACGGCTGTCCGTCCGATCCCGCAGGACCTTCTTCTTCTTCATCCCATAGACGGACTTCTAAGTCACTTTACCAGTAGTTTTGATCCCCGCAACGAATAACGAGGTTACGAGCAATCTTTCGAAACGCTCGCGACCCGCTGAACTTTCCGTAGTTGTCCCCGAGACGAGTTTTGCCGCCTCGTCTTTTTCTCCGCTCCGCTGTTCTATACCCAACTCACTCCTACGATTACGCTGCAATTTCCGGTGTACTTGGATAGAACAGGCATGTTTTATTAGCGGGCTAACGAAATTAATTGTACTTTTTATTCGCTTTACTATGTCTATGGTTACTAGGGATATGTCTATTTGTGAAGGTCGAAAAATCACGCTGTTGAAATCCAATATATTTTGACAGTAATAAATTTTGACACCTTATAAACCTTTTCTGAAAATTTTAAGGTGATTGAAAGTTTCTCTGAAAATTGCAAGGTGGACGTTCAAAACTTTGAATGTCTTTTTCTCGAAAGTACGTTTTCAAAGTCGGTGCGCAAAATATGGCTAAAGACTGCATCGACCTTTCTGAAGTTTTTAGGGTTTTTTCGAAATCCAAAAATATAGAATTTGGTCGAACGATTTTTTGCCCGATGTATACTTGGGATTTGACGAACGAAAAAGGTCAATTTTTTTCCAAAATCAAGTCTCTCTTTTTGAACAGGCGCCTATTTTTTTTAAATTTTACATTTCGGAAAATCCTATGATTAATCAAAGGATAAACTAATATGTTAACGAAATCTGCTTGATTTTTTTTTGGATGTGGTTCAGAAGGGCATTTGCTCACTGCAAAAGATGTTTTCGAGAGGTGCTTCGCGGACATCGGCTGTAAATAGATTATAATGAACTATTTTTACATTAAAAAATTATAGAGTGTTATTCAAATGATACTTTTTCAAATACCTAATGTTTGTATAAATTTATCATCGCGATTTTCTATGAAAAAATCGCAAAAACAAGCGCTCTTCGACGGTCGTAACTAGGCGTCATAACCCCTTAAGGGGGAACACCACTGTAATCGCCCACTATCGAGCGTTTTTTTGCATTTTTTTTAACAAAGGAATAAAATACGTCGTTGAAATAACTTTTAGGCTTTATTAGGTATATATCAGTATGTAAAAAAAATATTTGTGAAAAGAATACGAAATGGCGGCGCACGCAGTAGAATTGTCGTTAATGTAATTCTGGAACTAAGAGCGAAATATGTTCATTAATTATATCACTTTTAGCAGTCAGAAACAAGGAAAATTTAAAAAATAACGAAAATAATTTTTCATATAAAAAGTGATGTATTTTTAACAATTAGTAAATAAAAAAAACTCTCGTACTCGACGTTAAAGCAATCTACGAAGCTGCAGTTAAAATTTCAATTCGATTGGACAAAAATTGTTCGAGTTCTGCTTCGTGCCTATTTAAAAACCATGGTTTTGAGAAAAACCATCTCGAAATTTTCTGTCTAGTCAACGGTTTTATAGACTCTGCAGTTGATGATTTTTTTTCCGTAACCTAATGCCACCTATTGGTAGAGAATAAAAGTATTTTCAGCCGATAACTTTTTCCTCAAAGAAAACGAGCTCAATCTCCCCTCAAAAATAGCTCGAAAATCACTTCAAAACTGTTTGTTCACCAATAAACGATTATGCATCACTTTTTTTTAAGGGACACAGGGTTTTTAAAAAAGTTTTTCCGAAAAAAACGATTTTTCGAACATTTTACAGTAGTGTTCTCCCTTAATGACACTTTTGTTCAAGAGAAAAGTGAGGTGACTGATTTTCTTCGAATCGGGTGAAAACGTTTTGGAAAAAAGAATTTTTTCTATTCGGATTCGTGTTCCGGAAATTGAAAATGCAGAGGCTGCGGAATTTTCGTCTGAATTTTCCACGATCGCGAGATTGGTCCTAACGCGGGAAGGAAATCGAATGCTCACTCGCATTGCAGAGAAGAACCGTGAGCAAAGACAGAAGAAGAAGAGAAGGCAAGAAAGGAACCGAGCCAATTGGATGCAATTTGCGATCATAGAAATTTTCAATTTTAACTTCGAAAGGACTATAATTATTATTTTCAGGTGGGAAAAGATTCGAAGAGGCAATTTCCGTATCCGTCGACACTGTGCGATTTCTCGGGAAACGAATGAATCGGCGATCAGAAGTGGAAGATCAATCGGGAAGCGAAGAATCGTCATATGCTCGTACTCATACTCGTTGCTGCTTGCTAGAAACCGTGTATTGTATAGCGGGCCCTTTGATACGAATGCATGCTGGAAAATTCAAAAGACTCTGTGAGAGGTCACGTACAATGACTCGTTCGATTTATCGTTGGGAATAAAAAAGGTCGGAGGCTCCTTGTCGGAGGATCCCTTCGAATTTTTCTCAGACTTGCAAACAAGTCCTGACGGATCCTCGTACGACGTGTGGAATCTTCCTTTTTTTTCCCCCTCCTATTCTTTACTTCACTTTCCCTGAGACTTGGGGAACTACAACACCGATATCACGTTCTTATTGGCCGCGGAAAAAAATTGCGTTTGAAGGGATCGATGTGGATGAAAGGAAAAAGCTCGAGGATCAACGAAGCTTTCGTGGCTCGCTCGAGTATTTATTCGACGGCAATTCAAGCCACACTTTGTATCGTTAATACCCTTTTCATATCGTCGAGCTATCGACTCATTATCTTTTGCAATTTTGAGCCCGATACTTGGATGGGTGACTGGTTCCTATAAGCTTCCTACAAGCCTCGTTGTTGCCTTTGAATACGAAAAATCGGTGACCATATGAACGTTGACGGGTTATGTCTGGTTATAAAAAACAAAAACAGCTCATTTTTTTGGGATTTTTTTTTTTAGAAAATCGGGATGATACATTTTTACCAACAATAAGGTATAATCGTTATGTATAATATAATAATATAACTAAAATAATCGTTATATATAATATAACAATAAAATAATTTATATTATTAAATTGATATATTATTACAATATAATAATATAATGATCGATTAAGTATTATCAGAAGGTCGCTTCGTAATTTTTTTTACGTCGGAATATTTAATTATAATCGACCTACAGCCAATGTCAGGAAAGCACCTCTCGCAAACGTCTTTTGCGGTGAGCAATGCCCTTCTGAACCAGATTATCTGGTATAAAAAAAATCGAACAGATTTCATTACTATATATTAGCTTACCCGATGCTTAATCAAAGGAATTACTGGAATATCAACAAACAAAAAATGAGGCGTGTTCAAAGCAAAAGCGTTCATTTTTGCGATAAATGTGCATTTTTTGGTGATTAAATCAAAAGTGTACATCGGAAAAAAATGTCTGCGATCAAATACGATATTTTTACATCTAGAAAAAGCCCAACCATTTTCAGACAGAACGATGCGGTAGTTTTTGCTATATTTTGCTCACCGACTGTAAGGAGCATTTGAAAGAAGATTTACTGTCAAAATATTTCAATTACATTTATTGTCAAGATATTTTGATTAAAAAGTAAAGTGGTTTTTCGACTTTTATGACTAGGCGTAACCCTATAGGCATTCTCCAAACTAATTTAGTTCCTCTCCAATCGTACCTCATCCCTTTTCGAACGTAGCCCTTTGTAATCGATCGCCATAAAGGGTCTCGCGTCTATTCGTGTGCTTCAAAAAGGGCAGGCATCATTTTCTCTTAGGTATCCTTACCTAGAAAAGCGTACTGAGAGACTCAAGGGCTTTTCCCTTCCCTAGTTCTCCGACCCTTTGAGCTCTCAGCCCTCAGCGTGTTATTTTTTCTTGCAACCACGAAAAAATATACACAAAAAAATACATCTTCTTCACTCGGCGTTTCGCATTATTTCTCGTACGAAATTTCGGCCGGAAACGCTTACGGGATTTTCACGTGAGGATCCCAAGCTTACTTCTGCCACGTACTTTCGTTTTTGTTTCGACCTTGCTTCTCAATCATCCGGTGGGATTGCTGGATCTGTTATAGTCGTATGGTTTTTTTTCATCTCTTTCTCGAGAATCGTGGAGGATTTTTCTGTGCTTGCGAAAACGACACACACACATACGCACGCACGCACGCACGCACGCACGCGCACGCACGCGCACGCACGCACGCACGCACGCGCACGCACGCGCACGCACGCACGCACGCACGCACGCACGCGCACGCATGCACGCGCACGCACGCACGCACGCACGCGCACGCACGCTCGCACGCATGCGCACGCACGCACGCACGCACGCACGCGCACGCATGCACGCACGCACGCACGCACGCGCGCACGCACGCACGCGCGCACGCACGCGCGCACGCACGCACGCACGCACGCGCGCACGCACGCACGCACGCACGCGCGCACGCACGCACGCACGCACGCGCGCACGCACGCACGCACGCACGCGCGCACGCACGCACGCACGCACGCACTCACGCACGCACGCACGCGCACGCACGCACGCACGCGCACGCACGCACGCACGCGCGCGCACGCACGCACGCACGCACGCACGCACGCGTACGCACGCACGAACGCACGCACGCACGCACGCACGAACGCACGAACGTACGAACGCACGCATGCACGCACGCACGAACGCACGCACGCACGAACGCACGCACGCACGAACGCACGCACGCACGCGCGAACGCACGCACGTACGCACGCACGCACGCACGCACGCACGCACGCACGCACGCACGCACGCACTCACGCACGCACGCACGCGCACGCACGCACGCACGCGCACGCACGCACGCACGCGCGCGCACGCACGCACGCACGCACGCACGCACGCGTACGCACGCACGAACGCACGCACGCACGCACGCACGAACGCACGAACGTACGAACGCACGAACGCACGCACGCACGAACGCACGCACGCACGAACGCACGCACGCACGAACGCACGCACGCACGCGCGAACGCACGCACGTACGCACGCACGCACGCACGCACGCGCACGCACGAACGCACGCACGCACGCACGCACGCACGCGCACATATAGATATATGGGGGTGTGTAAGCAGAGGTTTCCATGACAAGAAGGACAAGAGAAAGAGAAAGAGGGGGAGACCGGAAAGGGAGCGAATCTTTGTGGGACTGGTGCGGTCGTCCAGTCGGATGCGGTCTGTGCGAGGGGTTGATTTAAGCCCCTCGGGTTGCGGAAATTTATCCCCACCCGGGAGAATGTCTGTGAGAATCAGCCCGTACCGCACACTGCGTGCTCACCTTGCTCGCGAAGGAGAGGAAGAGGCAGTGAGATTGAGAACTAAAACCCTGAGTGATACTTTACGAGAAAAGCGAGCTCCGCGAATTTCCGCTGGTCGACCCGCTGCTGTAAGTAATTTGTGTGGGAGTCGACCGAGTGTCTTTCCTACCTTTCTCTTCGTACGATTATATGTGTACCATACATACATCCATTCACACGTACACATATATATATATACAGGGTGTTAGGAAGGTCAATGCGAAGCGATAGGTCACCTCGTTAGAAACATATTTAACCTAGGTTGCCTTAGTCCAAAGTCTAAGGATTTCGAGTTATCGTGGTGAGTATGATTTTTAGAAAATTTGGCAAAGTTAGGTACTAAGTCGTTCATGATGTTCAAACGGATAATAATTGGTAACTAAAAACTTATTTGCGTCTTAGCTTAATGTGTATTCAATCGACAACCCCAATACAATCATCTGTATCCACACAAATAACTGAATGGGACGTGTTGAATAATTAAAAACTTGTCAAAAAATAGAAATACCTCTTAGGTTAATGCTATTTTTAAAAGATATCATTAACATAAGAGGTGAATGAGTTTGTAAGTAACTAATTTTGGGAAATTTTCCACAAATCATACTTACCGAAATAACTCGAAATAATTTCGAGATTATAGAAGCAGATGAACGTGCTTAGGTGGTAAAGTAAAGGTCACACAAAAATACAGTTAGTCTCCTTCGATCTTCATAAAATCTTCGTTTGATACTTTTGGATATGTATACTCTCGAAAAATGTTATAAAAAATCGATTTTTTGAAAATTCTAAAGCGAGAAGACGCCTTAAAAATGGGGTAATTTAGTCTAGATTTCAAAAAGACGCAACAGGTAAGACATTTTTTTTACTGTAACGAACAATATCGCTATTTTATTACAAAAAGAGATCATTTTGGAATGATTCCGTTGATCTGTATTTGTACATATCTCGAAACCTATGACACTTTTACTGACATCATTTTCGGTTATGCTGGATCATCATCAGCTGGCCTGGCAGCACTTGCAATATTATCATTGATTTTTGGGACACCATGTATATATATATACAGAGGGGGCCATTTAACGTGACCACCTCAAATATCTCCGTTGCTTTTAGAGTGACGAAAAAAATATCACGTGGTAATTTGATTGATTTTGAAAAGCTGATACAGTGGTGTAAAATAATTCCAAGGTCCTCATATCATAGGTCGTTGAATTCATCAGATTATGAGCTACAACGTCTTAATAAAAATAAACGTCCTCATTTGAGAAACCATTGATGACCTTCAGAACGCAAAAACTATGACCTTGACAAAAATTAAATTTTCACCACTTTATGAGCCCTTCGAAATCAATCATATCACCTCTCGGAAATTTTTTCATTACTCTAAAGGCAACGGAGATATTTGGGATGGTCACGTTAAATGGTCCACCCTGTACATATAGTTCCTGAGTTCCAACGTACACCATTGCGGGTTTTTACGTATTACCCTTCCCAATTGAACCCTTTTCTATCACACCGGAAATCAATTTTTTGTTATTGGCGTTTTCTTAAAGTATAGGCTCTTAAGAGTATATCCTCAAGAAGAAATTTCGAAATTCCCAATATGTATTTACGCCGACAAAAGAGACCAGAATAGGATCGATCGGATGGAGATACGAACGTCAGGAGCTCCTAAGGAAGCTAGCACTGCTCGCAAGAAAGAACAAGTATCAGAAAACCATAATTTCGAAGTCGAGGTAGGCAGACTTCACGAGGATAGTTGTGGCTTACTGAAATTGCACTTAAAACTTTAAACACTTTTTTCTCGAAACTACTTTTTTCAACCTGGTTGACCTAAAATCTCGAGTTCCATTCAACCGATTAACTCCAAATTCGGTGTGGACCTTCAGTATATCTCCCTCCATCGTCTCTACCTTCGGAATTGCGAAATTATCATTATAACAATTTAAAGAAATTAAAAACTTTGATGAAGATAGGGCGAAAAATTAAGTTTTTTTTTATGGTCGCCATTTAATTTGTTTCTCTTTTGTGCCTGTCATAATGACATTCTTGTTGATCAAGAAAATAAGTTTCATTTTTATTTTAGACGAATGGGAGCTGTGGAATCATGTCAACTGCCTCAACCCTTTTTATTTACGACCATATTTAGTGGCCCGTAACTTTAAAAATATTTATTCGTTGCCACCATTTTTTTTTGCAGGTTCTCGAAACATCAATAATAAGATTGGGACAAAGTACCGAAAAGGACATACCTCCGATTAGCTAGGAATTTTGTATACCGAAGTATTTTTACTCGCTGATTACGAATATGATAGTGAAAATGCCCGCAAATTCGATTTTCAAGGTCAAAACTCACAAAAGCTCACTTTGTAAAAGTTTTTCTATTTTATTGTAATAAATGGTAATCTTAGAGAAAAATATTTCCTACAAAAGTTATAGCCCATACAAATATTGATCTTTTATGTTGTATACAAGTTTTGTCTAAAACCAATCTGATTCGAGAAAAACGAGATAATACTCCAAAAAGTACATTTTCCTAAACTCCATTAGTTTCGATATATTATCTATTTACGCACTTTACCGCCGGAAGGTTGTCGTTTACCTACTGCCAATCTACCAGAGCCCATTTATATATAATCCAGGGTTTATATATAAATAAATTTAATCGTATCTCGGAGCTTTTTTTCGTGAATTTCACAAGTCCTCAATTCACATTGTCCAATCCGATTTCCTAATTAACAATTTCTCGATGGTTCAGATAAACGAAATTAAATTTCCAATCCACATTTTTTTATTTTGAAATAGCTGTCGTTCATTCTCTCTCTTCTGCATTAAATTCCGATGGATCGAATTAACATTCGTTTGAATCGAGTAGCGTATGTTTCAACCCAATTACTCCGTATTTATCGTCTCGAAACGAGAAACAGAAGATTCGTTAATCGATTTATAGAATTTATACGATCACTTGAATCTCATTTGAAAGTATTTTCGTAATTTTGTAGCTACAATTAAGAGGGAATATAAAATCGAGTAATCGTCCCATATGCGCGATCGACATAATTGGCCGTCTATTGATACACGTATTCGGGAGAAAAGCGTGTTTACGATCATCGGTTGACGTTAACACGTAGTACTCAATCGAATCATACCTGGAAGGCGATAAGAAAAATAAATAAAAGAAAAGAAAACAAGAAGCCACCGAAATCTTATTCGTCGTCGAATCGTATAGGGTGAGAAAAGGGGGGAGGACAGCGAGCTTAAATAGTAGCGGGGAATAGACCGCCGTGAAAAAGCTGTACAGAGAAAACGAGAATTTCCTCTAGCACAAATCCCGAAAATCCTCTATGCGCGTCGATTGGTAATGGAGAGCTTGCGAGAGAAAGAGAGAGAGAGAGAGGGAGAGAGAGAGAGAGAGAGAGAGAGAGAGAGAAAGAAGGAGGAATGTAGCGGTCTGATCTGGTTATGGTCCCCTGCCATATAGCCTAAGGAGAGACCCAGATGTTTCTCGTCGATCGTAGCAATAAAAAAAAGCGATCCCGGATTTTTTGTCTCCATCGATCTCGCGGCAGTAAAGTAAGTAGCGTTGAAATTGAAAAATATAGAAGTAGCGACACGGAGCGTTTCGATCCGCCAGAATGGAGGGAGCGAGGGAGGGGGGGGGGGGGGGGGGGAGGGAGAAAGAGGTTGAGAGAGTTAAATTTGGAACCATTGTTTCTGTGCGGAGAATCCAATCGGTACACGTAGAATTCCATCGCCTCAGGGAACAATTCGTATGGAAAAATTCTCCAGGCCTATTGATCAGGCAATAAAATCGGTATCTTCTTTATTGTTATTATTTCCAATGCTCCTTCGCATGTCTTTTCGGGTTTTCACACGATCCCTTTCACTTTTCACCCCTCACATGTCGTTTTACATCTTCCCCGCAAGAGCCCTTGAGGTGTTGCCCACGGCGGTTGAATTCAGAGCGCCCTTATCGCATTCGCACGAGGGCACAGGGAAACTGAAAAAAACCCGTGCCGATACAGATGGCTATATTTTTCCCACCGTGGGAAACTCGCTAAGGCTATGATCCCGGCTAGGTCGAGAAAAGTTGTTTCGCGAAAAACGCGATTGGAGGTTTTAGTATACGTAAATCGTTGCGCTACCTACCCCTACTAACAAGGACCATCATTTGAGTGTCCGCCGACGATTTTATTGAAACCCACATATGTTATAAAGGATTGAAAACTATGAGACACGCTTTTTTTTGTCTGCGAAAAAACGGCTTTAAAAAGGAAAACCACCCCTCAAAGAAAAGCGTGTAGAGGGGTGGTTTTGCAATTTCACCCACAAGCAGTCCACGGATTTGAATAAAACAAAAACCAGAATTCTTCTAATGGGAAGCAATGGAAAATCTACTAGACAATCATTTGAAAAAATTAAATTAAGGGGTGACACGCCTTTCTTTGAGGGGTCGTTTTCCCCCGTAAAAACATTTTTCCGCGGATAAAAAGAACGACGTGTCTGATAGTTTTCAATACTTTAGCACATATATGAGTTTCAACAAAATGGGGGGCGGACACTTAAGGGGTAAGGCCACAGTAGAATTTCAAAAAATTGATTTTTTTTCTCGCTAAAACGGTGCCTTATCATCATAAGAATAAGTTACTATTCGATTTATAGCAAAAGCATTCTTTTTCCCACCGACTTTGAGCGTATACCGTAAGCCCACCACTGGCACGGCCATAGAGTATTTTTCCAATTGGCGTGACAAATAACCAACAATTTTCACGCGATTTACTTCAAATTTAAAAGTTATGTTCCTAATTGCATTTCGCAGAGAAGTACATACGGAATTTCTGTTAATCGAAAACTTTTCATTTTATCAGCAGTTTTATATGAAAACTTTCACTGAAAATTCATTTCTTAAGGGGCCAGTCCACTTTGAAAATTTCAAATTGTCAATTTGAAAATTTCACTTGAAGAAATCGACGATGATGAGTAATCAGAAGGGGTTTTGTACGGTGCAGGAATTGCCGATTGAGTTTAGGTAAAAGTTTTTCATAGTATAAACTTCAAACGCGTTTTTCTTGAAACACGTTTTCAAAATCTAGCTCCATTGTATCTCTAAAACTAATAAACCGATTCTTTTGAAATTTGAACCACATATTGTAAACGAATTTCGTAACAAGATGACCCTCGATGGTGTTAAAATTTTGATTTTTACTCTTTTTTTGCGAAAAACTGCGAAAAACGCGCTTTCTTTACTTTCTCCGTTTTTCATCTGCCATTTTTTAGTATTTTGATGAAACTTTACATCCTAGGGTCGTTTTGTAGCTGGTGTCATACTGAATCCAATGGACTGTGATTTTTTTGTTTGAGACAAGCCGTTGCCGAATTGTGATGGAGCTACCTAGCCCACCTATTTTTGAGGCGTTAAGTCAAACTATAGTTTTTGTACTTAAAAATAAATAACAATGAATTACATTTTTTTAAATGTATTTCAAAATTTTGTTTATCAAGCCCAACAACTTTGATATTCATATCTTTTATAAAAAGCTAAAAAAAAATCGCGATACTAGCCTTGCTTCTTGGCTTCAAAGTGGACTGGCCCCTTAAGTTCGAATACCTACAACTTTTGGATAAAACGATATTTTTTTAATTTCGTACGTACTTCTCTAGGTATTCTAATGTAGATTGACGAGAATTTTGGTTTTTTGTTCTAGGTCAAAAATTGTGGATGCTAAATGTCATGCCACGGAGCGCCTAAAAAAATCATAAAAGTAAATATTAAGAGTCGGCTATGTTGTACATCGAAAAAAATATATATATTTTCTAACAGCTTGATATTCACACTAAATAGATGTGTAATTAATTTTATGACTAATTAACTTTTTCATACGAAAAAAATGGTTAAATCCGCACATAATTTTATATCCGTTACTGTGGTCTAACCCCTTAAGTGATGTTCCTTGTAAGTCGTTCCTAACTTGCTCAATTTTCAATATTGCAATTTCTATTTGTTTTCACATATTCTTGAATATGTATACTTTGAAAAAATGCAAAGAATAAATGGATTTTTCCCCCTTCACAGTGGTGTCCAACGTTAGGGCCAAAGCTGCACGATGACGAGTTCATTGCTGATATCTGCGCAATGAAATCGCTGTGCACGACTGAAGTAAAGACGGAAACATAGAAAAGGGCCCGGGACGTATTTGACAACAGAGATAAAAAAATATTGATCTTGTAACACACGTGCCTCGAGGAGGGTTAACCTACATTCTTGGATGGTTTGTTGGCTCCGCGTCCTAAATCAACAAGGGACGAGGGATTTCGAATTGTCGCGCCCCCAAAAAACTAACACGGCTATCTCTCGCTCTCTCTTTCTTCCTTTACAGCATTTTCGCTTTTGCTCTCGTGTTTACACCTGCGCTCCCGAGCCGTTTGCGTGCTCGCCAAGGCTCTGCCAAGAAAATTCGCACATTTCTCACAGTCCGAACCCTCGTCGCCGATCCCCGTATGTCGCTGCGTGTAAATTTTACCTTGCCCCCGAGCGTGCCCGAACTGCAACGCCGTTTGTACGTCCCAACACCTTCACGAGCCCTTTTTAACTCCGGAAAAGTCGTCGGTTCGCCCGCGAAAATGTATTTGCACGTAGACAACTACGAGAATGAAGGAAATCCACTTTTATTTACCAACGAATTGTCTATGCTGACTTTTCGAGAACTATGCTATCGGAAATAATAAAGGATGTCTCAAAATGACCTGACATTTTCAATTGCGCGCCATTATTTTTTGTGGCGAACGTAGAGTACTAATCCTTGACAACTGTCATCAGGAAGTATTGACGTTTAGTCATGGAGAGTTACACGATCGAGCAACGCATAGCAATTGTTATTTGCTGCATTGATACTGTCAGTTCGGGACACCCTATATGTACGTGGGTATACGTATTTGAATATTTTGCCACATTGGTGGAAGTATTTTTATACATTTTTAAAAATATATTGGATGGATAGATCGTTGTATTCCAATTTAAAAAAAATTTTAATTAAAGAATATACACGTAAACATAGACACGCATAAGTATAAAATTCTACAAAAGGCTCGATTTACAATTATATAAGAAATCCATAATATTCAATGAGCTGATCGAAACGATAGTGTATTTGTATTTGAGTCAGTCATGAGAATCCCCTGCATATAACGGTAGCGGTGGGGTCATTTGCCATTATCAAGTATCTTAAAGGCGTAAGTTCACGCTCTTCGTTTGATTCTTACCAGCACACGACGTGTCCCAAAAGTCACATGATCGAGGAAGGATTTAGTAGACAAAGGCAAAATGATAGTAGAGAAATATGATGATAAAAGTATAACGAAATACAAAAATTAGTAAGGTCGATTTCTTTCACTTCGCAGTGAACTCGTTCGAACTTTACATTTCGAAACCATACAATATACTGCCAGAGCGGACTTTGATTTCGCACTAAGGATTTCGCATACTCCAAATAGTATACGAAATCCTTACAAGGAACATCCCTCAGGTGACATCCTTCGATTTTGTGCAAATTTGGGTATGTTATAAAGAACCGAAAAGTAAGCGATACGTATTTTTTTTATTGGCGGAAAAACGGTTTTAAGGGGTGAAACGCGCCCTCTAAAATTAGGGTGTTTGTTGTTTTTCATCGATAGCGTTTTATCGGTACGAGATATGGAAAAAATTCAAATTGCAACAATGTTTATTTTTTCGTGTGCTATACACTGGAGATGAGAACGATAACGTTATCGACGAAAAACGAAAAACACCCCTATTTTCGAGGGTGCGTTTCACCCCTTAAAAATCGGGTTCCGCAGATATGAAAAAATACGCGTCTCTCATTTTTACCCATTCTACAAGCATGCCAAATTTCATCGGAATCGGAGAGATCGATGTCGCAACATTTCCTTGTGAGCGGAGCTCTACAGAGGCCTAGGCACTCTGTAGCCACAGTGTTTTTGTGCGCCCTTAGTAGTTAGTTCCGAGTACGCGGATTTGATTCTTCGCGATTAAGCATCACTGCCGGAGGGTTAAGTGAGGCACTGAGAGGTGCAGCGTCTCATTACGCTTCGTAGGCTGATAAGAACTCATTTTTAGTGTGTAGAAATAATTATTCGTTCGACCAATCTCTCAACTAAAAAAATCCATACGTTAGTGCCATTGCATTGTCTTCGCGGAGACCCGAACATCTAGCGTCAGCACGGCATCAAATTGCAAGCTCATCAAATCGTAAGTCCAATCCACCCGCATTTAATATAATTATTTCCAACGTTGTCAAAACATTTATCGACTCAAACTGCGAAAGGAAACTTCGATAATAATCAATTGTATCAAAATTGTAACCATCATAATCAATTTCTCAATATTGCTATAACAATATATGTATATCTGTATTTTATCATTTAAATCTTTCATTAGTATATTCTTTGTCTTTATTTTATTCCCTCGACTCCTTTATTTTAACCCAATGGATAGGTGCGCCTAGTGCTTTAATAGCTAACCCAAAATATATCTTATATATATCTGGGCCCGCTCATTAACACTAGCGGGCATAACACTCTCGTTATCAACTCTCGCAATGGTTTAGGTTCGTGTATCGTTTTATACACTTGCGTTTATCCGGGTTCACACGCGACAGCTCATTACATCAGTCATAAGTGGGACGTCCACACGATCGATTACTTTGCTATAGCTTAAAAATGAGAAAATTGCAAAAATCAAAATTGTTAAATTTTTTACCAGATTTGTACGCATAAACAGCTTTTTGTTGTATTTCTGGGTTGACCCCGGTCATTATTTCAATTGTTATTGCGAGATAATAGTTTCTACGAAATAATCATCATCAAATCAGCCGCACTTATCCGCACGTTTTCGAGTCAGAGGTGAACAACGACGATAGTAAAAAGAATAGACAATTGATGTTCAGGCGGAGTGTAACCTTGATATTATAAGCAGGCTATTACTAAATACTAACCCACTGATCACTAGCATGAGATCAACCCCCCCCCCGCAACAATGCTGTTCACGAAAGATGCAATTGAATTGATGATTTCCGTTGAGCTCGTCTCTGAAGATGACTCACAAGGAACATCACTTAAGTGTACGCCGTCGATTTTGTCGAAATGCATATTTGTGATGAAGCATTAAAAACTATTAGACAGGTATTTTTTTATCTGCGGAAAAACGAGTTTAAGGGGGGAAACCACCCCTCAAAGAAAGGCACATCGAGGGCTGGTTTTAGTTTCACCCACAAGCAGTCCACCGATCTGAATGACAGAAAAACCAAAAATTTTCTAATCTAAAGCGATGGAAAATCCACTATAGAATAACTGAAAGACTCGTTGCACAACGATACTGACACTAAACTATTCATCAACACGGCAAAAGGCGAACAATAAATAAATTCCTATGAATGAAAAACGTAATGGAAAAAATCTTCACATCCCCGAGAGAAATATCCGTTCAACGAACAGTCAGAGTTCGTTTGTCATTTAAAATTATATAGTTGATTAGTTCGGACATATAAGAATTTTTGGAAAAATTAATGCCAGTTTTTAGATAGGCTTTCGAAGTGTCTCTTGAGTGGAGTGTCACCTTCACTCTTAGCTACGATTCGAGTAGGAAATGCGCTTTTTTTTACAAAGTATATGCACTTTCTCCAGCTTTCCTCTCCAGGACGTATTTGAGATTTGCGGACTTAATCAATTTGTCGCATTTGGACGCATCGTTGGGGCTCTCAGCACCGAAGCCAATCGTGACCAAAGGAGGCATTATCCGTCGTATACGGGGGGTCAGGAACGTCGTTCTTGGACAAATTGGATGCGTCCACCGTGAAAATTCGACCGGTTGTTGAAGCTTCACGATGGCTATGTCGTGGTAATGTTGACCTCGTCGGTATTGCGAATGTGGTATCGCTCGATCGATCGGAATCACTTGGGAGGCCGTGGATCGCATATTCGTGTAACCCACTCTCACCTGTAGCGACAATGAGTAATTGGCCGTTACTGTCTTCCTAGACGAATCGTCGCGTCGGAAAGAAAAACGAAATTTCAGTCAAACGCTGACATGTTATTTTCTAGATAATTTTCAACCCTCCGTAATCAATGAAACCGAAAGTTTCCCGCGTTTTATCCTGCAGGTCACAATTAGTAGGTGGGGGAATCATTTCCCGCTACCATGGGGTCTTATTTGTGTAGATCAACAATGATGACAACGAATGTGGTGATTATTATCTTATAAATTTGAAAATTTGAGGCCAAAAAAATAATATTTTCGTGGAATTTTACGGCGCTACTTTATTTTAAGAAAATCCGTAGCTGAAGCACACAGAATTCTTATTGAAACTTACGGCGACCATACTTTGTCGGAAACCGCATGCAAATGTCAGTTTGGTCGCTTTAAACATAATCATTTTAATATGTTCAATTGGAGGTATTATTTCATGCTACTATGTTTAACTATGTTAAATGAATCTGGTATAAATGATGGTAACACTGTGGACTCCCATCCTGATGGGACTCCACAGTGTTACCATAATTTGTATGGGATTGCAGACGAAGCGACCACTGCAGCGGTTCGTGGAATAAATAATTCTTGAAATGACTCAATATTCCATTTTTCCAACAAATAATTCGTTGGCATTTCCCAATGAGGGCTTTAGCGAGTCCAAACCTGATTTTGTTTTTACAGACGGAACTGAATGATACCGTATGGTTTCACCGGATTTTTATCAAATGCGAGAGTTCGGACCTTCTGACCATGTAAGCGTTTGACGGCTACTACATAAATATATATATATGATGCATTGAGGCTTTAGGCTACAGTAACGGGTATAGGATCATGTGCGAATGTAGCAATTTTTTTCGGATGAAAAAGTGATGCACTCATAAATTAATTACACATCTATTGTAGCATGAATATCAAGCTGTTGGAAAAAATATATATTTTTGTTCGATGTACAAAATGGCCGACTACTAATATTTTATTTTATCTTTTTTTAGGAGCTCCGCGGCGTGACATTTAGCATCCACAATTCTTTACCTAGACCAAAAAACAAACATTCTCATCAATCTACATTAGAATACCTAGAGAAGTACGTACGGAATTTAAAAAAAATATTGTTTTATTCAAAAGTTGTAGGTATTTGAACTTAAGAAATGAATTTTCAGTGAAAAATTTCGTATAAAACTGCTCATAAAATGAAAAGTATTCGATTAATCACAAATTCCATACGTACTTCTCTGCTAAATGCCATTAGGGACATAACTTTTAAAATTGGAGTGAATCGAGTGAAAATTGTTGAAGTTATTTGTCACGCCATTTTGAAAAATACTCTATGGCCGTGCCAGAGGTGGGCTTACGTCATACGCTCAAAGTCGGTGATTTTTTGAATATTTTAGTGGTGTCCTCCCTCAAGTTGGAAAGAACCTTTTTTAAATTGATTGTTGGCCCTAAAGAGAGCCACTTGTTTTGCGTATGAATACCTCGTATACTTGGCAGCCCCGAAAATCCGTGCCAATTCGAGATCTCAGGATTGAATGGACGGATCGAAAGATAACGTAAAAGTGATAGGAAAAAATCATCAGACATTGGTAACGTGTCATTAGATTTTCGATATGTCGACGCAAATTTGAAAAAAAACGACCAGTTAAATCTCCCCTACTCTAAAAAGAGTTCGTAGAGGGTTCGTCGATAGTTATTTAGTTGTTTTATTCCTCGCCATCTGGACGCCGCCGCGTCTCTTGATTACATAAACTGTACTTATAACTGTACTTATAACTGTACTTATAATAGCATTCAGCATTAATGTTCGTTGTGGAAATCTTCGGTAGATACGTGTATATATATATATCTTTCACAATAAGTTGTGTACTGCGACGACATACACGGAAGGGATTTGAAAAAGGTCTTTTTTTGCACAACAAATAAACGTTGCAGTCATCCCTGGAGACGATGGTGTCGCTACTGTCTATAAAATAATGAGATAAGAACAAACACGTTGAATTCGTACAAAAGCACAGTTACTTGGCGTCTGTCCGCGAGGCAATAGCGCGTTGAACGAACACACAATTTAATGTACTAAAAAGTAGAAAATATTTTTTTACCAAGATACCTATATCAATGAAAGCTTGGGGCCCACAACTTTTTAAATGTTTAATAAATTTTAAAAATTTAGTTTCATTAACCATATTCAATTTGGCACAATAGTAATTAGAGAAATTATTATCACATGTTTATATTCAGGATTTTTATTTACTTGAGAAATCTAAGGTTGCTTTACAGTAAATTAAATACACTTGATGAGTTAAGGGATTTATATAAATTCAAGTATAAGTAAATTATATGTCTAAATTTTGAGCGCCCCAAGCTTTTATCTAGTCACATATAGGTGATTCGCTAGAACACTTGTTTTCTATTTTTTAGTCTTCAATTGATTTTACTAGAGCTCTGAAATGTTTGTTAGTGTTATTGAAAGTGTCAATAACACCGTTATTTAGGTCCATTAGAGATATTTTATTATGGATATCTTTTTTTTAAAGTTGAATCATGCATTGTCGCCTCTTTGATCCATGTTTGCAGAATTTCAGAGCTCTAGGTATCCGGAAAGTTGCTGAAATATCGATTTTTCGTTTTGCATCTCACACCAAGTCAAGTTTAATAAGAGCTTGTAAAAAGTGATGCATGTTTGCAATAAGTGTGTCAACCTGTACTTGACATAGAAATTTAGTGATGTTGAGGACACGTGTTATCGAGGGGAGATTTCATTCAATGGCGTCTTCTCGGGCCAGACCGTGGACTCGATCCAGTCAATGTGAGCTAACGGGAAGTTGTAAACAGTCGGGTCATCGGTGTCCCATATTGATCCGAAAGTCATCACCCCTATTAGAGTTCGAGCGGTTCTGGTTATCATGAGAAGAGGATCACCGCTGACTCGCTGATCGGCTCGCGAGACCGTTGCCCAATTTGCGTTTGTCGCGCATATCATTGTGGCGTCGATACCACGCGGAAGTGCGGTGGGCCAGCTGTAAGACTTGTTGCACAACGACTCTGGCACTAGGCTATGCAAAGAACGGAAGGACAATTTTTTTTTCCGCGTCAATTGAAGTACGAAATCGAACTGAACGCGCTGAGTCCCAGCTCAGGATATGGGTACAATAAGTTTGATCAGATATAGGCATTTCGCGACCTCGCAAAAGTTGGAAAAAATAAAATGTTATATGTGAATGAAAATAATCAATTGAAACAAAACTTCACTACCTGGAGAAAAAAAAAATCTGCTCAACGAATAGTCAGAGTTCATTTGTCATTTCAAATGATATCGTTGATTAACCCCTTCGAATGAAAATACAAATAATACAGATTGATTGGATGAAACTCGGTACTCAAGCTTCATATATTTCCACCTATTTATTGTATTATGCTCCATGTTATTGAATTCACCATGAAAAATTCCTTCATTTTGAATTCAGCATCACATTCAGCGTCCTCGAAAACCCCCAGTACCAAGATTTATCCAAATCGAGCTGTTTTTTGGACTTTCGTACGCCATATAAGATCCGCCATTACAGTTTTTTGAATTTTGTGTTCAGATTCGTAATAAGCGAGCTCGAAAATTCCAGAGTACAAATTTTTATCTAAATCGAGTAAAATTTTCAATTTCGGTCCGCTACTCTAGCGCCGTCATCTTGAATTTTCAAATTTAAAGTTCAGATTCGTAATAAGCGACCTCGAAAATCCCGGAGTACTAATTTTCATCTAAATCAAGTAAAGTTTTTCATTTTTATCCGCCATATTGGCACCTGCCATTTTGAATTTCCAAATTTTGACTTCAAATTCGGATTCAGCGAGCCCAAAAACTCCCGAGTGATGCTCCGATTTCAAATCAGAGCAAGTTAAATAGGGAAATAAAGGTTGACGCACTATTACGTCAATGCCAATGGGTTAATTCGGACGTAGCCGGATATTGAAAAAAATCAATGTCACCGCAATTTTTATCCGGGGTTTCCTTGAGGGGTTCGAAATGTTAAATCTTTTATATGCCGATGCAGGAAAATTCTAGATTGCGCTTAAGTAGTTGCCCAGTTTTCGGGGAGTTACCATACCCACGAATAAGTAAACAGATTTCTCAAAGCTATGTAAAGTACAGGAATTTCGCATTATGCCAACTATTCGAAAAAAAGGTATTTGTATCGAAATACGTCATTTTGAATGAAGGTTTAAGTTTTCAAAATGTTTACTAAGGTACCTCAATTTTAACCGATTTGTTGGTAACTTTTCGATACTATTGTTATTCACAAGCCTGAACAAACGAATGTTTTCTAAATATTTGGTAAACTATTTTTTGACAGCTTTTGTCTTCCGCGTAATTGATGATTTAAAGATTTTTATTGCTCTGAGCAGAACTGAAAATTTCATCCTCTCTCATTCCTATCTACGATTAAAGTATGAAACGCACTTTCTACGAAGTAGGGGGCTCGTGGCAAGACGAACACGTGGGGTAAGATGAATCATAAGCTCAGCTACTAAACAGGATGTGCGCGCATGCAGAAAACGATATCGATTTTTTGAGAAAACGATCTACTTTATGGTAAAGTTTACCATCGTTCCAGTTAATTTGAGTTATGGATATTGATTAGAGGCAGGTAGGTAAACACAATGAAGGTTCTAATTACTAATATAATAAGAACGGTTAGTCAGCATTTTTCAAGGTTATTGCGTGATTTTTTGTCAATTCGTTTAGCGTTTAATGGTGCTAGATGAATACAAGCTATCGCAAAGCCGCAATACTTTACAAGGTACCACGTTAGAAAGGGTCAAATGAAAGTAGTAAAGCCTTTGGGTCCTTTTCAACCGGTGTTTCAACCAGGGGAAGAAAAAGAACTTCCAAATTATCAAAATGATATGAAAGCAAGATCATTCGGACTAACTACTACAGAACTTAGACGATTGGCCTATCAAATTGCTGGTATTGCGAATGAAACAACTTTTATATGCGAAAGATGACAATAATTCGTGTCCCATCATTCTTCCGGCGTTATTTTATCTCGCCCCACATACGGGATACGATGGGAAAAATAAACGTTTAATTAAAAATATATATTGTACGGAACAAATTAGAAAGACTGATTTTTTTGCTTCTGAAGTTAAAAGATTAATAAATGTTGATTGGTTTAAAAAATAATTAAAGTTGACTGACACCTATATGTATTGTTTTATTTGAACATGATCTTAAGGTTATCATCTTTCCCCGACTATGCACATACACATATACATCAGTTGGCTAAGTATTGCGATATTAAATTATCCAGCACATAAAATGCGTGAACAGCGACTGAAATATTACTATTCGTTTAATGTGGGAAAAACCGGCTGGATGAATAACGCCTCGCGATTGGCTTTACTGAAGAACCGCATGAGGAAAAACCAAAGTTGTATGGTTGGGTAAATTGTGGGTGGATCTCGGGTAATTAGGCCGGAAGTACGGGGAAAACATTCAATAATTGTTTCTCTCAACTTCATTGAGATTTTCAATAGTTTTACCGTTTTCGCGAAATGTGTATACGCGTATGCGTGTTTTCTTATATTCTATGTCTTTCTCAATCACTTACGTTTTTCTTCATAAAGAAAAACGTAAGCGAAGGCTTACGTTATTACCAGCGATCCGGGGTTTGGGAAAGTCACGCTACTTGAGGAAACATTTGGTAGACAAAACCAAAATAATAGTGCACATCTATGACAATGAAAATACTATGATAAAATACAAAGTTTGTGTTTAGCAAGGTCGTACATAAAATAAATACTCGTTATCACTCTTGTAATTGGTCAGATTCGTGTATCGTTTTATGCATTTGAGGTCATCCGGGTGCACACAGTCTTATATGCAGGACGTTTATACGACCGATTACGTCTTTTTAGTCCAAAAATAGGAAATTTGCGAAAGGCTATTTATGGCATAATTGTTGCGCATGTAATCGAAGTTTCTTACTCACCCACGATACATTTATTTATTTCACAGATATTAAGGGCTTAAGCCTCAGTAACGCGTATACAGTCATGTGCGAATTTAACAATTTTTTTCCGTATGCAAAGGTGATTCACTCATAAAATTAATTACACATCTATTTAGTATGAATATCAAGCTGTTACAATTTTTTTTTCGATGTACAAAATGGCCGACTACTCGAAACTTCTCGAAACAGCTTTTTTTCCAATTGGCGTGACAAATAACCAACAAATTTCCCTCGGCTTACTTCAAATTTAAACGTTATGTTCCTAATTGCATTTCGCAGAGAAGTACGTACGGAATTTCTGACTAATCGAAAACTTTGAATTTTGTGAGCAGTTATAAGGAAATTTTTCACTGAAAATTCATTTCTTTAGTTCAAATACCTACAACTTTTGAATAAAACAATATTTTCGAAATTCCGTACGTACTTCTCTAGGTATTCTAATGTAGATTGACGAGAATTTTTATTTTTTGTTCTAGATGATAAATCGTGGATGCTAAATGTCACGCCGCGAAGCGCCTAAAAAAAGATACCAAAAGGAAATATTAGTAGTCAGCCATTCTGTACATCGAAAAAAAAAATATTCTAATAGCTTGATATTTATACTAAATAGATGTGTAATTAATTTTATGAGTGAAACACGTTTTCGCACATGATTTTATACCCGTTACTGTTGCCTAAGGCCTTAATAACTCGAAAGACAGAAAGACAAAGCTATTGAGATAGAAAAGATGTTTTACCGTATAGGTCGTTTTCATACACGAAGTTGGCAGATGTTTCGCTCCCCGATAGAAGTATTATTATTGTACAACAGTAACTGAATATGCAACTAGTCATATTTTTATTATTATTATAATTTCCCACAGGAACTTCCGAGTGCGTATGTCTCCTACTTTATTTTCTCTACTTTTGCGAATCAATGATATTTCTGGTCACAACTCACGCGTCAAATGATGAAACTCAAACTACGCGGCGGACTCGGGTGAAACTGCAAGGTTCGTCACCGACTGGTTTCACAGACGGAACTGAATGATGACCTACTCCATTGCATACAAACATTTTATTGAATGTGAGGTCCCGTGCATGTGTGCATGCATGTGTTCGACGGGCAATCATCCTCCCGCCACTAGGTCGTGCCCCCTTACATTTACACAACTGCATACATATGCGAGTTCCACGCCATTTCAGCTCGCCCGTGACTCCATTTTTGGTTTTCCTAATTTTTTGTTGTAAAAGTGTACCCCATGAAAGGAATATTCCCACCAATTTTTAGATTTTGATGTCTTCTCTTTTAGGAGTTATAATTTTCCAAAAAATGTCGATTTCAGAAGTTTTGGAAGCGTTTAAACGCTGATAACTCCTGAACTAATTACGATATCGACAAATGCCACTATATATTCTCTCTTTCATTTTGAAGCATACTTTTGTTAAAACAATATGAAAAAAATATCAGTTATTACTGTCGGCGTTTTTTTTCTTCTAAAGTAAAAAGTATTTTTTAAAAAGATGCTGGCCTTTTTTTGTTTTTTCAAAAAATTCTCTGAACTAAAGTGACCCATTCTACGATTTTTAAGACTAGTCTCATGGTGGGCCCATTTTTCATTCTATTTTTTTTATTAAAATTTTTTTAAGGGATTTTTATTATTTTAGTGTCCAATAATGCTTATAATGATTTTGTGATTTTCAATTCGGCTTCAACAGACCTGAAACGGCTTATTTTTTATTTGTACTGAATTTAACAAAAAAAAGTAATACCGAAAAAAAAATTCGTTAAATTCAGCACGAATTAAAAATAATCTGTTTCAGGCCTGTCGAAGCCGAATTGAAAATCAGAAAATCATTAATAGCATTATTGCACATTAGAATGATAAAAATCGTCTAAAAAATATATGATTAATTCGACAAAAAATAGAAGGAAAAATGAGCCAACGATGAGACTAGTCTTAAAAATCATAGAATTGGCCACTCTATTTCAGAATATTTTTCGAACAAATAAAAAAAGGCAATCATCTTTAAGTAAAATGGTTTTCACTTTAGAAGCATAAAAACGTTGATATTGATAATTGATCATTTTTTTTCATATTTTTTAACGAAAGTAAGCTTCAAAATTAAAAACAAATTATTTAGTGCCATTTGTCGAAATCGTAATTAGGTCAGGAGTGATCAGCGTTTAAACGTTTCCATGACTTCTGAAATCGACATTTTTTGGAATATTGTAACTTCAAGTGTAATTTTGGAGAAATTTTCACTCATATTCGGGGGTTTAAAAGATTAAATAGTTCGTTAAAAAATACTAATTATCATTCGGGCCAGGTTGCAGAAAGTCTTTTCCAGAAAAACGCGATCGAAAGTTTTAATGTACGTAAATCGTTGGGCTACACGTTCTCACTGAATCGTCTGTAACGTGGTAAATTTTGTATTTTTTTCTCGACATTTTTTTCCACATATTCTTGAATATATATAATTTGAGAAAATGCAAAAAAAATCGAATTTTTTAACGCGTCGAAGTGGTGTCCTGCCTTAAAACAAATAGGAATTATTTTCAAGCTGAGCCATAATTTTGTATAAGGTAAAAAAACAACGTTCCCCAGGGGTTTTTTAGTTTCTAAGAAGAGTTGAATTATATAAGACGATAAAAAGTGACAGAGTCTCTTCCAGTATGACCTGCAAGGTCGCTGCGATAACCTTTTTATGGAACGTCGAACCAATACTTTATCTGGGGTTTTCCATGCAAAACGTGAAGCTCTGATATGGACATCATTAATTTATTTAAAAAATAACCAAGATAAATAATAAATGAATGAGCTTATGCTTATCGTAAGCTCATCGTATTTCGACAGCGAGTCATTAAAATGTTGTAATAAGACTGATAAAAGTTACTGTGTAATTCATTATTTATTGTAATGTGACCACTTTATTTGTCACGTAATTACATGAAGCGTCCAAACGTAGTTGTCCATAAGCATATGTGCCCCCGCGCGTCTAACAACTCCGTATGAAAGTTCGTCGTTAATAAATGAGGGGCAGGTGAACAAAACCGGATTGTCCACACTACGTCGACTTTTTTTCGTGGTCTTCAACCACACGTTGGTTAGCTTCCGATATATTTTGAATCGAATCCAGCTCTAAGCACCTCAAAATTGGTCGAAAATTGCCTTTACAAGCGATTTCATGCATATTATGGACATTTCATACATTTTACATTTCTACATTTCATACAATATGTCCACAAAATTACATACCTGTAATTTTTTTATGTTAAAATATTTAATTATAATCGATTTACAGCCGATGTCCGAGTGCAATGTCCATTTGAACCAGGTTAATTAATATAAAAATGTCAAACAGGTTTCGTTATTATGTTACTTTATCCTATGATTAATCGAGGAAATTCCCGAAATTTCAAATAAATGTTGAAAAATTGCGCGTGTTCAATCCTCATCTTTGCCAAATAAAATCGGCATTTTTCATTTATGAAATTGAAAGTATACATCGCAAAAAAAAATCCTTCGATCAAACATTGTATTTTTACATCTAGAGAGAGCCCTTAAATTTTCGGAAAAATCGATCCTGTAGTTTTTGAGTTATTCTGCTGACCGAATTTGAAAACGTACTTTCGAGATCAAAACGGTTTAAAGTTTTGAACGACGCTCCGAGCGTTCCGCCGGGCGCCAATGTGACAGTTTATAAATCTGTCAACTTTCAGCCGATCACCTTAAAGTTTCCGAGGAACATTTATACGATGATATCCTGTCGAAATGTAGTGATTTGAAAAAGTGATTCTCGTACTCTTACAGCTGGCCATAGCCCCTTAATACAAAAAACAATAACGAAATAGACCGAGTCCGAGTAAATGTATGCAAAATTTTTGGTGAAAGGAAGAGCATCTTCACTTTTTTAGACAATTATTCGCGTTCGAGAACATTTTTCAACACTTACGGAGGTACGATCACTTCCACGGGGTCAAAAAAGAGTTCAAATTTATTTTACCCACAGCTGATCCTATTGATTATTACTCACGTTGATTATTCGTATTACCGATTATAGTGTGCCAAATGTTGTGGTAAATGATCAATTTATTGCACGTGGACAAATAAGAACTGAAAAATTAGATTGTCACCGACTCGGTAGTAATCTTCGTAATAATAATATCAACATATCCACCATAAAAACGAACTAAGCAGACAAAAAAAATCAGCCGGAAACCTTAAAATAGGCTTGAATTACCTCAGCGGAATTAACACGATATGCAGAATATAATTATACATATTATTGATACATGATAAATGATAAAACTCCATAAATTGTTGTTTGCTTATTTCGTGGCGGCTTCTATTCGAATTAATTTCAAAACAAAGCTGGGTTATGTTCGCCAAACGCATCAGCTGTTACTGGCGACGTTGCTAAGTCTGTGGGTGCTATTTCGTCGTTCTGACCATTTTCAACCGGAAATTGAAACTTTCTTGCAATGGAGTGCTTTAACTACACGGTGAAGATGGATTTTCTTACTTTTTACAGTATCTATTATATCTATTATCTATTATATCTCAATATCTATATTATATCTATTATCTATTATATCTCAATATCTATATTATATCTATCTATTATATCTCAATATCTATCTATTATATCTAATCAGAAAAACCACGATCGCCGCACTTCCGTTTGACCGTCTCCATAAGACGACGTGCTTCGGTAACTGAAAGTGCTCGACTTTGCAGTTTTATTGCGAAAAAACTAAACGGTCAAAATAGCTCAAATTTTGGTAATTGGCACATAAAGTATTCGTCAAAATCATATAAAAATGTCACATCCAAAAGTTGGATTCGTAGTAATGATTGTACCTCCTTAAAAATCCGAGAAAAGTCGCACTAAAATACCTCTGGAATTTCCGTAAAAAAGGTAAAATCACCGTGGGCTCATTTTGAAAAGTTGTGCCGGCTTATGCGCCGGGGCCTCGTTCCTCTTTGATCATCGGGCACCTAGGCAGGCTTAATTTTTACGCACGCGAGAGGGCACGCGTGGATTGGTGCGATAGCGTATGCAGCGGGAGGACCACTCGAGGGCATACTCGAGACGTACTTATTCACACCCTCGGCGCGAGTGAATTCGCAGCTTTCTTCGTCCCTTCACTGCGCCCCCTTTTTCCTCACTCGCACGTGTATCAGGTGCTCTTCCGGTCTTTCGTAATTCCATCCCACTCGACTACACCGACCCTTTCCCTCCTGCGACATTCGTCCCGTCTTTCTCCCTTCGGTCCTTCAGCCTCGCCACCCCCTCCTTTGTCGTGTATACGGGAAGTATTTTCGGGCAAGGGCGCCCGCCATTTTGGTCCCACCCAAGGGTCATCGGGTACAAAAAAGAGCTGTCATCGCAAAAACGCTGCACAGCCACCATTTTGAAATTAATCGCTTCAAAAAAATTATTGTATACAGTCACCGATACGTATGATAAACCCCCCTTTTTGTAATCTCGATTTATTTTGTAGTTTTTGTGGAAAAAAATCTTCCTATATTTTTCGGCATCTAGAGTGGCCTAAAGCCTTAAGAGCAGATATACAGCTAGGAGCCGCAAAAAGGTCATTTTTGTGAATTTTTTCAAGGAAAACTATTTGAAATTTCCGATTGGGGATTTAATTATCTAAAAGTATATACATTCAAAAATATGTGTAATTTTCTTTATTTAAAAATATCAAAAATATACAAGGATATTGTATGATCTTCGGAGCGTCGTAAAAAAATCTGCGTATACGGTACCCACTGGCGTTTCTTCAAAAATCATCTGAAAAAAAAAACCAAAAAGTTTATTAAATTAGATACTATAATCTAGTACTTGTCATAGCCGATTTTGAAAATATCGATTTATGACAAAATGGCGCCGTTTGAACGTAAATAGTGATTTTTGGGTGAAAAATTAGTTATTATATTGCCTATAAAACAAAAACTACGTAACGGAAAAAAATCCTGTAACAAGTACTAGATAATGGTGTATAGAATAACCACAAAAAACCTCACGGCAATCGGTTCATTGGTTTTAGAGAAATTTTGGGTACCGATTTTTTTACGACGCTCCAAGGATCATACAATATCCTTGTATAATTTTGATATTTTTAAATAAACAAAATTAAACATATTTTTGAATGTATATACTTTTAGATAATTGAAACCCCAATCCGAAATTGCAAATAGTTTTCCTTGAAAAAATTCACAAAAAAGACTTTTCTTTTCCGGGTCCCAGGTGTATATCTGCCCTTAAGGGCTGAGAAACGAAAACAGTGACTCTTAGCTGCGACGATGCAAAGGGCCCGTCACCTGTGTCTGACGTTTAGCACGTGTTAACGTATTCGTATCCAAACCGAAATAGCGAATTCGCGACGTTTTCTTAATTAAGCGTATGTTGCGACGACGCTGAAGAGTTTGGAGGCGTTGCGCGAAATCAGACGGCGGAAACTGAAGTATGATGCGTATACGTATACGTATGTGTGTTCGTGTGTCTGTGTAAACACGCATGTGCCTCTCCGTGCACCTGTACTCGTGGACCGGAAACGACGGGGAGAAAGGGGTGCCCGGGACGTTGCGTTGTTTAATTAAGCCCATATACGTAGAAACGTCTCGTCTAGCGAATATACGTGCGAGCTTCATGATTAGTTTCAAAGTAAACCGGAAGTGTGTGCGCGTATCCCCGAGCTGGAAATAAATAGGCGAACGGATCTACGCAGCAGTACGGTACGGGGCGTTTTGACACCAGCTACAAAATGACCCTCGGATATAAAGTTTTATCAAAAAATAAATAAATGACAGATAAAAAGCGAAAGAAGTTAAAAAAACGCGTTTTTTCGCAGTTTTCCGCAAAAAAAGAGTAAAAATCAAAATTTTAAAACCATCGAGGGTCATCTTGTTGCAAATCATGTTTACACTATGTGGTTCAAGTTTCAAGAGAATCGGTTTATCAGTTTTAGAGATACGATGGAGCTAGATTTTGAAAACGTTGTTTCGAGAAAAACGCGTAAAACGAGGAAAACTTTCGAAAACAGTGAAAAAAATCGATTTTTTGAAATTTTCAAAGTGGACTGGCCCCTTAAAAGTTTTAGTATATCTCAATCGTTGCGCTACCTGCTCACACTAAATCGTCTGTACCTTGGTCAATTCGTGATATTTCAACATGAACATTTTTCCACATATTCATGAATATATATATTTTGAGAAAATGCAAAAAAATTGATTCTTTTGACCGGTCAGAGTGCCAGAGTTGCCCCTTAAAAAAACATGGTGACGTTCTTCTGCTTTGGGACGTTGTTATTAAAGGAATTTTCATGCTTTTCCCCGTAATGTTTAATTTTATTTATATTATTTATTGTATAGTAATAATTATTTTTTTTAAATTATTTTGATCATAATATTTGATTTTCTTTCTATCGATTTATTATAAGATTTCATTTTTATTCACAACCGCACATATTCTTACTCATGAAAACATTGGTAATAATAATAATAATGCGGTGAATCGAATCAAAGAATCATAATACGGCTCTTTCGATTCGACAGGTAGGTATCGAATGACCCATAGCCTTGTGAAAGCTGCTTAATTTCCTGTATAAAGTGCTTCACTACTCGACGACTTTTTCAATATTAACGAGAGTCTGCTTCCTCGACCGTGTGCCTCTGCACACGCACTACTTGTACGTTCACTCGACGCAACCCTGTCTGACTCCACGCAGACTTAATCTACTCGAGATTACGGCTCGTTGGAACACTTCATTACCCACTAGACTGCGCCAAACCGAGGTGCGCAAATTTTACCACAAATTCGCGCAATGAAGATTCGATCGTATGACATCCTTCTAATATTAAATCAACATGTGAAAATCAATATTTCGAAAAAAAAAATACGCGCATCAAATTGCACCTCTTGCCACCTTTTCTCCCGCTTTTGCCACCCGTGTAATTTTTTCCCAACAGCAGAGGCAATATTGAGGAAAAAAAACACTTGTTCTCATACAGAGGTAACGAGAGAACGGGCTGCAAAATGCAATTTGCGCATTAACTCAAACGTATAGCCATGAAGAAACAAAATGAGGGAAAAAATGAAACCCTCGGACACTGCGTAAACTTTGGTGTACCTGCAAGTTCATTTTCTCACCTACTCCCTTACCATTTCTGCCTTCATATTTACCTTTTTTCACCCCTATATTTGCGCACAAGCAAGACGTACGGTTATGCGTTTATGCGCTCGCGGAGCTTGCTCTGGTGACTCTAAATTTTCGTTACGAGACCTGGGGAAAAAAGCTATGACTATGCACGCTTGGGGAACGAACAAAACGGCGGGAAGTCGTTTTTTCGATGGCTATTCAGACGCTCCTACGGCTGGCGAGCTCTACGACGTTTTGCTTCGAGCTTTCGTCCCCAATCCGCGCGCACAAACACACATCCACACACATACATACACACAGGTTTAAGGACACTCTTTGTACTTTGAATCGGGACGAAAAGTCACGGATCTCGACCAAAAACACGCCAAGAAACGTTCGGAGTGGTATGCAAAAATGGAAAAAAATCAAAATAAAAATAAATATAATACATTGTGGTTTAATTTTTTGAAACTGACTTCATTCCTAGGTGTTTTTTTTTGCAATTTTCGATCTCTCGTAGACTCGTGTGTTCTTTTTGAGAAATTGACACATAAATTTCCTCTTCGAGGGACTCGAAAGGGACACGGTTTATCTTCATTAGCCTCTGAATAAAAGTTCCGATTGTTTTCCGTGAGGATATGTGGTTTATAATGACATATTATATATATGAATGAATAAATAAGTAAATAAATAAATATATAAATTCAAAAACTCACGAATGAATGAATGAATAAATACATAAATAAAGAGATGCTGCAGACTCGTGATAAAAGTAATTAAGAAAACTTTTGAAATATCGAAGATATTTTTGATATTTATTTCTCGTGTTAATTATCGAAATATTCAATTTGTTATTATTTTACGGGACACAACTGTAGCGAGCCAAAAAGGTAGGGTTTTCCGTTTTTTGTCTACTGGATTATTTATTTGGGTTTCGGAAAAAAGGTAAATGGAGGAAATTTAGAAAAAAGCAGAAAGAAATTAAGTAGAAAATTAAGTAAATCACTTGAGTGTCTGCGTTCGATTTTGTTGAAATTCATTCATGTGATAAAGCATTGAAAACTATTAGGCACGTATTTTTTTTTATCGGCGGCAAAACGGTTTTAAGGGAGGAAATAAAAGCATGTTTCCCCTTGATTAATTTTTTTTCATTACTTGTATATCGGATGTTTCATCGCTTTGCATTAGAAGGATTTGGGTATTTGTTTCGTTCAGATCGGTGAACTGCTTGTGGGCGAAACTGCAAAACCACCCCTCAACACGCCTTCATTTGAGGGCCGGTTTCTCCCCTTAAGACCGCTTTTCCGCAGATAAAAAAATACGCGTTCGGTAGTTTTCAATGCTTCATCACATATATGAGTTTCACCAAAATCGAAGCAACACTTACAAGGAAAGCTTGCGAGGTCCATCTCTCCGATTTCGATGAAATTTGGCATGCCTGTAGAATGGGTAAAAATAGGTGGTACGTATTTTTCCACATCCGCAGAACCCGATTTTTAAGGGGTGAAACGCACCTTCGAAAATAGGGGGGGTTTTGCGTTTTTCGTCGATAACGTTATCGTTCTCATCTTCAATGTATAGTACACGAAAAAAATAAACATTGATGCGATTTGAAATTTTTTCATATCTCGTACCGTTAATCCGTTATCGACGAAACACGAAAAACACCCCAATTTTCGAGGGTGCGTTTCAACCGTTAAAAATCGAGTTCGGCAGACGTAAACAAAATACGTGTCGCCTATTTTTATCCATTTTACAAGCATGCCAAATTTCATCGAAATCGGAGAGATCGACGTCGCAACCCTTTCTTGTTAGTGATGTTCCTTGGCCTGCACAGGCAAGACAGGGAGCGAGGCTAAGGTTGACTAAGAAAATCGACGACGAGGATAGAAGACGTTCCGCAGGAATAAATTTGATTGAGGTAAGCAAGGTGTGCGCCGGGGGTGAGACGGAGGATCGCGTTTGTCCCGGTTCACGGATCGCGGGGGTGGAGGCCCGCAGGGAAGTTTGTCAACGGGAGACAAATTCGCGGTGTGCAGTCTCATCAAAATTGGTTTAGTGGCGAATGCGTTAAGCCGCGCTCGCGGCAACGGCCACAGAGACAAAGAGAAAGAGAACGAGAGAATGCGCCGGAAGTGCACGAGGGGATGGGGTCGTTCCGCGGTGAGTAACGTTTTTAATTAATCCGAAATTAAATAAAACGGTTCGTTGGTCCGCGAAATGCAACTAACTGGGCGTCGACGAAGGATTTCGCTTTGGTCCTCGTTCTCATTGGCGTCCTCGACGTCGATGGCGTTGTTGTTGTTGTCCCTTGGGCGACCCACTGATGCTGCCTCTTCAGTATATAAAATTTAAATGAAGGGGGTATACCGTTAGGAAAAAAAATGCTGCGTTCGATGATTCTTTTTCTAAAAGGAAATATTTCTTCACCATTCTTGAGACTTGGGGTATGTTTTATTTTGCCTGTTATATGAATCGTTTTTTATTAATCTTTAAAAAGGGCACAGGTATGGCATGGTCTTGTAAACGAGTTGCGGCGTGACACGTAGCGTCGGCAGAATTAATTTGAAAAAGAAGCAGCGAACATTTTTCTGTCATTAACCCTCGTACGCAGAGTATGAACCAAGAAAAAGTGAAAAATGTTGAAAATCGATTAAGTGCTTTGAAGCAAAAAGATTGAATCTTGCGGAAAAAATGGCTACTTCCTGCAATAAAAAAATACTTCTTTTTTTATTTTCATAAACTTTAGGGTCATGTTCTAATTAATGAGGTTAGAAAGATGCATACCGAATTTCATCAGAATCGGTCGATTAGTATTTTACCTCTGCTATTTTTCAAGCTTAATAAATAAAAAAAATACCATGTTACAGCCAAAAGTAGTCTAAAAAAGGGACGAAGAAACTTTACCGTTGGAAAAATCACGAAAGTCAGCAAATTCTTTCCTCGCCTGAAGGTACCCCCCCTTAATATATTATTGTATTTCCCGAGTTCTAACGTATACCCTCGGGGTTTTCACGTATTACCATTTCCCAATTGTACCCTTTCCTGTCACTCCCTACCCGGCCTTCACTAATCTAACGTAACTTCTATTGCGTCCACATCCGTCTTGAGGTGCATACCGCACTTACCGAGGCCACGGGGAAACTGCCGAACGTGTATAGACGGCCCGAAATTTAAACTGATTGTCTGGTGCACAGGCGTTTTACGTCAGTATCTACACTGAGGTTTCAGAAGTATTGGCCTTCCGCTCACTGGTTGATGCGCCAGCCAGTGCACGGCTAAACGGTCACCGCTCCGAGTATCAGCCATATACACCGCTGCTTAACCGGAAGGACCGCTGGAGCCGAACCACGACCCCCTATCTGTCAAGGTCGGTTCTCTAAATATAAGTATATTTATGCTCATACATATACTCGAGGGTCTGTAAGGGTAAGGACCCGAAATCCTCGTTTTAATATCCGCCATTACATATAAATCGAGCCCTTCCCATCCTTATGCAGCCACGTTATCGCTGTATCCGCTCTTTCGCGACCGCTTCCTGATATCTGCGCCAAAAATCTATATATAAATATATGAGGTATTCGACGTGAATCCGCTGGACTTTTTCCCTGACCCCCTCCAATTCGATTAATTTTTTAAAATCTGATTCCATTGACTCTAAAAGACACCCTGATTTTTTAAAACATTTTTCGAAACAAACCGTAGTCAAAAAATTTTTTTTTCGAAATAGAACGCCCCGGTTTAACAATCTGAAAAAATTCCCAAAAATGCGTGATTATATGTAAAAAATCACCCGCAGTGAAAGTATGATTTTTTCTGTGCTGAAGACGACTTCAATTCAAATTAATAGCAGAACTTTTTGACTGCTAACGAAGAAATCATACTTCCACTGCGGGTGATAGCTTGAAAATTTTTACATATAATCACGCATTTTCGGGAATTTTTTCCGATTTTTAATCGGGGTGTTTTTTTCGGAAAAAACAATTTTTTTTGACTAAGGGTTGTTTCGAAAAATGTTAAAAAAATTCAGGGTGTCTTTTAGAGTCACTGGAATCAGATTTTAAAAAATCGAATTGGCGGGGGTCAAGGAAAAAGTCCACCGGATTCACGTGGAATACCTCGTATGTATATATATAGCATCAACAATTCAGCGTTTACTGTCTCATGCCGCTTCGCACAGTGCATTTTCATTACCCCGTATAGAGTTGCGCTTCGAGATACGATACATCGATTAATTTTCACGGGTGACCAAATAGCTGACGAGTGTGCCACCGTCGGAAAATCCTTATTGATACTGTTAACACTCGCATACATATGCATATATACAACAAACAAACCTGTTACAATAAAACCTTACAAACCTTACAATAAAAACCTGTTTTCAGTTTATCCGCCTGTTGCCTAGTAGAAACTCGCTCTGACTAAACGCCTTTGTTACTACTGATTTTCCTAGTGAAAACTAGAATGTACTAATAAATACAATTCAATGTTAGTTAAAAATAGTTTTTACTAGGGAAAGCTAGTTCTAACGAATGGAATGAGTTAAAATTATTTCAAAATTACCGTTGGAGTACCTTGATCGATTAAATGAACACGATTAAATCTTTATTGAGGGCTTAAACCTAGATGACATTTTTTTTAATACCAGTTTTTTAATTTTGACGTATTGTTAACATATAAAATTTTGAAAATATTCTCTGAAACTCTCACATTGATCCGTTCGAAATTAAGGGAGTTATGGGCGTAGGTAGGTTTCGCGAACCGGCCAACTTTAAACGCGTTTTTCTCAAAATTAGGTTTTCAAAATCGATTACTACGATACCTCAAAGATCACTGGACCGATCAATTTCAAATTTTACTAGCTTCTCTTTTATATATGACGAAACAGTACTTCAACGAAGGATTTTTTTCGATGCATAGTTTTTTTAATTTATTAACGAAAATAAAGCGTTTTATTCATCGAAAATCTATACTTTCACTTTGGACGGCGGCCGTTTTTCAAAAGTCTGCTTTATTAAATCTTTCATTCAAGCACTACATAATTTCATGCAAAAACTAAATGCGTTTGATTGTTCTTATTCTAAATAATTTGTTTCCGAGCAGCAGATGGCTGCAAACCCAAATGAACGCAAACGAACTGATACCCACAGACGCACGCACACTTAAACTAGGGATGTTAAAGGTTTTACCTCCTCTTGGTACATTCTGGATAGCGCTAAAATTGTAAGAAATTGTATTCTAATCTAAAAATTATGAATTTCATAAAAAAACTTTAATTAAAAAAATTGTTAATTTTTGACGGGCAAATTTTTTGGTGGAAAAAACTCATGATCCCATTTTTTTTAAACGTCAGCCACCTTAACTTCGCCATTTTGAATTTTGGACGAATTTTGTTTTTAACGTCCCCCTCTGAACCCCAAAGGTTTTATTATACTCAATACTTGATTGGAGCAGTATTTTTCGAGATAAATCAGGTGTAAGATTAAACTGGGACACCCGGTCTACACAGTGGGTCCTATTATGAATGGATAATCTTGAAACTGTCGAAAGGTCAGATCATGTCCTACGACATGCTGGAATTTCAGTTTAGTAAAAGTCCCCCGGTTTTCGAGATTTTGGTCTTTACGTTACTTTTTTGGTAAATATTTGGGAGTGGGGCTCCTGCTAGAATCAGGCTAATTTTGTTTGGGTTGGTTTGAATCCTTGAAGAAAATTAGCCTGATTCTAGTAGGAGCCTCACTTCCGAATATTTACCATTTTTTTAACAAGATCATGTGCTTTTGGTTTTTTGCATGCTACTTTTACAAATGATATGAATTGGCAATAGCTAAGAATTTTTTTAAAAGTAATTGGCACGATATACTAATACATTTTTTTACACCGCAGGCTATCAAAGTGAGATGTTCGAATTGATTTGTATGGAAATTCATGAGATCTTTTTTCATAAAGATTCCTCACCATTTACGGTAAAAAAGCAGCCTTTTCTACATAAAACACATAACCAAGAGTATTTTTTAGAAATCGGCTCAAAAGAAGTTGTCATTTGTAGAAATGGCATGCGAAGAACCAAACATAGACGATTTTTATCTTGAAAACCGTGGTACTTTTACTAAACCGAAATTCCAGCATATAGTAGGACGTGATCTGACCAATCGACAGTTGCAGTATTATCCATTCGTAGCAGGCCACCCTGTATATACACGGTGGAACATTTATCGTGACCACCCCAATATCTCTGTTGCCTTTAGAGTGACTAAAACAATCCCAACCAAACTCAACAAACCCAAACAAAACCCACACAAGCCCAACCACAAAGAATCCTGAACAGACCCAACATATTTTGGTAAAAAAATCATTTCAAAGTCATGATATCATAGGTCGCTGGTATCATCTGAATATCATCTACGTCTTAAAAAAAAAAACATGTTCCCATTGGAAAAACCATGAGAACGCAAAAATTATGACGTTGACAGAATAAAATTATTCAACATTGTATTCGCCCTTCGAAATCAATCAAATTATCTCATGCCATTTTTTTCATCACTCTAAAGGCAACGGAGATATTTGGGGTGGTCATGTTATATGGTCCACCCTGTATAGTATTCAGTATTTTCGTATTTGTATTCAAATGCTAGATATTGATAAAGCAATTTATAGACAAAGAACAATGAAGATGAGAGAGAGAGAGAGAGAGAGAGAGAGAGAGAGAGAGAGAGAGAGAGAGTGTGTGTACGTATATTATCGCATGAATCGCAGCGTGCCGTTTCCAGAGATCCAGCGCAGTAGACGAAAAGCACGAGGAGAAAGCGCCGAGAGCCGCGTGGACCGCGTCCGAGCATTCCACTCGTGTGGACGATTGAACAAACCGGGCGCGAGGGCCATTACGACCAAAGCACGAAGAACACGAAGGGACGTAGTCCAGACGACTGGACGCGTCCGCATAGTACGGACAACGCCCTTTTTGCTCGCTGCCGCATTTCGTATTACATATATGTGCACTTATATGTATATACGTAGATGCCCAGATAGGACAAGAGACAACCGGCGAGAGCGGCACCACCGTTGGCTTTTATTCACGGGAAAGGTGGCGCTGTATATACGCGGCACAATTCCCTCGCCCGAATGGGCATTGTTCCTCATTGATAGATGGCCAAGTACTTGGGAGAATGCCCTGCGATTCTCTCGTGCAGAGCTTGATATACGTACTCCACCGGGGCGAGGCCCTTATCCCTGCGCATCTCCTCGTCCTGCTCCCGTCACACCGTCATCGTATGCACAGACCTATACGGTCCGTATAAGGACCGTATAGGTCTCTGGTATAGGGTGTCTCAAAATGACCTGATATTTTAATTTATCAATAAAACGTATTATTTATTTGAAAAGAGCGAATATTTTTTTTAATTTTAACCCTTCGACTGCACACGGGGTCGTGTTGACCCCATTTTTTCTTTCAACTGTCTGTATCGCAAAACGGGGTAATCCGTTCGGCCGCAGTGCGGCATTTGAATGTTCCCCCACTCCTATTCCATAGGTGGACACACGAACCCCATTCTACCTCCTGCCCCGGGACTGAGGACAGCTTTCGAAAAAGGACCGGGGGTCGAAGCGATCCCGTTAATGCACTAGTGCGGTGAGGGTGAAAACATTTTTTTGGTGAAATTTGGTGTTTTATTACTACACGTGAGTGAGTTACGATAGAAAATGCTCATAGATGTTTTTTATTTTGTGCTACTATTATGTATGTAGAATGTACAAATTTACATAATTTATACATTTATACATAATTTATATTTATACTGAAGTACATAATTTATACTTTACTTTACTTTATGTTTAATTTGTAATTTAATTCTATTGTGTATCTAGTATAAATTATATAATTTATACTTAATACATAATAGTACTAAATTAAACATAAAGTAATTTAGTATAAATTACAATATATTTATACTAAAAATATACATAATTTATACATTTAGAATGAATAAATTACGTATTTAGAATGCCGATCATAAAACTAAAAGAAAGTGTCATGCAGGCGGCTATGTGCAACGAGCACTGAATGCACTTATGCATCGGTTACGGTAAATGTGAATAATGATAAGTCATTGAAGTTAAAAAATTCGGTAAATATGCGTTTTCAACAATTAAGCTGCCGAAGGAGTTCATTTTTGCAATAGTTCACTATCCCGAAAATGCTAAGATTCAAATCTCCAAATAAATATACTTTTTGGAACGACGGTCGACACTGTCTTTCTTTCTATCTACAAACCTTCCTATTTAAATACCTCGAAGGGCTTTTTTTGTAAAGTGAACGAAAAATTATGATCTTTTCGTGCAAGTACGTATGTTTCAATGCATCTCGCACTTTGAGCAAATGTTTGGGTACTTAATTTTAGTTTTTCTTAAAAAATAAATCTTGGGCCATAAAACAAGGACCATTGACTACAAAAACGTGTCTACAAAAAAAATGCATATTTGCCGAAATAAAACGACCCGAAAACGGCCTGGGGTCAGATAGACCCCATACGCAGTCTCAGGTTCGTGGAGGACGTGTGCAGTTGAAGGGTCAATATAAGGTACAAACATGATGGATATGTGTGGAGCATAATACCTACTTGCAAACGATCACTCTTTTAACAAAATTTTAAATACCATTTCGGCATAATTGTGGCAGCTTGTTGAAAGAAGTCTTCCAACTCCATGCCGTTTATCCCATTTATCGGATATACATAACCTCAATGTTTGTACCATATATTTAAAAAATATATTCGTACTTTTCGAATAAATAATACGTTTTATTAATAAATTACAATGTCAGGTCATTTTGAGACACCCTTTACATACTTCTCGGCTTCTCTCCTTCTCGTGCAAGATAAAAAGCTAAGGATTTGGATTGTCGTGTCCGTGCGCGCGTGTATGAGAATCGGGAAAATAATGATGCGGGGATAAAGGCATTGTTATTTCGGTATCGACCAAAGAAAGGAAAAGTAATGCTCATTGATTGGGCTGCGGATTATGGAAATTGAAATAATTATCGGATTGTTCGTTGATGACCAATGGAATCTAATATTATTAGCTATGGACATGGCAATGGATGATGGAAAATAAAATCATCATTTATTAGCATTATTGGTAATAATAATCTATTACAATTATCCATTGCTATTATACATTATCATTATCCATTACAATTCTTAGGTGGAATTGTCCCTTACAATTATTCGTTGCAAGTATTCGTTACAATTTTTAGGTTCCATTGTTGCTTACAATTATTCATTGCAATTATTAGTTACCATTATTCGTTCCAATTACTGGTTACAATTGCCCATCGGAATTATTGGTTACAATTATCCATTAGAGTTATTGGTTATAATTGTCCGTTAAAATTATTGCTTATATTCATGCTTTACAACCATGGATTGCAATTATAATTGTCCATTACTACTATTCATTGCAATTACTTGTTATTATTATCCATTACAATCATCGGTTATAATTAACCGTTAGAATTATTCATTGCACCTATTGGTGCTATAATCTATTGCAAGTATCTGCAGCTACGATCCATTAGAAAGATCCATTGAGATTATTTGTTAAAATTGTCCTTTACAATTATCCACTGCAACGATTTATTACAATGTTCCATTACAATCGTCTATCGCAATCATCAGTTACAACTATCCATTATTATTGTTCGTTATAATCATCAACGAAGATGGTCCATTGCAATTATCCATGACAATTATTGGTATCAATCATCCATGGGGATTATTCATTGGAATGATCCCTTGTCATTATTCATCACGCTGTACCGCTGCAATTATCCATTATAATTATTCATTTTAATAATGAATTACGCTTGCCCATTACAATCATCCATCACAATTACTCACTACTTTGTGAATGAGATACGGAATAAATAGACAATTCCATGGCCTTTAATTTCTCATCTCAAAGTAACTAATGACAAAATTGAAAAATATTACAATGGTCCATTGCAATCAACGGTTACAATTATTCATTGCAATTATTCATTGCAATTATTCATTGCAATTATTCATTGCAATTATTCATTGCAATTATTCATTGCACTTGTTCATTGTAATTATTCATTGCAATTATTCATTACAATTATTCATTGCAATTATCTCAATTATTTCCAATTATCAGCAATACTTCAGATATTGATTACAATTATCCATCAAATTGATCTATTATAATTATTCACTATCATTGTTAGTTACAATGATCTCTTACGATTTCTCTTTACATTTACTCACTACCTCACTAATGAGGCACGGAATTAATGGTAAATGATTTGACCCTCCCTTCCTCTTTATTAAGGGAACAATTGAAAATTTTGAAAACGCATTTATAAATTAGTGCATTATTCGCCACGCTAAAAAAAAAATATATATATATATTTATATAGTACGAGATTAAATGAATACCGTAGAAAAAAAAGGATTCCGTGCATACGAAAGCCGGTGTCGAAGCGAAGCGCAGAGGATGTCCGAATCGTGCATAAATCTTGGCAAGCTAGGGAGAAAAATTTACGAACGTGATCCCCGCGTGTGGGATGGACCTGTGTTCTCGCTTTCCACCCTCGCCCCTTCGGTTAACTCTCTCGCCCCTCGGCCCATTTTTCGTAAGAAAGGGAGCTCGTGCACTAGCCATATACATAGGTACATCACGTGAATACATCGGGGGATGACCGTGGAAGCGACAGGGAGTGCGCGAGGGAGCTGGCGAAGGAGGTGCAAGAGATAGGAGCACGAGCGGGCTATAAATATGAGCGGGTATAAAAGCTACGAAAAGCCCTGGCGTCGCGGCGTCGTCGGTGGGAAGTATACACGAGCCGGTGTTCCCTTTAATGGCAACGGGCACCGCGGTTATGTGTCGAGGTCACCGGATGCACGCTGGGTGTTCGGGCCACGACCCTCCACCTGGACCGCATGCCGCATTTTGTTCAGCTGGTCTCAGCGCTCGGCTTCTCTCTCTCTCTCTCTCTCTCTCTCTCTCTCTCTCTCGCTGTTGTCTTTTTGTTTGCGCATAAAGAGCTTCGAAAAGAATAAAAGTACGCGGCAAAATCTCGAATGGAAAAATCTCGAGGTATTTCCCACGAATTGCAAAGTACCGGAAGATATAAGAGGACACGGAAAAATCTAAAATGGGAGCGGAAAATTGAGCAGCGAGAAACAGATTCGAAAAGGGCGGAATTATTTTTATGCGAGAATAATCGCGATCTGAAAAGAACTTGGTAAAGGGCTAACACCATTGAAGAATGTTCAAAATATTGATTCCTTTCAAATTGGCTTGACAGATACTTTGAAGCATCTAGATTAAGGGGGAAAAAGTTTGGTATTGGTAAAACAAAGGTCCGCAGGCCCATGTGGGTCTGCGGTGGCCGGGGCTGGCCCGTGTGCGAGGCGTCGACTGGTTTTCTCGAAACACAATATTTCAAAACGGCACGCAGCGTAACTCCAACATTTTTTATCCTTTTCACTCCGAGGTTCACAGGGTGTCCTGTTATGAATGAATAATCCTGCAACTGTCGATAGGTCAGATCATGTCCTACTATATGATAGAATTTCAGTTTAGTAAAAGTCCCACAGTTTTCCAGATAAAAATCATGTGTTTTTGGTTTTTCGCATGCCATTTCTACAAATGATAACTTCTTTACCCGGTTTAAAAGAAAATACTCTTGGTTATTTGTTTTATCTAGAAAAGTCGTCTTTTCGACCTTACAGGTTAAGGAAACTTTATGAAAAAAGATCTTATGTGGAACTTTCGTACAAACCAATTCGAACATCTGACTGTGATAGCCTGCGATGTCAAAAAAAATGTACTACCCATATTTCGCCTATTACTTTGAAAAGTTGCTTAGTTATTGTCGATTCTTATCATTTGTAGAAATGTCATGCGAAAAACCAAAATCACATGATTTTTTTTTAAATAACGTAAAGATCAAAATCTCGAAAACCTTAAGACTTTTACTAGACTGAAATTCCACCATATAGTAGGACATGATCTGACCTACAGACAATTGCAGGATTAACCATTCCCAACCGGACACCCTGTCTATGCGGAACGAGCGTGAATATATTTTTATAATTTGAGGAAGCGACACGAGCGCGAAGAACGTACAGAGGGAAAGAAATACCAAAACGTATGGAATTTATTCATGCAATCTCATAAATGGAACGCATTCCAAGAATACACGAGAGGACACGTTGCCTTACCTTCTTCTTTTCCACAGGGAGAAAATACGTGTACGTCGAGGAAGAAATCGTGAGGGCGAGAGCGCGTGACCGAAGAAGTGACCGCCAAGTAGATAAAGACCGGAAGTTCCGTAATCGGGACCGTACAGATATACGTACAAACCTTTATCGTGAGGATGGATGCCGTGCTTCGCGACGCTTTACAACTTCCATACAAAGGCCAATCCTGGAGGAAGGGAATAAAGTAGCCAGGCCATTACATCGTGTTAAATCGTGTGGTTTACGCCCCAGTATTGAACGTTATATACGCAAGGGCAGTGCGCATTGTGGCTGGAAGAGGGAAACATTTTTGGGGTAGTTCCTTCGCTCCTGAATGCCCATCCCATTGGGCAAATGCGTCGTTCGAATTCCGTCCATAATAAGAGAGCAGTGGGAGAGAGAGAAAGAGAGGGAGAGAGAGAGAGAGAGAGAGAGAGAGAGAGAGAGAGAGAGAGAGAGAGAGAGAGAGAGAGACGCACTTTATGGGGGTAACAGATAGTCACCGTTATATAAGACCATTAGCCACAATTTCTCCCTCGAGAGAATCCTAGAGAAAAAAGCATCTTTTTCACCCTTGAAGGTGTCATATCCAATTGAATCCGTTAGCGCCGTTCTCTCGAGTTGATCGCCGAGTGAAATTCAACGCCCGGCGTCGCTTCGTTGCACGAATGATACAAGAGCTTCTCATTATTATTACAAGGCCCTGATTTTATTTTGTCCTTGAGTCACCCTCAAGTACAATCGTCCCCCTGAAAGTTGATCCTATCCTTTTCTCCGAGCTTTTCTCGTGCTCTTTTGTGCATTTTTCGCCAGGCTACGAATTGGCTTTGTTAGGTAAAGTCGCGGAAGAGGGAAGAGAGAGAGAGAGAGAGAGAGAGAGAGAGAGAGAGAGAGAGAACACTTGGAGAACGATTCTGATATCGCCCCATACTCAAAATTACTTAAGGCGGGACACCACCGTGACGGGTAAAAAAATCGATTTATTTGCATTTTCTTAAAGTATACATATTCAAAAAAATGTGAAAAAATGTTCAAATTAAAATATTGGAAAGTGATAAAGTTACAGGCCATTTATTGAGAGCAGGTAACGCAACGATTTACGTATAGTAAAACATTCGATTGGGTTTTTGTCGAAACGACTTTTCTCGACCTGGTCGGAATCGTAACTCTAATAGGGTGTCTCAAAATTACCGGACTTTTTGATTTATTAATGAAACGTATTATTCATTTGAAAAGTACGAATATTTTTATTTCAATATAAGGTACAAATATAGAAGTTGTGTGTGGAGCACAATATCCGATAAATGGCTGCCTCGTCCCCATTTGCAAACGTTTACTCTTTTGAGGAAATTTTCAATAACATTTTGCCATAATTGCGGACTAATTTCATCAATGGCCCAATTGCTTGGTCGAGCTCCGAAATGGTTTGCGGATCATTGCCATGTTCTTTTCCTTTCAGCAAACTCCAAAGAAAGAAGCCCAATGGCGTCAAATCGCACGATCTTGGTGGCCAATTCACATCGCCGCGGCGCGAGATAACACGACCATGAAACTTCGTCGGCAATAGCTACGTAGTAACAACGCAGGAAATAACAATTTCTTTGAGTTGCTCGATCGTGTAATTTTCAATCACTAAATCTTTATACTTCCTGATGACAGTTGTCAAAGAGGAGTACTCCATGTTCGCCACAAAAAAATAGCGCCCAATATAAGATGTCAGGTCCTTTTGAGACTCCCTTTACGATTGCCCCATTTTTAATTTCACAAAACGACAATTTCCGACGATGCAATTGCTATCATTGTACGTAGGATTTTGTTTTAATTTAGTATTTTTACGTCCCCGAAAATAAGCCGAAATTTCGCCAAAATTACACTTTTTTTAACACCCACGATTTCGCGAAACTGTTTAATTTCGACAAAGGGCTACGTACAACGAGAACTACATTTACCGAGATTGTACAACTTTTCATTTTTATTTTCTAGACCAACCATTGTCGAGTTATCGATCCTGCCGTCGGACCACGTTTTTTATACCAAAGCTCTATCATACCTTAATATTGTTGTTAATCTTCTATTTTTCCAAATCAAAATTTACACAAAATAAGTTCAATATATGCCCTATGACATACCTTTTTTCTAAATCCGAAATAAATAAACTTGTCGATAAAAAAATTAGAAAAACGACCTTTTTCGGCCCGTCACAGTGGTGTCCTCCCTTACGCCCCAATGTCTACAAAATTACCTTCAGATGAATGTGTATTTATATAAAAGTTATCTAAAGTCCGCCAATTCCCAAAATCAACGATCATTTTAATCCAAATTTGAGGAACCAGCTTCAAAGAAGCCAGACGTCCTCATAGCCAGTAGTAGCCAAATATAACGGCTTCAAAATATCCCTTTCCCATAGCGCATTGCTTCAAAAAGGAAATGAGAACGACGAAAAATAATTTATTGTGGCGATAAAACCGGGTTAGTCACTTTTCTACGGTTTTAGGATCACTTCTCCATGTATTACGTTGAAGGTACATTAGCAAGAGGGGCGCCGCTTTGCGAAGGATGCTCATATAAAAACGAAAGGGATGAAGGGTCATAGCTGTAGTGACGCTTTTTGCTTCTTATTCTCTCTCCCTCTCTCTCTCTTTCTCTCTCTCTCTCTCTCTCTCTCTCTCTCTCTCTCTCTCTCTCTCTCTCTCTCTCTCTCCCTCTCCCTCTCCCTCCCTTTCTGGCAGTACCGTAGTCAGTTGATACCAGTCGGCAAGCTGCAAGTTTCGTTCAAAGGGTGGCATACTTTAGGCGAGAAAAAAATCGATTTTCATGATTTTTTTTAAAGGACATATTTCTTCACCTTTTTTAAGACTTAAGCTATGTTGTATTACTTTTTGCTGTTAAATGGCATTTTTTGTATAATTTTTTAAACATAGCGAAGGTATTGCGTGATCTTCTAAACAGGTTACGGCGGCGTTGTCAGACGGCGAGACACCTAGCGTTGGCAGGATTACTGTGCAAAAAACCTACGAAGATTTTTCGTTCATCAACGCTCATACGCAGTATTTGAACCAAGAAAAAGTGAGAAGTGTAGAAAATCAACGAAATTGTACGCTTCGAAACAAAGAGATAAACATTTGTGAAAAAATAGCTACATTTTGCATTATAAGATTGGGCTTTTTAAATTTTTAAAAACATCTACGATCATTTTTTTGACAATAAGGTTAAAAGATTTACACCCAATTTTATCAGAATCAGTCGCTCAGTTTTTTAGCCATCCGTCAAGCCAGTTTTGAAAATGCAGAAAAAAAATACCATGTAACAGCCAAAAGTAGTAATAAAATATACCCCAAGCCTGAAAAAAGGAGAAGAAACCTTACCTTTCAAATTTTTTTTTTCTTTGAAGCAAAAAGATAGAATTTTACGAAAAAAGTGGCTACATTTTGCATTAAAATATTCTTTTTTCAAATTTTCAATAACATACAGGCTCATTTTTTGGACAATAAGGTTAAAAGATTTATACCCAATTTTATCAGAATCGGTCGCTCAGTTTTTTAGCCATCCGTCAAGCCAGTTTTGAAAATGCAGAAAAAAAAATACCATGTAACAGCCAAAAGTAGTAATAAAATATACCACAAGCCTGAAAAAAGGAGAAGAAACCTTTCCTTTGAAATTTTTTTTCCTTTGAAGCAAAAAGATAGAATTTTACGAAAAAAGTGGCTACATTTTGCATTAAAAGATTCTTTTTTAAAATTTTCAATAACATACAGGCTCATGTTTTGGACAATAAGGTTAAAAGATTTATACCCAATTTTATCAGAATCGGTCGCTCAGTTTTTTAGCCATCCGTCAAGCCAGTTTTGAAAATGCAAGAAAAAAATACCATGTAACAGCCAAAAGTAGTAATAAAATATACCCCAATTCTGAAAAAAGGATAAGAAAGCTTTCCTTTGAAAAAAAAATTACGAAATTCAGCAAATTTTTTTCTCGCCTTGAGGTATCTCCCCCCTTCATCAACGCCGCAGTGGCTCCATGCAATATTATGAGCCGCTGGTGGGTTCCCCAACCTTCCGGTGCGCCCCCTTCCATACGGCCCTTTCGTTGGTACGCGTACGCGCTCGAGCAGAGGAGCGCTCCGACTCCTTCCGGAGGAGGGTCCTCCAGAAGGACGTCCGCGCGCGATTTTCGGGAGATTGAGGGGCTCCTAAAGCACCTGCAGCCGATGAGATTCGCGGCCCCGGGCCAGCCGGAAACCCGGTGAAGACCGCGATAAGAGGATGGTGGCTGGAACGAAACGGATAGGGGAGGCCGTTGCTGGAGACTGGAATTTATCAAGGTGCTCGAAAGAGACACTCTGCGATGAGACGGGCGCCATATCAGCGTCACATTATCACGTCATCCAATCGAACCTGCTACTGCCTCTTATGATATTTGTACACCAGAGGAAACCACAACCGAGAGCTTTGTTTTTTAATTTCGTTTCTTGCTCAATCTTTTTTATTTCGTTTCTTGCTCAATCTGTTTTATTTGGTTTCTTGCTCAATCTTTTTTTTTTTTCGGAACGGGCAGTACAATCGAAAGATGCGTTTTTTGTTTCATTACTTCTCCAACTGACATAAAACTTTTTAAAAAGTAAATAGTTGCTTTATTTCTTGAGGCTTTATTTCAAGTCCAATGACGTTTCATGCCTCAAAATTTTGAAAAAATATTTGAATTTTCAAAGTTCTTTTAAAAGTTCTTAATTATTTAATTTAAAAACTTCTTAATTTTCAAATGTTTTTTCATTTTTTGAAGTTCTTTTAAAGTTCTTTGATTTTTTGATCAGTGACAGGATGGGATTATTCTGGAGCTTTACTATTTAACTTCATACACTAAATATTATTTTTTACTTTTTGGTCAATAGATTATAAATAAAACCTTGTGGTTTTAAAAATTTTTTACGTTCACTTTATTATTTCTTCTCATTCTTTTTTGGCTGTTTGCAGTCCTTTGCCACCGAGAGCGTCGTTGCTATTATTTTCCTTTTCTCATTTCTTTCTTTTTGTATTGAGCTTCTTTCATTTATTCCGTTTTTTGTAGAGTTTTTCAATTCACCGTTTTTTTCCCATATCGTTTATATATATATATATACATACATACGCACACACACAGTTGTATTTTGTGGAGAGGGGAGTCTGACGGACACCCCTAGGTGGCTCCACACGCACGTGGTTACCGGTGTAGGTTGGAGGGTTCGTTAATGGGTCAGGCAAATGTTCTCGTGCGAAATACCTTAAACGCGATGAAGGGGCGAATAATGCGTATATGGGAGCAACAGTGTTATATATAGTTGATGCGAACCCCTTCGGGCCGCAGCCGGAGGCTTGGGAGTAGTTTCAGAAGTTTGGTGCATAGACATATACACATATATACTTAACATATACATGCGCACGCTGGCTAATATACATATATATGTAAATAGTATAGTCAGACACGGGGCTAGAGCATGTGACGTTATTAATAACACCTTATTAGCCTTGGGTATCATGTACTCGTACTTCTAGTTGGTAAGATTGATGAGATCAGAGTCCACATTGCGTCAAGAAGATAAAGGAGATAAGGGGTTTCATGTCGGATATGTATATATCTATATGTCTATGCAGAGCATTACGACCTACTATACGTCTATATAATGACACGAAGGGGCTATTTGAGTTCCATTTTTCGTGCGAGTTTCGTGGATGGACAGTCATGGCAGATCTCGATAAAAGTGGTCATTTGCATATTACGCGTCGATTAGTCAGTTTTTTTCGACTCACGATTGGATACATCAGCGTTTTTACATTCACGTATATTTTCACCAGACTTTGGAATAGTCACACTCTCATTATATTCCGGTAGTAATAAAGTGATTATCAGAGCGAGTCACTTTGTTAATTATTACCGTCAGTTTGAAAGGCTAGGGTGGTAGAAATGTCCCGAAGGTATAGCTGTGCTTGAAGAATCGTCACAGTGTAACACGTCGAAAAATAAATGACTTTCGCGATTTTATTCGATGATTAAAATACGCTTTCAGTGTGATTTTTTAAATGTCAAATCAAAGCACTCATGAAGAACAGAACATTTTTAACGTTTATTTGTATTTTTTTTACTTTTTCATTTACGTTTGAGAATGCCGTAAAAAAAGGAGTTCTTACGGTGTCATGATTGTGGCCGTAAATATTATCTGAACCAAAATATGTCAAATTTGTGAAAATTTATTGATCAGTATGAAAACCGATTTCTGGCTATGAAGACTAAAAAAAGAATTGAAAAAACAGCGGCGTTTCGAAAAAAAGTATCGAGTTTAGCCCATTTTATCGACGGTTTATTGTTTAAAAAAATATGAAGATAAAAAAAGGCTTCCATAGCAAGATAAAGTCTGGCGTGAGGAATGTTGTGTCAAAATTTGAGATGGATAGCTCGGAAAACCTTCGTTTGAGAGTGTACACCGCCTTGAAAAACGATATTTCGCGTAAAATGCGTTAAAATTTTCGAGTGCAAAATTTTCATATAAATTCTCTACTTACGATCGATCGACGGTGCCAAGTTCATGTTTGTAACCCTCTATACTATCGGATAAGGAAAAAAAATGGATTTTTTAAACATTTTACACTCTGATGATTCCTTAAGGCGGGATATTTGCACGGGAAAAAATTAAGTAATTTTGAGGGATTTTTTAAACGAGGAAATAATTATTCTATATTTATCAAACTGTAGGTATACTTTAATAGTATATTTAAGTATACAAAGACATTTTTTGAAATTCGTGTATCATCGAGCTGTGGCAGAGTGTTGCAACAAGGTAGCCGCGGGAAAAATTCAAACATTTTTTAAAATCAGAACATGTATAGTTTCTATTTGACAATAATTGAAATGAATAAAATCCAAAATTAAAGAGAAAATGGCAGGCATCCCAAAAAAAATCAACATTTCACGCATTATTTTTGTAAAATTTGGATTAAAGAAGTTTTTTTTCTAATTTTTCAAAAACAGTTCTCGTTAAGTAGAAGATATCAATATTATCAATATTTCTACCAAGTTTCAACTCAATCGGCTGAATAGTTTTTGAGCTATCCCGCACGCCAATTTCGAAAATGCAATTTTGACAAAATTGCGTTTAAAGCTCACGCCCGCTCGTATTTCCCTTTGAAACTTTAGAAAAATATTCTACATATATATTACTATCGTTTGCGGAGAAAAAAATCGATTTTTTGATCGGTGTGTATGTATATCCCGCCGTAAATCGTACCGCGATCGTACCCGACAGATATGTATTTTTTTCTCGTGCAGAATCTCACGAGACAGGAATTTTTTTTTAACAAAAAATGGAGAATTATTGCGGAATCATTACGAATGAAAAATACCGGGAGAAAAATTCCATTCGTTTCAATTAGTCGATCGCAGGGAATCAAACGGAAGGCAATATCGTCGAGTTTGCGGAAACGAATGCAATTATTCGTGACGCGCACGCGTGGCTCAATCGCGATATGTATTTACGCGCGTTGCAGTCCAACAATGTTCGCATATTGTGGAATTTTGGTGTCGCGAGTTCGGAGGGTAGAATGATCTATGCAACGACGATAATTAACGTGCAAGCGAAGGATGGATCCACGCGGCACCAGACCCGCCTCCCCGCGGGGTTAGTTATTTCCTTTAATTAATGAATACATACGCCGCGGCTAGTCAGCGACAGACGAAGGTTTTCCCTACTTCGGGAAATAGCTCTCGGTCGTTGGCTTGGATGGTGCTATTTCTCGGATTACTTGGGCAGATCGTCATGGGGATCCAATTCGACTTGTCCCCACTTGCAGATGGAGATCCAATGGGTCATCGCATTGGATTCCTGTACTCAAACGTCACGCTTGTACGTTGGATTCCAATTCGGATTCCCCATTGGAATCCAATTTACGAGACCAATTAGAATCCTGAAGAATCCCCAGATCATCGAACCGAATCCGCTACGATTCTGAATGGATCCCATCGCATTCCAAACGTTAAACTTTAAACCTATATATCTTATTGAAAAAAAACCAATACACATAATGAGTGAATCTTAACCCTTTAACGGGTGGTCGGATACAGGCGTCGCACCTACTTTGAAAAATCGTAACTTCCAGAAATTGAACATATCGACATCGTTCACCCCTTCGTTGGCATTTACGCAATAGTGCGTCAAAAAATTCCGTGTCCTGTGTGGCATTGACGCAATAGCTATTGCGTCAAGCTTTATTTCCCTATTTAAGGGGGGATTGTCTTTTTTTTTCGCAAAATTTACCGCTTTTTGGGAATTTTTTTATGAAGAAAGTATACAACGGAAAACCTGTGGAACTTGGCATATAGTTTTATTGATCTGTTTACTACGTACAAAAAAATTTTTAAACAATTTCATCAAAAAATCCGCCTCCCAACCCCCTCGACGCGCGATGGTCCTTTTTTGATGGTGTGCACGATTTCTCAAAAACTATTCCACCGATTGCCTTCAAATTTGGACAGAATGCTCAGCTGACATCCTTTTATCGTTTGATGAAGCAAAAAGCAATACGTTTAATAGTTTTTTATTTATAACAAAAAATCGATCAATTTTTTTCAAAATATCGATACTTCAAGTTCAAAACGTCACCAAATCGTCAATTTTTTTTCCCCTTCATCTAACGATAGCTATATGTGTCTAAAGTAAAATGCTTTTTGGGTTTTTGTTGCAGGATGAACGTGAACGCTGTAATCGTGCACACCATCAAAAAAGGACCATCGCGCGTTGAGGGGGGTGGGAGGCGAATCTTTTGATGAAATTGTTTAAAAATTTTTTTGTATGTAGTAAACAGATCAATAAAACTATATGCCAAGTTTCACAAGTTTTCCGTTGTATACTTTCTTCACAAAAAAATTCCCAAAAAGCGGTAAATTTTGCGAAAAAAAAGACAATCCCCCCTTAACTTGCTATGATTTCAAATCGGAGCCTCACTCGGGGATTTTTGGGCTCGTTGAATCCGAACTTCAAGTCGAAATTTCGAAATTCAAAATGGCGGTGCCGATATGGCGGACAAAAATCAAAAACTTTACTCGATTTAGATGAAAATTAGTACTCTGGGATTTTCGAGGTCGCTTATTACGAATCTGAACACAAAATCCAAAAACTTTTGATGGCGGATCTAAACTGGCGCACGAAAGTGCAAAAAACAGCTTGATTTGGATAAACCTTGGTAATCGGGGGTTTTGGGGACGCTGATTGTGACGATGAACTCAAAATGAAAGAATTTTTCATGGTGAATTTAATAGCACGGAGCATAATACAATAAATAGGTGGAAATATGTAAAGCTTGAGTACCGAGTTTCAACTAAATCAATCAGTATTATTTGTATTTTCATTCGCCATATTTGTTCGTCATTGTGAATTCCTCAATTTTGACTTCAGATTCGTAATCAGCACCCTCAAAACCTCCAGAGTACAAGTTTTCAGGTTAAAAAATTTTTCCTGCCATTTTGGGCACTTTTTGTCGAATTCTCTCTGCCAACGAAGGGATTAAGGTCGCATTTTGAAGATGAACGATGCATCTAATTATGAAAAATTCGGTTAACGCAAAGGTTAACTCTTTCAGTTTGACACCCTGTCAAAAAGTGCGAAAATTGCGAAAAAATAAGAAATGAGCATAACCTTTAGGCAACATTTTTTTAAAGTCACAATCTCAAGTGTCTGCTCTAAAGTTACATCGAACATTTGTAGCAAAAAGGTCCTGACGGAAAACCACCCATAACAGTAATAAAATATCGATAAACACCCCTAGCAATAGTGACACGCCCAATAATGCACTTTCTCCGATGTTCAGTTCGTAAATATTTTTGAAAACACATAAACAAATTGTAACAAGAATATCCGAATGGAAAACTACCCTTGACAGTAAAGAAGCATTGAAAACCACCCCTAGTAATGGCGATACGCCCAAAAATTCACTTCCGTTGATGTTCAGTTCATAAATATTTTCGAAAATGTATGGAAGATGTGTATCAAGAACGTCCGATTCAAAAACTACTCCTCACAGTAAAAAAAATGAAAAAACTGCCCCCAGCAGTGGTGATGCGCCTGAAATGTACTTTCATTGAGGTGCAGTTTATGTACATTTTTGAAAACTCATGAACAATGTGTGCTAAGAAAATCTGACTCGAGAACTACCCTCAACAGTAGCAAAACATCGAAAACTACCCCTAGAGGTTGTGATGCACCTAAAAATCAACTGTCATTGGTGAGGTCGGGGTGTGTATCCCCAATGTGTATCAACTCTTCAATTATTTCAGGAGCAGGTTCCTGCATTGAGGGTGATAGTTTCTCAATTGAGAGGAAGTTCATAAGGGTTGAAATGACCCGCAAGTTGTTCAGAATATATTCACGTGTTCCAGGATACTCATATTCCGATTGGGATTAGGATGAAATAATAGGAAATGAGTAATAACGTTTTATGCATTGCGGGTGACTTTTTCCCAATTGTAGGGTTTTTCATAAGGGCTGGAATTATTCATGAGTCCTTCAGAATATGTTTATGTGTTCTGGAACACTCACATATCGATTCAGATCAGGATAAAATAACAGAAAATTAGATGATAACATTTTATCCATTGGGGCTGAATTTCTCTCAATGAGGGGTCATTCATAAGAGTTGATTGATCCGTAAGTTCTTCCGAATTCCACTACGTGTTCTAGAATGACGTTTCCTCAATTCCTGGCCGAAATAAACGAAAGGAAATGAAATTAAGATGTTTTCAAGCGATTGGGGTCGTTTTTTTCATTTGGGGGTAGTTTCTGAGGGTAGACAAATTATCGAATAATTTGTTTCTTCACATTGGGTACTCATGAATTCAGATTCACCATGTACCAACTTTGCCAAACGCTCCAAACAAACTCAGCTATTAAAGTACAAATCTTATCTTGACAACAGTCTAAATTGCTTAAAATACTATATCTTAAAAGTCGATTTGAATCACACCACTAAAAATCCACCGTAATGATAATTTGTTATTTATTATACTGCAGTCTACCAAAATATCATCACTCACGTACAGGCTCACGAAGACTTTTCGCATATTTTCGATTCGAACGCGGTAGAAATTCTAAAATGGCGTTCATTGGGGAACAGTGCAGGATCCAATTGGATTCCTATGAAGACTCCCTATATGCAGTGTCTCTAACAAATCCCTATAGAGATGCAGGTGCATCTTGGGACTTCCGAATAAATTTGTGCACGGGATCACGAAAGCATATTTTTATTTCGAGAGATTCAATAAATTCGGGTCGAGATTTTTCAAAAAGTATATGCTCAAGCTTCGTCAATCAGGAAACAGCGCAGAATCTACATGGATTCCAATTTGGACTCCCTACGTACGGCGTCCCTATTAAATCTGTATAGGGAGGTGGGGGGTAGGGCGAGTTTGCTGGCAATTTCAAGTTTTGGGGAAGCCCCAACAAATGTCTGCATTGGTGTGCATGGTCCGAGATAATCGTCACGGCAATGACGATTATTGTACCTTGCTCAGGGAGAGAGGGATAGAGAAAGAGAGAGACAGAGAGAGAGAGAGAGAGAGAGAGAGAGTGAGAGAGAGAGAGAGAGAAGGGATGGGGGTGGTTATCCGATGTGCCTCCCAAGCGACCGAAATTTCGTGATAATTAGCAACTCTCGACGTCGATACCGTACATGCGTTATTCGTACAAATTTTAATTGAACCATATACAATATATATTTATATATATACAAATTGATGGTAACTCCTCGATACTCGATTTATTGGCTTGTCGAGATGCCCAACTCACCTCTTCCCATTTTGCATGTGATTGCGCAAGTGGCGCCAAAGCTTTCAAATTTGAATTAGTTACACAATGAGCACACTTGAATTTCAGAGTGATCGATGAAATGTAGTCGAACGACTTGGTAATTTTAATTAAAAAACACGGCAACATAGACGATGTGTAATAATGCGAAGGGATTATTCTTTGTGCCGCAAAATGCCGAAGACTCTTGACAGGAATGCTTTTTTTGTTCACGTTAAAAAAAAATTATGGCTGACCGTATATATGGAGAGATGAAGATAAAGTATAAGGAACAAAAGAGAAAAAGATACTAAATAAATAAAGAGATGAAAATATGAGGAAGAAGTGATTTTTTTGAGTTTTTTTTGAGTTTTAGCTTCGTTCAAAGGGCTTCTAAAGTTTGGCTTGCTGGAAGTCGTTAAAATTTGGATTATACGTGAAAGATTTGGTCTCTCTCTCTCTCTCTCTCTCTCTCTCTCTCTCTCTTTCTCTCTCTTTCTTCTGGGCTCTAATGGTCGTCTTCGAGGAAAGTGCGATGAAAAAAGAGAGGGGAGAAAGAAAGAGAGACAGAGAGACAAGGGGGTATTATTTTATGGTAATGTCCTGCAGACCCTGTGGCGTGAAGTTATCACGAGCGAGAGGGAGAGAAAGAGAGAAAATGTTCGTCTATTCCAATTCGAGGCAAAGCCCGCGAGAATTTAATCGCATATCCACCCGAGAGCGAATGAACGAGCAAGAAGAGTAAGAAAGAGGCAAAGAAAGATGGAGAGAGGCAGAGAGGGTGCTAAATAGTCAGAGAGAGGATGAGAGGGAAAGTGGGGGGGGGGGGGGGGGGGTGGAAGAGAAAGAGAGAGACAATAAAAAATTAGGAATTCGTCGCGGTGGCAGGCAGTGCCACTTGTGGCGAGAGAGCGATGCGAAGCTTCACTTCCGCTCGTTCGTTTCCACAGCTCGAGGAACTTAACGAGCCGTCCGCCGTCTCCGGAGCTCTTTCACTACGGAAACTTTAAATCGCTTCGCTTCTTTTTTTTCCTCCCACTTGCACGCGAGTAGTTACTCAAATTTCAAATTCTCAACCAGTTGTGTCCATTCCTTTTTTTTTCGACCCTGACAAAATTGTTTCCTCATTTTTGTTTGATTACTCGCATGATTCTTACAAACGTTTTACTTTTAACCATATTCGAATTGTATCTTTTCGAAGGTATACAGATATGTTTTTAAATTACGTTTCCATGATGGCCTCCACCTTGCGAAAAAGACAATTAAACAAAATTCGCCTCTACCTACGTTAAAAAATGTCGACAATTTAATTATGAGCGACGACAAATTGCCAATCGCGCAATTTATTTCCGAATATTATCGATCGTGTATCAATCTACGTATACGTATCGAAATTCGATACACCGGCATTTTTTTCACCTCGTGTGCAAGTGAAAAAAATTCTCCGACTATTCCTCGCCGTACGGTTGTTCGTTTCGGCATTTCCGTCAAAATTTCATGGCAATCATCCGGTAGGAATTTTAATAAAGTAGTTAACGGGCTCCTGGGTGAGTCGAAAAATTGCATTTTCCAAAATATTTTTACTCGATAGTATCGCTTTTTAGCTATATTCCCAGACAATTTTATTGAAATATTCCTACATTTGAATGAGCTACAGTTTCTAACAGTTGTCCGGGCAAGTGGTAGCAGCACCATACCTCTAAATTTAATCTCGTTTTTGTCGAAAACTGTTTTCAAAGTGGTGGACATGATTATCTCGAGAGCCACTTGATGGATTGTGTTGAAATTTACAGGAGATACAACGCAAAATATTTAAAGGTCGTTGACGATCTCACTTTTTGAAAATAGATCTTCATTTTTCAATAGTTACGTGAAAATGTCGACCGTTTTCATAGATTTCGTATGCTCGAGCTCCAATTCTACGCCGTGTTGTTGAAAAATGTAATTTAAAAAATCGACGATCGTCAACGACTTGTATTTATTGTTAACTTGAATAACATGTTTGGTTTTTAGATTTCGGATGGACCCTTTAAGCTGGAGAATGTCCACCGCCACACGTCGCGAAAAAAAATTCATCATCCACCGGTGACCATGTTTTTGTTGTTTTTCTGTGTATTTCGGTGATCGTTTTGTTTTTCAAGGCTTTCAATATATGTATCTTTGTGTTAAAAACAATGCGTTTCTGCTTTACCAACCGTTGTCCAGGAAACAAAAATCGGCATTCGGCAATTTTTTTCAGGCCTCTAGGTAAATGTT